>VZTX01020425.1:0-42183 GCA_013400915.1 Pardalotus punctatus
CCCGGCCGCCCCGCGGGACCCGCGCCCCCGCCCGCGCCCCGCGCCGCGTTACCTTCTTATTGCATCTGGAGCAGCAGCTTTTCTTCCCCTTCCCCTCTCCTCCTTTCCCTCTCCTGTCCTCTCGGTTTATACCAGCCTGTTCCTCATCTCACAGCCTTCCTCCCAGCGCCATCTTGCAAGCTTGTGACGTTGGGAGCCGCTCACCCCTGACCCACATTTGAATAGAAGCCAAAATGAAAAAAAGAAGAGGAGAGAGCGAGGGAGAGAGGAGAGAAAGAGGAGGAAGAAGAAGAAGAAAGAGCGGAACAAGGAGAGGCAGAAAAAGCAGCAGCTAAGCAAGTGCTGTGCCAGTGTGGAACAGCATCGGCTCCGCTCCCTTGCCAGCTAGTTTAGTAATAAGCAATTTCCTGCTTTTGCAATAAATGTTGCCGCGGCGGGGCTGGGAAAGGGACGGGGAGCTGAGTAATTCCCACCGAGGGACCAGGGCTTCCCCCACCCCGAGTCGCCCCCCCTTCCCTGCCACCCACACCCCGAAACCCAGCCGGGAGCCCGACCACTGCCTCCCGGCAACCCAAATACTACTGCTCCCTCCCAGGTTTTGAGCAATGAAAAAGGCATTTATTAAGATTATTTCTCCCATCACTGATGAGCTCTCAATGTGTGTTAAGAGAAATTATATCGATTATAGCTTGTACATGTATTGGAATCTGAAATGAATTTTATACACTAATTTAGGAAACATCATGTATAGCACTATTTGCATATTAGCTTTTTGTCACTCGTGTCTGTGTGTTAAGATCTGTCACTGCATTTTGCATCATTCAGGGCACACATACACACATGGCCTTTGCACCCACAGAATCTGAAGTTTTGTTTTGTGCGTTTCTTTTTTTGTTATTTACCTATTGGAAGTGTATGGGGGGAAAAGTTATTTGTGTTTTGCATCCCTGACCCTGCAAGATTTCCATGCATGCTTAACTTAAAGCACATCAGTAATCACACTGAGTAAGAAGGGCTACTCAGATGCTTACACTGTGTGTGCCCAGCCTGCAAACTCAACCAATAACTTTGTAAAATGTTAAATGAACTGCTATCATCTTAATCTTACTGACTATTGCCACAAAGTACAACTGTGCAGAAATCTGAGTTATCCCTTTGTAGCACTCTCTCTGTTCCGTAGCTAGTAAATTCATAATAACAGGAGCATGCACATAAACATTTTTATTGTAATCATGCACAGGAATACTTCTACTATTCCATGTAGAAATCACTGTATTAGCTCCAAGTGTGACATGATATTTCCTTTCCCTCTGTGCCCTCACCGGCCCCCATAACCAAAATTTTGTGTAGCCTGAGCAAGACGATTCATTAGTGAAGCTAAGCCTGCGTTTAACACGTCTAATAATTCCCTAATAGCCACAATGCCAGTGACTCTCTCAGCCACTTCCTGTGCAGATCCCTGCAGTCTGCGTGCACTTCAGCTGGATCCCAGCTGCAGCCTAAGCTCTCCGTCCCTGATAATAAAGATATTTTCTAGTCGCTCATCCAGAGTTCAAAGTTTTTGCAGGACATGGTTTCTTCAGCCTTACCAAAGTGGCTTGAGGAGCAAATAAAGATAAGGCAAATCACAACAGCCGTATCAGAAGGGTCTGGACTGGTGGTTTGTTCACAGTACACCCAATAAAGAGCAGAACACTTTAACAGTGGTGAGAACAGCAAACCTGACTGTCAGCGCAAGACCCAGTGAAGTAGATAAGGATCAATTCAAGACTCTTCCCCCACTAGGAAAGTTAATTTAAGATTGGTGGTACCACCCTGAGCTGTATTTTAAAGCTAAGTGGCCTTGCAAATAGCCAGGGAGGTGTAGGTAGCCATTTGTTTCACGCTGTGCCAGAGAATTGGCAGGCAAATACACTGAAGTCCTTGCACTATCTAAACAGGGGCAAAATGCATCATAGGGTTTTTTTTTTTCAGGCAAGTTGAGACATTTGGGTTTAGAAAGACCCACTTTTGTGAATCTTTGTGTGGCATCTCAAGACCTCAACAATGCCACCATCTGCCCTCATCTTTCTTCCTTCCACTGAAGATTTCCACCCCAGCACAATCTGTGTGCCCCTGCCAGTTCACAAACCAACATCTTTGTTCAAACCTGCTTTCATCAGACATTTGAACAGAGGTGCCAGGTTTTTCACAGGAATGGCTTGAGGCACAAGCATTTCAGCCTGTCTGCCAACTTTGCTAGGCAGGTGTTAACTTTTGAGTGAAGAGGGGAAAGAAGGTTGGGAAGGTGGACATAAACATCCTAAAATGTGACCACAAGGTTTAGTCTAAAAAGCTTTACTTGTATTTGAATCTTCTCAAGGTTTGGGAATGATCAGTTTGCAGCATCTTTGAGGAAATGGAGAGATGGACACATTTGCAGTAGAGAGGTGACAAAATAAAAGGACAGAAATTAGGTGTCTGGCACCTAAAAATGATATGGTGTGATACAGGACTGGATTCATCTTCATACATAGGTGATAATTATAAGGTTGAAAAAGAGCTAATGAGAAAGTCAGACCTGGCACTGTCACTAGAACCATGGACATCTGTGGAGAATCTGATGAGCCAAGTTGAAGTATGGCCACACCTACCTGGAAAACATCTACAGGCACGCAAGGCAGATACCATGATACCTGTAATGTCTCCAAGCAACCACAGCCAGGGAACTTGCCATCCAAACAGAGGGTACACCCTCAAGTTCTGAGAAATCACACCCACTGTGGGCACATCTGGCACTGGTGGAACGTGCCCGTGTGTGTGAAAAGCAAACGTGTTGCTCAGGTGCAGAAAGAAGCATGCTCAGGTGAAAGGCTGGGTTAGAAGGGGAATGGTGGGACTCTGCTTGCAGACACTGTGGCACAATGGGCATGTTCTGAAGGATGGTTTGGGCTCATGAATACTTCAAAGAAAGAGGCTGTCTTATTTCCAGACAGGCATTTGTCATTAACTTCATTTTCTAGTTTTGTTTGACTGTGGGGTTTTCACCTCTTTTGCTGTAAAGAGCACATAGAGGATGGCAGCAGTGAATTGTGCTGGGTGCTCTGAAGACACAGTTGAAAGCTTCAACTTCCTCCTTGGTGTGTTGATCAGTACATTGAATGCAACACATCCAAGGTAGCTATGACAAACAGATTTTTGTCCTCAGTATACAAAGACTTTAGAACAAAATCCAAAGAACAAGCAGATTTCTCACCATCCTTGTATCCTTAGTATCTTTTCACAAATAGCTCTGTAATGCTGCTTTCAAGCAGACAAATTTAATTAATTTTATTCCCCCAAAATAAGTTATTGTTTGCAAAATACTTAGATGCAAGTCAGTGACTGAAACCCAGAGAAATTTCAGAGCTCTGGTTTCATTTCAGTTTTCAACAAACTGATGGGTTCAGAAGCAGTTCCAGCCATTTGTGGCAGTGCTAACTGCAAGTTTATGCTCATCATAGAAGCAGGAAGAGGACATGGGTAGAATTATTATAGTGGCAAACGAGTGCTGTGGGTGAGGAGTGAAGTAATCTGAGCAAAGAAAATGCCATTGCAGAAAGTAAACAGAATAACGACCAAAGGGTGGCCATGTGCCCTTACGGCTCTTCAGTGCCACCTGCCTTCAGTCCCAGCGCTGGTGGATGGCCAGTGCCATCTAGCAGGCAAAACAGTTGTTTACAGTAGCGAACCGATGGGTAAAGCTGGGCAGAAAAGCTGACATGAAAAGCGAAGCACTGCAGTTCAAGGAATGAAACAAAATATATAGGGCAAAAAAAGCCAGTTTAGAGCTTATGTCTGAAAACAAGGTTAAAGGGAGGGGTAACTAGCCTGTTCCTCAAGAATAAATAATGATTTAGCTCTAAAAATAAATTTAGACCAAGTTTCTTAGCAGAGGTTTGCACTCATTGTCTCTGCAGTGGGGTGGTTCTGACAGTGCCACGAGAAATGCTGAGGGGCAGAACATCAGTCTGAAACTGAAAGAGGCATCATGTGAGGCCTTGCAGTGACCCAGGAAACTGTGCTTGAGTGGTATCAGAGCAGCTGGTGATAGCTCAGGAAATGAAAAAGTTATTTCACTGTCCCCTCCATAGAAATACCCCTCTGCAGTCAGGCATATGTGTCTGGAAGGTCTCTTCTGACAGACTTAGAAATGTCCATGAAGGAGATTCCAATTTTATGCTGAGATGGGTTTGGAAAATATTTTCCCTCTTAGTTTCAAATGTGCTGTGCATAAATGTACATCCTCAGTAAAGCTCCTTCATCGTTCGCTGGATTAGTTTGTTCCCCCACTGCTGCTTCTGGTCTTTTGACTGCAGTTGGTGGATGATGCATGGAAAATTACATTTTGACCTTTGTGTAACGATACCCTAATTTCTTGTATCTGTTCTGGATTTACTAATTCAAATCTTGATAGAACACAAATCTGACAAGTAATTTTTCCACATCTGAAAAGGAAAATATTTTTGAAAATTCATTTGTAATGAAGGAAAATTAGAAATGGTAAATGTAACCTGAATCCTTAGTATCAAAAATTGCCTCAAAGGTCCCCAGTTCAGAGCTAGTTTTATGCTGTAGCTGCCCATAGGTTCCCTCAGCTCTGCACTGTTTTGTCTTGTGAGGGTTCTGCTCAAAATCATGAGTTTAGAACCCAATTTAAAAAAAAAAAAACCAAAAAACAAACACAACAGAAGGTAGCAGTTTGAAAAATTAGGTTAGTGGTTCAGTGCTTGTACAAGGTACTATTTTGTCCACTTCTGCCTCTGTTGTATTCTTTCTGATAGAAAGTTTTCATTTCCTTGGAAGAAAAGAAACTTGCACTATTTTTGTTGCTAGAAGCAGAAGTGTTTTGTGAGACATTCTGGCATAGGCAGGGCTGAGGCAAGGGGTTTTGCAACTCTAATCAGATAAAAACACTGTTTCCATTATAACAAGATCTTTGATTTCTGTTGGCCTATGAACTTCATTGCAAATATGTTCACTCTGTACCTATCTGCAAAACATCTGTATTTAACTGTGTCTACCCTATTAGTTAATATAGTCTGCAATGGCATCACTGCTCTGGGCTGTGGGAGAGCAATCAGAGTAAGGGAAACAAGTGATGAACAAACCACTACCTGTGTGTCTTCAGAATAAAGAGAGATTTGCTAAAAATAATTCTCAAGTAGATATTGAAAGGAATTAAAACAAAAATGAAGCATTTCTTCAGCCATGTAAATAAACAGGGAACAAGAAAAGAACTGGTGCTACTCTGAAGTGTGGACAAGGAAAAGATTAAAAATACCTTTGTACCCAAAATCTATAGGAAGCTTTGCCATAGCTTTTGAGGAACAGTGGAGTTGAAGAAGGGAGCAAAACCAGCGTGAGTAGTTGGAATGAGGGGAAGAAAATGGAAGTGATCACAATAAAGGTGAAAGCCAGCCTAAAAGAGCTTAACTTTTTCAAGTGAGGGAGACCAGTAATTTTCATCCCAGAACTCCAATGAACTAGTACCAGATTGACAGCAACCATTTGAAATAAATTTTTGAGTTGGAGGTTGTTCTTGCATGATTCAAATACAGTAGATTTCATACTTTTATTTTTTAAATTATTAGAAAGTTGTCTAAGCAGCCACTGAGCTCATTGGTTTTGAGACCATGTCAGACTTTCAGAATAATTTTGAAAGAAAATATATTTAACATATTTAATATGTTTTTTTTCAAAAGACAGAGAGCAAGAGAAGATAAACAGGATAAAATGTAACCACAATGCTGATTTTGCCAAGTGTCCTGGACTATATCTTTGGAGAGATAACTGATTGTCTAAGCAAGGGGAAATGTAGTAGATCTAATCTATATGGATTTTAGTCAAGCATTTGATATGATGCCACATGGGAAGTTATTCATTAAGATGGAGAAGATGGGGATTAGTCCAAGAGCAGTAAAATGCATAAGGAATTGTCTGAAGGAGAGATGCCAATACATTGCTATTGGGATAGAGATTTCTAGTGATTCAAGACTGGACTTATTTAATATTCAGTCTAATGATCTATTGTCATTTAAGCTGGAGAATGGTAAAGAAATGTTCTGATGAAAGAGTCAAGAGGCACCATCATTAACAGCATCAGAGTATTGGGGCTGGTGAGCTGGAAGACAATGGAAGCAATGGAAATGGGATGCAATTCCATACAATAACAAACATACATTGGGATGAACTTCACCATTAACCATTGAAAATTAAGCATCTTCTTCAAGCTGATCCAGGGCTACTGCAGGCACTGAAAAGAGAAAGATTCCCTGAGAATGGACACCTATCCTGCCTCTTTTATGTTCTTGATTTTGGATAAGAGGTACTGTTGTGTAGATATGTCAGTCTCTCTATTAACTATACACAACTCTGTGCAGAAGGATGAAGAAAAGCAGATTCTCTTTAGGGAAGAAAACCTACTACAGTATTTTTTAAAATGCAATTTTTTTGTTTGTCTACATGTGAGTACATACATGTGTGTGTACACACATACATCCATAAATACATATTTAAGTGAAGTTTTGCTTCTATTATTTATTGGGCAGCATAGAAACACAGAGCTATATTTTGCATTTTCTCTAATAACCCACAGAGACAGCCAGTACTTATTGATATGCTGCATTTCTGAGTATTTCTGGTGATGATGTTCAAGTTATAGATAACCTAAAAATCTCTTCTAGTCCTCACATTAGGTAAAAATAACAGGAAAACCCCCACCAAATTCAGCTGTACATAAAATCTTTTTGCTTTCTTAGTGTACGTGTGTACTTAGAGAGGCAGTGTATATAGTATGCATAAGTAATTAATGTTGCAAGCTGGAAGAATGAATTATTGTCAGATGGAGGTAAAGCATGCAATATGGTCAAGTAAGCAGTTCCAATAATAGCTGTGCTTATAGAAGCAAAATGTAATAGAGGGCAAACTCTACAGGTTGCCAGATTGGTGTCAATGTGGAGCTTTGTTGCCAGTTGGTGACCAGGGGACAGCAGAAGGATTGGTTTTAGCTGAATGCTTTTAAGCTTTCATGTTACCACACGTAATGAGATTGCTTCTGAAGCCGTGGCACTTATGCAAAGGGCAGACGTAATTTTAGCTTGATTTAGTTGGTGGAGGTCTAACTAAAAGCCACCTTTTCCTCCCTCTCTAGCTTGGCATTTTCTCAGTGAGTGAGAACATGTTCTAGGTGAAGGTGAGCCATGTCCTGTTGTTGCTGGGACAGCTGGATCAGAGTGACAAGGGCCTCTCCACCTGGGAACTTAGCTGAAGAAAATGGAACTGTAGTGCGGCAACTGGGCTGTGCAAACTCCCCAGAAGCTGCCACTGCCCAGGGTAAAGTACAAACCCAGGGAGCACTCTGGTTTTGGACAGGTCACAGCAGCATTTTTAATTAATGTAGTAGAGAAGATCATCACTAGAACTACAAAAAGGCTCTTTTCCATCCAAAGTGAACACCAGAATACTGGGTATGTTGTAGCCCAGCTGGCAGCTGCCCTTTAAAGCCAGCAGCCATGCAAATACCACATTTTATGTTGTGTAAGAGAAAGAAACTACAGGGCCCTTGAATTTGTGCACGCAGACACAGGTGTGTGTTAGCTGAGTATCAGTGGCCTCAGAGTCAGTGTCACACACCCACAGGCACACACAGAACATACAGGCACAGCTGACAGGGCACAGTCCCCAAAGGCTTTGCTCCCTCCCCTGCCCACCTCTTCACAAACAGGCAGAGTTCAATTCCAGACTGCCCAGCATACAAAGCAGATAAAGACTGGCATGGAAGAGCCCATGGGCAGCTTGGCAGCCCCAGTAGTTCCTGGTATCAAAGGTCACTGAATGCTAAAAAATAAATATGTTACAGTGCCAGCAGGGCACTGGTGACCCAAGGTAACAGTTTCTCTACCAGCAGAGATACATTTTCTTGTTTGGTACCTATATGGACTGTATTTATTGTGATTTTTTTTCAAGTGTTCATGAAAATATACAGGGGTGAAACATGTTTGTTTAATTCTGGCTTCAGAGGCCAGACCCTCTCACTCTAGTATGCTCTGTGCTGTTTTCATGGAAAGTGGCTTTTGGGTACACCTGTGCTGCAAAGCAAAGAAACTCACTGGATCTTGATATTTCTCATTCTTTTTACTTTTCAAAAGAGTGTTTAGATTTTTCTGTCCTAAAAGCACCTTTCTATTTGAGCCTGACTTCACTGGTGCTGGTGTAAGCCTGAAATTACTGTGCTGGAGCCACTGGAATGACATGGGTGAAAGGGAGAGAGACTCCAGCCCAGTGCCTGACATTGTTAAACAAGGTTATAAACACCATTGGTCAGTTCATATTCATCTTCTGTGATTAGTGCCAGCGGCAATGGAAAGCCTGGCCAGTCATTTCCTACCGTGTAATGCAAGGTGACTACAGTTCAGGGGACAAAGAACATGAGATTGGGGTTTTTTCAGGGACAGACAGAGGACTGGTTATGAATGTTTGGGGTGCTTTGGTTTCATTGTTGTCTGTATCAGCACCGAGGGCTGAGTGGCGCTTTCTTGCAGATCTCTGGTACCAGTTCAGGGGTTGTGCATGGGAATGGGGACTCTCTGCTGCTCCCTCTTTTTAGTACTTGCATTGTTTTTTTCTTTCTGTTTCTCTGGAGTCACAAATCTCCAGCAGTATTCTTGTTTTAACTTAAGGACAGTGCAAGTAAAAAAGCAACACACTAGAAACCCAGATAAAGGTGGAATTCCTGGTGCTCTTCTACTGCCCCTGGCCAGCGTGTCATTTACAGCAGCTTTTAGCCTGCTCTAAGCAGTGATGGGTGACAGGTTGGTGCAGGGACAGGCAACTGCAGATATCATTGACTGGGAACACAAAAGACGTCACAGTGGCCACCCAGTACCACCCATATGGTGTTCACAGGCTAAGGGCATCCCTAGCAGGACTCTGGGCTGAATCAGAGCAAAATATTTTCAACTTTTGCTTAACTTATGGTGACAAGTTCAATGTTCTAAACCTTAATAGGGGCCCCACTCCTTGATATAACATTTGCCAGGTAATAGTCTACTTATCCAAAATGTGCACTGAAGATCAAACTCGATATAGAGAGTAAAACAATAGACATCATCAACACTATTTGCTGAAAAATACCTTTAGCTTGTCAGTTAAAATGTAGCATTTCTCAGTGGCTTTACTAACACTGGAGAAGGATACAGAGCAAGAAATGTTACACTCATAATTGTACAAATAGAGAAACAAAGGGGTAAATATTTATTCCAAGTGCTCAAACAAGGGCCAAAGGAAAATTCTGGAGTGATGAAGGACCAGAATGATGTGGTTGTGAAACAGATGAACAGCAACACTGTCCTTTGCATCCTGCACAGCAGATATGCTGCACTGGCTCTGCCAGAGGCTCCTGAAGGAAATCACTGCACCGTTGTGCATACCAAGTACTCACTCACTCTTAGGGGCTGAACGAGGGGACAGCTGGGTGCACAGGAGGAGAGGGGCTGGAGTGAGCGGCTGGGCACTTCTGCAAACTCTCCCCATTCTCCTGGAACCTTTAAGAGCACATCACAAAAGGCTTGGGCTTTGCTTTGAGATTTGGGAATTTGCACAGAGGCTGAGAAACAACCTGACATGCCTTGGGCTGCAGGATTCCACATCGGAAACTGGTTAGAGCACAAGCATTTCTGCATCCCACTCCTCTGCTTAGATGAGCAACCCACGCCTCTATAAATCATCCAGGACGCACTCGAGTTACTCCAGCTTTGTGCATGTGCAGTAAATCACAGAGCTGTGCTGAGGGGAGACCCATCTGCCTGCTGGTTGCCAGGCCATTGAGCAGGGCTGATGCTGCTGGTGGTGGCTGAGCTGCCACCATGCCCTTATTGCAGGTTTTGAACAGGGCATTGAGTCTCTGGTACAAACCAGAGTCACTTTTTCCTTGTCTATTCTTAAATATGCATTCCACCTATCGTTCAATCTGTTATGAAACATTCAGGATAAGATCACTGAGGAACCTGTGGCAAAACAACCCTGACAATTTCTGGATGCTGCAGATCTTTTGGCACTTATCTCTTTGATTACAGTCCTGAATATGCAACAGAAACTACATTTTCCCACTCCTCTTCTATAGTTACTACACTTTCCTTGGTGGGTGTTCTCAGCCCCTGAAACCCCTGTCTCCATTATCAAACATTCTGAAGTGCTGCTGACTGCTCTGTTCTTTATCCTCTCTGTCCTTTTGGATCCCCTTGGCTCTCTATGGGGCAGCCAGGTGGTGGCTTCAGTAAGGAGTAAGCCGCTGTTTCTGACAGTAATGCTGCTTGTGCAAATCAAGTGAAACATCTCACAAGAAATTGATCTCACTAAGTATCTTCCACTTGCATTGGAATGGAGAATATTGGTTTTGTTCTCATAACCACAAATGCTTTGAGGCTTGCCTAATTGAGATGCTATATCTCCTCTTCTGCAGGGATTTCAGCAATGGAAATCACCAGAGGCAATCTTGGCTTAAGGCAGGCGTGTTGTCTTCTCTCCTCTTTGGAAATTACTTTGTCCAAAAGGGCCCAGATTTTTTGGCTTTCAGAAAGGGAAAGCGTGAACAGTGACAGAGCTCTCAGTGACAGCATGAGGAATTTGCTTGTTTTGTTACTGTGATTGCATGGCTGGATTTTTATTAGTTGCAATGTCTTCCCTGGCTCTGCATAGAATGGGTAGTATGGGGCAAAAATGCTTCCAGGGACACTGGACAGCCATTTTTATGGTCATCTTATAATTATAGTAAGCATAGTTCATCTATTATTTTTATTTTTCTGCTAAAAAAGCAAGAATTAAATAAAATATTAGGGCAGGAAAATTTACTTTTTTAAGGTGAGCTGATAAACTGTTAAAAATGTGTGTATGTATATTGATGCTGCTCTTCCTGCTTTAAACAACTGGCTACATTTTGTTCTTAATTATGAATTAAAGGGTTTGTATGCGTATGTCTACGTTGGAGACCCCCAAGTGATTCTGAGATGAGGGTGAACTGGGGTTTTTTCTGCCAGTTGGATTGAAATTACTTACCACTTGAATAGCATCTGCAACAGCGTAAGGCACGGAAGCAATTTTTCTTTTGTAAGAAGATGAAAAAGAAATAAAAAAGGAGTCAAAGAGTAAGCAGGCTGAATGGGCCATTAGCACCAAACTCTAAAGATGTAGAAGTCAAATAGGATAGAAAAGCCCCATAAATTTTTACAACTCCTCAGAGGAAAACACTGTGATTATTAAAACATGAAACCTTGCTTTTCTAAAATGCTTAAAAGATTAATATAGAAATGTCATACTGTGGCTGCTGGAGGGATTATCCTTAATGGGAATGTTAGAAGTTATTTTAATGTAAAGCAAACATAGCCACCAAAGAAAGATCAAAAGTGGAGCAAATTCAAGGCTCTTAGTTTCAGGAAAATGAAGTTTGTCAAGAAACTATTTCTACTCTGTTAATTAGAATTAGTAAATTCTCCATAAATACTGTATATACATGACATAGAAAGTGGTGACCTCATCTAATTAGTCATTACCTAATCCAATCACTAGCACAAGAGCAAGACTTAGGTCTCTTTTATGAAAAATTTTGTTCCCTTTTTGGCTTGAGAAAAAGTATATTTTTGCTAGTGCACATTTTTGTGAGGTCATGTGCGTATGCCCAAATAGCTTTGATGATAATCCACCATCCACGGGCCGGGGAAGGTCGGTCACATGGCACAGTGGCAAATGCTCCCAGAGCTTGTGGTCTTTTCCGTGAAGAGCAAGTTCAGTGACTTTTTGTTTTCTTTTCAATCTAGCATTGTTACATTTTTTTTAGTGTAAACTGACCACAGAGCAACACACTGCTTTGGACTCTATGTAAGCCTTTGAAGTCCAAATAAAAACTTCCGTGCTGCTAGTTTAGAGCAAAAAATTGTAATATTTTCTGTGCTGTTCAGGACAGAACTTAATTTGCTGTCTGTCCTAGTTTGGGCAGTGCTGCCATCAAACACCTGATTCCGTTAGACCCCAGTTAGCAGCGCCAGACTATCAATTCCAGGAGCAGTAATTGCTTTACAAATTGTGCCACCGTCGACTTGTTTTTTCCGCCAACGTGAGACACAAAACCACACTACAGCATGCAGCAGTGCTCACACATTGCTGTCCTTGTTCCCCTGTAAAAGGGTTGGACTTGCAGAACACAGTTTCTTTTAACAGTTATTTCTAAAAAGATCCATCATGCCAGTACTCAGCCCCAGCCTGCTGGCTTTGCTAAAAAACTTTCCAGAAAGTAAGAAAGTGCTAAATCCTTCTATGCAGTGTGAAAATTCACTTGTTCAGATGTTTAATGTCATATATGACAGCAAGATTTTACTGTGTAATAAGAATTTTCTTTTTAAATAATTGCCAATATTTATGGGGAGATTTTGTTCAAACCTGCTGTCTCTTTCACATGTCTTGCCCTAAACACAGAAATAAATATCACAGAAATGAATGTTATTTTTTACTTGCTTGCAGCCCAGCAAGCAGCCAGCCCTCAGTTTGCTGTTCAGACAAGGTACCATCACCATGTGCTGGTGACCCGTTACCAGTCATTAGAAGTTTTGCTTTAAGCTGAAATCCATTTTTTTAAGAGCTCTGCAAGCTCCAGAGAGCCCCGACAGGAAGATTCTGCAGTGCCTGAGGTGTGCCAAGGACTCAGCGCATGGGAGGAAGGTCTTAGCTGAAATACACTAATTTAGTTAATTGTCAGGATTTACCAAACTCCAAGCAGTTTTTGTTGGAAGATTCTAAAATGTGTCCCAGAATATCAATTGTAGACCTGTTGAAACAGGGGTCAGAATTTGCAGGACCAAATACTTCATTTATAACAGAAGACAAATTTACATTAGTTATGCACCAGAATTGTACCTGGCAACTCCTCTTAGCATTATTTTTACATTTTTGCCATTATTTTTAAAATATGAGAGTGTAGTTGGTATCTAGCAGCTTTTCTCTAGGTAGTCCCAGGAAATGCGCTGTTAAGATAAAACGAAAATGCCATAATTCCATGACATATACTCACTTTAAGCTACTAAATCCATGAGTATTTTCCTTACCAGTCTGGTGCCACAATGACAAAAGCAATCCATCTTTTTTTTTCCTTTTTTTTTTTTTTGTTATGAGCTGTGGGCTACAAAGCACATCATACAAATGAAGTGGCTATGACAAAACACTCAAGCTGTATATTGAGCAAGTGTGCACCATCCTAAAACACAGGGCTGTAATTCTTGCTTCCCTGGTGTCCCTTTAATTTGGAGACATACAGAATAGCAGAAGAAAAACAATTAGCATGTTCTACTCCCACATTAAAATATGATTACGGGGTGATGATATCAAATGCAGGGTAAGAGCCATTGTACAGAAGCTCAGGATTTGCAGCTTTGTCCTGCAGAGCTTGTGCTCATTCTTACACATCGGTGCTCAACCCCAAACGCACAGTTACAGTAGCAGGTTGGACAGAGAACTTGATTTACAGGGTTGTAGGATCCTACCTGTAAACATCTTCCTTCCCCAGTTGCATTCCGTGTTCAGTAGCCATTAACTTCTTGCCTCTTCTCATCCCCCACCGTCTTTCCAAAAGAACTAATCTTCATTACTGAATTGCTAGTTGGGCACTGGGCTGACAGAGCTGAATAAAGAAATTTTCTAGTTACAAGGTGGTGCCAAATGCAGAGTGACAATGCAGGGATCCTGTGCTGCTCCACTAACGAGCTGCCGGCCTGACAGAGAGGGAGGGTGTGGAGGGGACAGGACATGGCTGTGGTTTGTTCAGACAGAATCATAATTCTGTTCAAATCGATTCTAGCAGGGGATCTCTACGAGTGGCAGCCACAGAGCCTGTGTTCCACACATCTTACCTGCTTAATCCTTGTCCAACCTGCTGACACTGCCAGAAACACAAGGTGCCATCTGTCCGTGTATTTTTTTGCATGTGTGAACATAGACTTGGTGGGTTTCATGTCATTTCATACAGCGACTCAAAATCTGTGGAGTGAAAACTTCCAGTCACTTCCAAACTGAACGTTTCAATGTTTAATGTGTACAAACACCCTGTATGATGGTACCTGTGCTTTGCATTCCAGTATCTGACACCCATTTCTGCATTCCACATCAACATCCACGGCAAAGAATCTTCTTGAAGCCAGAGCACAACACACTGAGGGGTGTGTTGTATTTCTTGATGATGTTGCTCTGGAAATGAGCTATCACCCTAACTGTGTTGATATTCTTTTTTTTTTTTCTGGTGTCTTCTGATTTTCTTAGATCTTAGCATGACCGCCCTGAGTATGCAGATGCCACTTAATATCAAAAGCAGGGCTACACTGTTTCCATGTAGTATCCAGAAAATTAGGAACTCGGATACAGAAGCAAAGTAAGGGGTTGAACAGGATGGGATTCCTGCTAGACCAGAGGTGAGCTTAGCAGCAGGGAGAATCAGAAAGCTGTTTTTCATATATTAATAGCAGTACAGGACAGTGACAGAGTTTTTTTAATGCTCTTTTGACAACTCCTTGAAAATGTAACCCAAAGAGAAGTAGTTGTATGGCACAGGTGATGCAGTGCTGAAGAAACAGTGAATCCCTTGCTGCACAGACTCCTGAGCAGAACCCCAGGTTTCATAAGGATGGCCAGACACAGCACATTCGGCTTCACAGCAGTTTCCAGACTCTCAGTGGCCCTGATTCATCCTTTCATGGCACCACTGGTGCTGTCATGCCAGGTAGGTTAGCAGGTCTCACCAAAGTAAATGGAGATAGGTTGGTGAGGAGTGGTGCAACCATTTGGGAAATCAGGCATAACATATACTAAAAAGTATCTTAAGCGGGGAGTTGTCTAAAGCCATCAAGTTTTTGCAGGACTTTCCATGTAGGGCACTACAGTTTCTAGTGTGGAAAAATAAGGGACTGACTCTTCCCTGCATGTAAGTGACTTATGTTTCTGTTTACACCTTCACACAGAGAGTGATCAGAGTTACCAATTCAGGTGGCTGAAACCTTACAGCCAAAGCAAGGGTATGAATAGAATAATCAAGAACTGGGCCCTGAAATTCCCAGTTTAGTTGGTGAATTGTGCAGATCTTGGCCACACATATCCTCTGTATATGATAGTTTTGCACACAGAAGAATTACTTCTCCATAAAAGAGTTTCACTCTGCAAGCATAGGCAAGTAAGTGACAGTGTGTTGGTGGGAAAGGGAGAGGGATGCGGCAGGACACCATGGGGTTGATCTGACAGTGGCAACAAAATGGGAGTCACTTGGACAGTGCTCTATCAACCCATCCAATAGATATTCACTAGGAACCAAACTGGACCTGAAGGAATATTTTAAAGAACTGAAATTAGATTAAATTTTCCAGCAATTGTGTACACCCCAAATACCACCTGCTGGAACTGGACCTCATAGAATTGTCCTTGCTGCTTTAAAAACACACATGGCTGTGCTCTGGCTGCTTGACATGCAAAAACTGGCACAGGGGTGTACTTTAAGTGTGGGAAGAGGATTTATTCCACCAGCAGGTTCCTGCAGAATTTGTGCACAGCACACAGTTAGTGTCTGGTGATCAGAGCATTCACTAGCAGAGTGCACGCAGCGAGAACGAAATGCATCTTACAGCCATCCCTTTATATTAAAGCTGTAACACACTGTGTTTGGATGCAATCCCAGGCACAGTTCTGTCTAAGATCTTGTTTACCCTTTCAATGTGAGTGTTCCTGCAAACTGCTGCTTTCTCCCTTATGACTTGTTTTCAGTTTTACATGGGGATGGTGAGGCAGGTTTCTGAAAACACAGCGGTGAATCAGTGACCTTGCAGTATGCTGTAACTGCCAGGAACCTTGTGGAGAATACAAACACAATTTACCAAATTCTGTGAGATATAAGAGAGGAACCTGCATGTAGATATATGGCAAGGGAGTTGGCAAGGTGTAAAATAAGAACTTGGGAAAAGTCATGAAAAGGGACAAATTCCTCATTTCCTTGCTCACATCTTTTCATCAAGAAGCAGAGTGGCATGGTAAGGATGCAGGATAGCATGGGGGCCTGAAAAACGACAGGAGCTTCCAGGCTGCTCCCAGGCCCCAGTGCAGAATGCCCTGCCAGGGCAGCAGTGCAACAGTGCAGCAGGTCAGCTCAGCACAGCACAGAACAGCATTAGCACAGCACAGCTTCATGTTAGCACAGCACAGCTTCATGTTAGCACAGCACAGCTCAGCACAGCACAGCTCAGCGTTAGCACAGCATGGCATTAGCACAGCACAGCACAGCTCCATGTTAGCACAGCACAGCTCAGCTCAGCATAGCTCAGCATTAGCACAGCATGGCNCATGTTAGCACAGCTCAGCACAGCTCAGCACAGCACAGCACAGCACAGCACAGCAGTCTCCTGACATCTTGTGGCTTGGCCGCAGAGCACAGCCATCCCTTCCCCCACATCCCCAGGCACGGGTGTCAGCTGGAGCTGACCTTGGCATTAACTGCAGCCACTGGAGATCCTTATATATCCCTGCATTCCTCTCACAAATGCAGGGCCACTGCTTTTCCCTTCTGGGCAAGAATGAATGGGGTCAGATGAGCCTGTGTATTCCCAAGCACTTGTGCATAAGGTTTACCCAGATTTACACCAAAGAGCCATCGAATTGGCATCGAATACAGATGAAGTCTACCTAAACTGGATCCCAGATTCTGAATCTATCATTCTCCGTTTAACTGGTGGAACCAAACCCAGATCTAAACATCCCAAGTTTGGTATGATGTCTCCCAGACCCACCAGCTCACTGATGCTCGGATCAGGGACTGCTAATCAGAATTGCTCATTTCTTTTGGTTGCAATGGCCCAGTTTCAATGCGAGTCATGCATGGTCTCTAGAGGGAAGGATAGGAATTTTAAGTATTTAATAAGGTGTATTTATTTTTAGACACTGATTTAATTTTTTTTAAAGCGTGGCTATCCAGGATGTTAAATTTATACATACACAGAAAGCCACACCGTGCAGCCCTAACCTCTATCATCTAAAAGTATTGCTGGTTCCTGAAATATTAATGGTAAAGTCTTTTGTCTCCTCTAAGGAGCTGAGACTGACTCTGGTATTTGCCAGAGTTACTCAGTTTCAGAACTGGAAAAATGATGAACACACGGAATTCTGTAAGCAGACAAATCAAGTAACTTTCCCTGTGTTGTCCCTGATGAATCTCCCCTGGGTTACTCACTGCACCAGGCTCTTGCTCTGGGCTTAGTTTGCAGTGGGAGGGCAGAGAACAGCCAGAGCTGGGGCTGGAGCTTTTGACACCATGGCTGGGGCGAGAGCTCAGGCTGGAGTTGCAGAGGTGCTGAGTGTTGAGGAAGGAGGAGGAAATGAGCTTCTCAGCTATTTTTTGCAAGTGTATTTCACACATTATATTCCACAGATTGGCAAAATATGGTGCTGAGGAAAAGACACACAGCCAGTATTGGCCATTCATTCTCTGGCAGCCCTGTGTGGAGGAGTTACTTCCACACCTTGCTCCCTTCCCTCATTTAGGAAGCATGGTTCAAGGGGGGAAGGAAATGGCATGGAAAAGGGGGAGAGAGGAATCATGTTGATGTAGAGCCCTGAGGGGAAACCTGTGGCCAGCATTAGGACTAGAGAAAGATTATCAGTGCTTTCCAAGAAGCTTAGCAGGAAATACGTGGAGAAAGTCTTATGGTAAATTTGTAAGAATTCATCCCCATTCCCATTCTCCTCCCATTCTTTTACAGTTTGGAACTTAACCTCTAAGGAGACCATAGTGAAGAGATGGCAGCAGAAGGAGACAGAGCAGTGTGGCTGGGAAGCACTTTGAGAATCTGAAATTTCTTTCTCCTCCATGTCTTTGGAATTCCCAGCAGATCTGCATCATAGGGGAGGTAGGCTCACTGCTTTGGATATCACTGCACCCTCCATTTCACCATTTGAATACTCACAGCTCCAGCAAGGGCTGTTACGGGAAAGTAGGAGTAAAATTCTTCAGCTGGCCAGTTTGAGTTTGAAAAAGTATGGAATGAAGGAAGTGGCACTAACACATCAGAGGTTTCTCCCAATCCTCACTGGTTTTCAATGTACTTAAAGCTTGTAATTTAAGAAACATCCAAAGGAGTAAACTTTCGCACACTTCATACAATGTCTTTGAATGTGTGATGAAAATAGAAATTAAGCTAATGGGCAGATGCTGTGTTCTGTGATGAAACTTGCACTATGGTTTTATTAGCTAAATTGCCCCTGACTTCATGTGGTCCACAGGACAATTGTGGTTACTGCAGCAGTGACAGCAGGACAGACAGACCATGTCCAGTTCAGCTCTATCAGTTCCTTTGTAAAAGGCTGCTGCAAGTAGACAATTGGCTATTTGTGGCTTGTGACTTGTCTCTCAAGAGAAGTTATAAACTGAAAGTGATACCAAGTGTTATATGAGGGGGAAACAATGCACAAAAATGGGAGGAATTACAAATATTTAAAAAAACTACTAAAAATATGTAATTATATAAAATGTGTGTGTATTCATACACCCACACGCAGAGCCACACGTATGTGAAAGCATGTTTCATTGAAATCTCAAAAGAAATTATATATTTTTAAAATATATATTCAATATTCTGTTGCCGCAAACCAAAGTCATCTGTTTATCTTGACAGCTAAAGAGGGTGAAGGCAGCTGCAATTTGAGCTTCTCTGCACTGGCCAGCTGGTACCTTAAAGCCAGCAAACAGGAAGGGGGAGGTGAATTATCCCCACTGGTTGGTCTTAGAAGTGGACACTGTACAGGATATCTTGGGAATTCTGAGGGTTATAATTCTCCTAGGAACTTCTGGGCTAATACTGTTTTATATTTTCCTGAGGCCAAGCGGGGGCTGGAAGCTCAGCATCAGGCAACCTCCAGCACCTCTCACTGGCTCAGGGCCACCTGTACAGAAACAAATGCATCATTTACTCTTTCCATACTTGCCATTTGTTTCTCTCAGTTGTCTTTGAATCACTGTAACTGTCAAGATGCTGTAAGTGGTATTCACTTACAAACACCAGGAGTATGGGATCATTGTTAGAAACTAGAAACATCAAGCAGGTCAGGTTCAACTCCTCAGAGTGTCTTTAGAGGATGCCCTACCCTTCTTATGTATATGGGAGAGAGAAATGTTACCTTGCTTTGGCAGCTGCCTGTGCAGACCTGGCACAATGGCACAGACAAGGGGCTCATTTGAATGGGCAACAAGAAAGAGAAAGAAGGGGGAGATGTGATTTATATCCATCTCATTATTTTCTGTGACAAAATGCTGCATACAGGCTGGTTACAGCTGGATTTCTTGGGTGAGCCCAAAGCCCGGTGTGTGTGCAGCTCCCACATTACCCTGTGCAGTACCTGGGGGTGGGAGCCCTCACATCAGTGCACTTTAATAGCAACACACAGCCTGTTTGTCACTGCTCTGAATTGGCTGTAGTGATTTCTTTATTCATCCTTTTTCTGCACACAGGTTTTATGATTTCCAAACCACAATGTAAAAGCTGTTCAGCTCTTAACCAGCCATGTGGAAAAGCAATGTTGAATATATAAGCATGCAGCGTGTCTGGAAGCATTGCCATATTTTTCTCTGAAGAATTTGTTTAGGTTACATAAAAGAAATAGACAGGAACCCTTGGGTTTTCATTTGGTGGTTCTCCCTCTGTTCTGCTTGGCTTCTCAGCTTTCAATAGATCCCAAGGTCAGGCTGTTATTTGTTGCTAGGCCAAAGTGGTAACCTCCCACCCTAACAATGCTGCTATCTTCATATCATCTGAGCTATGGGGGCCACATTGTGATGCTTTGGCAGTGTTGCTAGGGAGGTTGCTAGGTTAGACTGATGTCACTATGTGGGTTATAAATTGCCTTTACCCTGCTGGCCCTAACTTGGCCCCTAACACAATGATATAGTAGATGGCATCGAAGTGTTTGGAAGAGACATTGGAGCAACATCTTCGCATCCTGAACTTGGCAGCAAACACGTTGTAGCCATTCAGCAAAGGAACCCACTTGTAATCTAGAGAAGAAAATAAACAATTGTATGAAATGTATTCCTTCCTGTCCAGAAATTAACAAAACTGATGAAAACCACCCAGTTTCTACCCAGGTACACGTGCTAGACCCAGACTTTCCCTTAATGCAGGCTCTGTGCCCTCTACATGCCCCACTGTGGAGAAGAGAAAGTTTTATGATGCCAAGAGTGAGAGCTGAGGAAACAAGGTAGGTGAACTGAGAATTTTCCAGTTTTGAGTATCGTGTGTCACAATCACAGTTCTACTAAAATGTGCCACCAACACCTTTACTACCACAAAAGTGCCATTCCACATAGTCAGGTTATTTACATGTTTCTAGTTTGTGGCCTCAAGGGACATTTTAATCTTGCTTGTTACAAAAAATAACAACAGCTGGAGAATCATTTTAATTGATTTTTCAACATATTATCATATTAAATTTGAAAATTCTGTGTTCTGCAGGATATAGGTGTGTGTGTACACACGTGTGCTACTGTGTGCATTTCATTTGTTTTGAAAAGGAATAAATAAAATTAGGTAAACACGCATGCCCGTCAGAGCTGTTCTGGTTTAATAAGTAAATACATCATTAGACAGTCTTTTCTTTATGCATGATGTCTTGATATGCAGGGCTTTGGCTGCACACCTCTCATTAGCCTTAATGAAATTTATGTGGCTAAATCCCCATGCATTGTGTTGAACATACACCTTAGTATATTTGTAATTAATTTTTAAAGACTGCAGACCAGAACACAGCTCCTGCAGTGCCGTGTGAATCCATAGGGTGTATACATATTTATAAATGTTTTAAAAATGCATATTATATTTCACCCACAGAGCATCTCACTGGCTGGAAGCATGTATTAAAGAAGGTAACAAAAATCCAGAGGAAATGTCTTTGAAAAATAGTTAATACACATGGGCTACAGCTGCCTTTTAAAGATTAATTTCTTGGCCATTTACAATGTGGTTTTTATTATCAAAAGCCAATGGACCATATTACAGAAAATCTTGCTTTGTAAATTCCTTTTGCGCTTCTTGGGCCTGATTCTGTTGCACAGAGCTTGGTCCTTTCCTTGGCAGAATGACAGCATCGTTCACTCAGAACTGGGCCCGGGGTGTCCCAGGTTAGCACATGTCCTGCTTGGTGTCACTGGAGGAAGCAGCACTCCTTGGGTGTGTACTGGAACAGTTAAAGGGGGGGGAAAAGATGGAGATCTGAGTCTTTGTTTAAAATGTGGTTTGCAAGGCTGCAAACATAACTTTGCAGAGTCATACACATGGGTGTAGATATTTGCATGCATTAAGTATGTGGAAGAGTTTAGAGAGCTGGAATCATACTTTTAAAAATGTGGTCTTATTGAAGCTGCTCTAGTTCTGACTGGATTATTATAATTTCTTTCAGTTGTTGATTTCCTATAGCGTATGAAAATGAACTAAAGACTGTGTCAAAACCACTTACTGCTTATTCTCTATCTTCTTTTGCCTTTTCCTGGCCTTCCCCTTTTTTTCTCTCAAGACTTCCAGAGTTTAGCTTAGTGCCATGTACTCCCCCTTCTCAATATGGGACTGGGCAGAATGTAAAAGCACAGCACCTCTGTGTACGCAGCAGATCCTGGCCTGTCTCTGTTTCAGCCTGTAAGCAGCAACATTTCCAATGTGCAAAGAATTCAGGCTCTCTGCACTTCCACAGATCCAAAACCAGACCTTCTCAGGCTCCTCTTAGACCTGTAAAAAACAAGGGTGGGAGTGGAGAAGGAGAATACAGCCAGTAACTGTTACATCCAGCCAAGTAGTAGCCCAGGGAAGAGAGAAGAAACTGCAGGCTCCGAGCTGTGTGAAGGACGATACATTGCTCTTATGCCTTAGCAAGCCATGAGAGGATGGACAATCTGCTGGTGTGGGTCCCAGGCATGGGTGAATGCCTTTCCCAGAGCAGAGGCTTGTCCTCTGTGACCTTGGGCAAATCATTTAACCTCTCTCCATATCATTGTTCTGTAACTGAAATTAAAATAAACTGCAGTAATGCACCAGAAAGGCTAAATGTGCTGGTGATAATGAGGGGCTCAGATGAGGACAAAGGTGAGATAAATACTTTAGACAGATAAAAAAAAAATCCTTCCTCAACTCCTGTGAAACCTTCAAACATTAAACTCAGCTTCTTGGTGTGACAGACAGGATGTATCCCTCAATAAACAGGATGGCTTGCATTTTATCATTGCAGTCTAAGCAGATGAGGTTTTTCTAGGGCATTTTTGTTCTTATTCCTCTGGTAGCACTCAGTGACGTTTCCATATTTGCAGCACTGGTGTGCAGGGCACTCCAAGGTGACTTATTTCAGTAGAGGATTCCCTCGCTGACTGGACCCATTCATGTAGGTCTTTGTCTGGTCACACAGCATCTGCATTAACATTGAAATATTCATTTCTTGTAAAGTCTTAAAATCCAATATGTAAATGTTGAATTTTTTTTTTTTTAATGTACTCCTGGGGCTTTTTCATCTCTGCCAGAATTAAGTGCAAAGGGAATTTTTACAGCCGACTTGTAAATTCCTGACAAGAGGAGTTTATAATAGAAGTGTTGACATAACCTTAACTACAGTGACAACTGGAGCTGGTTTGTTAGGAAAGCAGCAAATAATTTTCTTGCAGGAAGGCAGGAGTTGGGCATAGAAGGTGAGGCAGCTAAATTTTTTTTTCCCTGAGAATCCCCGGAGGCTATTGTGTGAGACAGCACGTGAAATGAAGCTGAAGCAAATCACATAGCAGGCAGAAGAAACACTCTGGAATTTGCTCATTTTCATGAAGAAGAAGGTGCAGTTATCCTCTTATAATTTTTTTTACAAGCTGTGTTTCTCCCCTCAGAGGTAATTGTGAAGGTCTTACAGCAAGTCAGTGCTTGCTTTTAGCCTTACAGCTCTCTCTTACTTCTTTCTTTCCTCCTGAACACCTAAAGCTGTCAGGAATGAACTCTGGTGCCTCAACTCTGTGCCTTCAACAGGAGCAGGACCCAGCCCTTTGTTTGCAATCCATCTGTCTCTTACAAGCAATATTTTTTTTAAAAGTCACTAAATCTTATTTCCTTGAGTCACCTGCAAGAATTCAAAATCTGAGAACTTAACCACCCAGACAAGCCTTTGTGCAGCCAGGCTGAGCCACAATAAACATTGCTGTCACTTAAATGAGAATCAAACCTATTGGTAGAAAGAGATAATTTTAACTTAAACCTGAAGCCAAAGGAGCATATGTAGAGTTGATTCATAGTGCCTTTACTCCCCCAAAGTCAGCTGAGGTTTGTTTTATACCTGTCACTTCCTTCTTTCCTGTGGACGAGTGGAAGAGAAGATTTTCAATGTTTTTGCAGGTATAAAATCAGGCTGGATTCAGAAGTGAAAGTGCTTCCCATCCACTTTCCTACACCCTTCTGCTGGCTACAACTCTCCCTGAATCTTTGGGATTAACTTCTAAATGGCATCCTATTTCCCAAAAGGTGTAAAAAAGTCTTTCTCACTCCTTTGCTGTGATGTTTGCATGCAGAGAGGCAGTGCCCATAGGCACGTGGGAGCAAGATTTATTGTGAGCTGCAGAGCCTGGGAAGAAGGGGCAATGCCTGACTTCCTCCCTGCTCAGCCTCTGCCCTATCCGGGCATGTTTGGCAAAATACTAGAGTAACTGTCCTGGAAAGGTGAAAGGTCAAGGGAGAGAGTATTCAGCATAAAGTAAATAAAATAAGCAGTTGAAAGCAGAGAAAAGGACAGCTCTGAAATGGGAAATGCCAGAACTAAACCCCCTCAGTACTTTCTAATTATCCTGGGACAGTTGTGGCCCACGGAGTGTGCAATCAAAGTGCAGGAGCTATTGATGAGGGCAGGGGGGACTGAGCAGAACTGCTGAACACATACTGTGAGTGCCGATGGATTTTTAAACCTCCTTTTCCCTGCACTGTGGTTGGAAGGGCAACATGAGCTGGTTTGGCAGGATGGCAGCGACAGGGGAAGATTAACCAATAAGCGACCAGTTTGCACAAAATGTAAAGAAAAGCTAAGACTGCAGATTCCTCCTTTGCCCTCTCCTTTCCCTTTAAAACAAGATTTTTTGCCCCTCCCTATATTCTTTCTTTTTAATACTTGTTGAAATACAGCCCCTAGCTCTTAGGCACTGCCAGAAAACCTGGCAGAAATACTGCACTCGGAGCCGCAGCCATGAGCTGGAGGATGTGGAAAACTATCACTTTTTCCCCTGGCAAACCTGACACGCATCGGGGGAGCAGGGCGCCTGCTAATGTCTCTCCTTTTTCCCCAGAAAGCTCAGGATTTTCTGTCAGGATTTCCGCTCTGGATGCCCCCGTGTGTGTGAAAGGCGAGCTGGCCAGTCCTTGAACCTCGCTGGAGCGAGATCCCAAGGCGGCTTTGCCCCGGGATTCCTTCTCCCTGGCTCTTGTTTCGCAGTGCCCTCTGCTGGGTTCCCGGCGTCCGGGCTGGGCTCGGCCGTGGCACTCGGTGGCCACAGGGCGAGCTCGGTGCGCGGCCCCGGTGCCTTTGTGCGCTCAGCACCGCCGTGCCCTGGCCAGGGCTGATCGTTTGGCTGCGCCCGGATGTCCCGCACTTAAACCGGGGTAACGCTTCCCAGCCGGGCTCCGCGGCTAAGGCTGCGCCTGGGTGATACTTACATGCATTTAGCCTCCGGTCCCTGGCTCTCACAAAAGGATATGGCATGGAGAGTAGATTTATACCAAAAATGAAATGAACAAGGAGCAGAGGCTATTGGAGATAAGTGGGTATTAGGATGGTGTTTTCCATCTCGTGTTCCTAAATGAGGGTAGTGACACAAAGCATTGTCAGCAGCAAATTGGCAACATCCAGCACTGCTGTGTTTTGATCTGTGCTTATGGGACTATTGGGACTGATTTCTCCAAATAGTCTTTTAAATTTTGAAAGAATCTGCCTCTATAGACAGCTGCTGTGTTTTCCATATCAGGATATGGAACTGATATTGTCACTGTTACCCAGAAGTATTTTCCTTTTTCTATTTTCCTTCTTTTACATTTCCCTAAAACTGTTTTCCATACCAAGCTGATGTGACAGTGGTTGTAGAAGAAAAGATTAGGTGGCAGTTCTGGGTTGGACAGGGGGTGCTGAGGCATCCCCTTGCTAGAGGCCTTCCAAAATAGACTCAAAAATCATTCACTGAGGAAAATGTAGATGCATTTAAGCCTAACTCAGAGCAGGATGGGCAGCATCACATCCTCTTCCAAATCTTTGTTATGAGGCGTAAGAACTTTTTATGGCAAAGGCTTTCATCTTCTGTCCAGACACTGACTTTCATGAAACATGTGGGAACTTAAGAGCTTTGAAACACTTTCCTAGAAACTGGCCATCCAATTGAAACATTACTGGGACAAGGAACAGACAGACAACATGGCTGTACTGTCCTCCTTTTTCTTGGAAGCCAAATACTGAGGGGGTTTTGCAGGTTTCATTTAAATAAGAACGGGAACTCTGCAGTCTTGTGGGCGTGTGTGTCATATGCATTGGCATGTTGTACCTATTGGTGACAAGGAGGAGGGAGTCTGAAGTGTTCCTGGCATTTGCTGGTCATTCTGTGTCAAATTCTTTCATGAGAGTTTTCATAAACTTCAGCTTATGGTAAGGCCAGCACAGTCTGGGTCGTCTTCTTCAGCTCTTTTTCCTTTCCCACAAATCAAACCTGTCTCCAATTCTCCCCACCTCTGCACATGTGTTCACTCTTTCTGTGACCCCAAAAGCCATTGGGAAGGAAGTGATGGGAATACTGACCTGGAGAACAGAGCAGCAATGGAGGCCTGGAAAGGCATGCAGGTGATGTCACGGGTGTGTGAAGAGATGAAATTAGGAAAAAGATGGGAAGGAGGAGGGAGGATGAAGGAATGTTAAAGAAATTAATGAAAACAATTGCTTGTGGAATTGGCATTTGACTGGAAGGATCAGGCCCCAAGGTCTGTAGAGAAGGTGGCTCTGACAGCTGGGCAGTTCCATCGGGACCGTGCTCTTTGGTTACACAGAGGAAGAGAAGTTTGAGTTCTGCCCAGATTTGATCACTGATCCCTTTTTGGCGCTTGGCAAGCTACTTCAGCCTCTCCACATCATTCCTTTGTGTAAAATTAAGACAGTGCAGCTACACAGATAGGAATGAGAGCAGAGACTTCTCCAGAGTGATGACAAATCATGGAACCATAAGGCTGGCAGAGACCCCGAGAGATTGTCTAATCTGGCAGTCATCAATTTTTTTAATCAAAGGACTGCCCTGGAATTTTTTTTAAAAAACTGTTCCACTGCACATTGCCAGCAATGGTTTGAATCTAAAAGTAACCAAAAATTGTATTTTATGCTTTAAATTGAAGAAAGGCCCATGTTGAGCAAAAGTTTTCAAAAAAAGCAATTAAAGCCAGATCTACTTATACTTTAAAATAGGCACAAGTCCCTTTGTTCTGATTAGTTTTATCCTGACATCACTTATTTTCATAGATGCTTATAAACATTTCCTTTGCTAGTTAGTCCAGCTTTGCTGAAGTGTAGCGGAACCAATGCGCAAACTGGAAGTGTCCCGCTCAGGCTGTAGGAATGGTGCAGCAGCAGGGTTACTTGGAGATCTCCATCCCGATTCCAAACATTGCTCCCCTTATTAATCACCCAAAATATCCTGATGTTACCATTGGGGTTTTTTCTCCGTTTATTTGGAAAGCCATCAAAGTTCCTCCACTGACCAAACCTGAAGAGCAAACATCAATAGCAATTATCACTCTGTACTTGATGCCATACTGTTACTGGGAGGAACAGTCAGAACGGAGCCATGTTAAGTCAGGAATGTAATTACACAAGAAAATACCAATCAAAAATCACACCTTTTCATAATTAACTCCTGTGTGCCTGAGGAGAGGATTGCACCCATCTCCCTCTCTTTGCTCAGTCTGCTGAAATGTGCAGTGTAACACACGAGCACAGCTGCTCCGCAGGCAGCAGAGCGCTAATCCAGCTCAGTAATGAGGATGCTATGTGGTCATCTTCTTCACATTATGTGATTCATATCCTGTACATCCAGGAAGCACTGAGCACTTTATTAGAGCTGATGAATGTACTTTAACCACTCAAACACAGTATATTCACAAATGCATGTGGTACTGTGGTTTCACTCTGCTCAAGAGAACTGAGCAAGGTAAAGGGCTAGATAGACACTATCATTGCAAATAAGCAGTTTGTGCAATCCTAGGTGCTGGTAAAAGGTCTGTCTTTAAAGCAAGAAATGACCACAGCTTTCTTTTGAATAGAAAAAGACTGAATCCTCCTGTGGGAAAATAAAAAGTTCTCTGAACATCAGGTTGTCAAGTAAGCAAGTTACGAAGTAGTTGATTAAGTTCTAGGTTCTAATGTGTATTCTGGTCCTACTGAAACTTTAACTTGGAAACCACTCATTCATTCTCCTGGTTTTATCCCTATGTAAACTATAAGATCCAAAACCCTGAAGAAGAAAACGAGTTGTTAATTGTCTCTCATTTCTATGCTGTATATGAAAATCGGGGTGAGTTTTCCTCCCCACAAAGCAGCTGCCAGGAGGGAGGGCTGGCTGGACAGAGAAATCCTGAGTTAGTGGGAAGCTGAATGATTCTTACGTCCTACATGCCACAATTCTGAACCTCATCAGGTTACACAGAAAAATCACCTTCTGGCTGTATTTTTATGATTAGTGTGTTTTTCTCCTTGAAATGTATACTTGATTCCCCACCCTCCCCTCTAATTGTATATCACAGAGAGGAAAGCAATAATGTTTTGTCCATACAAACCAGCAACCAATTCCATCTTGAAAGCTTCAATTAAGGATCAAGTGTCCTAAGTGCTTCTTAAATCCACTGTCCTAGCTCAAAAAAAAATTTACACCAAGATTCACAGATATAATTTATTTGGAAAAAAAGTATGAAAAACCTAAATGTGTCAACTGTGCATGTAAGCCAAGCCTCCCTTTGTGTGCTCCCAGAGGGTTTTCCCCCACACACACGTGCACACTCACCCCCCTGCCGTAAAAGATCCATTTTATAGATTCAAGGACAGCTCTCTCCAAGAGAAGAAGGGACGTTGCCAAGATACCAGATGCGGTTCCATTCAAGACCACTCATAGAAGCAATTCAAGATGAAATCAAATTAGATGTGTTGGTTATACATAGCGCAGCCTGCTTGGGATACTAAATGACAGAGTTTGCCAATAATTAAGTGAAATCTCAGAGATGATGAGTCCCCAGAGCTCTCTAGGTTATGTCGGTCTAATTCTAAGTGTCATCATTATAGCAGCAGAGCAAAATACTCTGCATAGGCTACAGAGCTGGAATTTTTACTGTGGATATTAGCTTTTCATAGCCAGTGCTACGGGGCAGTACTGAGCTTCATTACATGTCTTCTGCTATTACACTTCCTTAACCTTTCCCTGATATAAAGCTCCTGAAACCTGACTCCCACTTAATAATTGATAGTTAGCACTTACTATCCATAGCAGTATTCATATTCAAAGCACTTTACAAAGAGCTCATTAATCTCTCTGAATCCCCTCCCCTTTGAGATGTCCACCACAATTACCCTAATTTTGCAGAAAGGGAAACTGAGGCAGAAAGGTTCTGCTGCGTGCTGGGGCTGGAGGGACAGTGTGACAGCCAGCACTGGGGCTCAGGTGCTTCCCTATGGGAGAGCTGGCTGAACTTCTGATGGTAGGAAGCAGGTTGTTCTCAAATTTGATGTGGGGACAACGGTGGCAGGGGTAGCACAGAGATTCCCAGTGCTGTGGGGCCTCCCTTGGCCCCATTCATGCCCAGCTGCAGACACTTCCCTGCTGTTCCTGCTGCCTGCTGCCCTGGCCACCTCCCGCTGGCACCTCCCTGTTCCTCCAGCAGTCTGCAGAGCTCAGCCTGGCCTTGGCTCTGCGCCCTGCTCCGGACAGAGGGACAGCACAAGGGAACCTGGGCTCATCCACGATGGAAAACAGCATCCTCAAGATGACTAGGAGGGAGTTATAGCATTTATAGGAGGTTCTGATAATGATCTTGGATAGATATGTTCGTATTGCTAAAAGATTGAATCTTAAGAGGCTTTTAATTAAAGACTGGGGAACTCTGAGCTGTCTTACCAAAGAGGTAATAAAATTATTGACTAAATCACTAGAAAAGGCAACTGAAGCAAGGAGTTTAAATGATTTCCAGAGACTGTTGTCCAAGTGAAGGTTATAGTGAGAGAGCCGGCAGTGCAATTAAACCAAATGAGGTCAAGCATGTTGGGCCTTAAGGCCCCTGCCTGCTCCTCAGATTTCTTTTGTTCTTATAATTCAATTATAAAGACCCCCCCTCAAGAACCATTTAACTGTCTCGTAAACCAGTTTGTAAACTTTTTTATTTTTCTGTAAATTGTCTCTTAAAAGTAGCTTTCAGTATTTCAGGCAGTGTGGAGTGAACACGGGTTTCACAGTGCCTTTTGTTCTGATTTGAGCATCACATGCCCATGGTTGTTCATACAGGCCAGGGCTCTCCCAAAACTTCCTCAGCCCAAGTAAAACATCTGTGGCTGGAGGTGGCAGTGGATAAAAACTGTGTGATGAGGAGCTGGAAAAACTGTGATCATTCTGTCTCTCATTCCCTCTTGCTCCATCCTCCTCCCCCCCCCAGATTTTCTTTATCCTGTGAGTCAGAAAGAGGGTAGGTTGTGTGTGTGCCTAATTTCCTGCCCACTAGGTCATGTATCCCAACCCTTAACATCATAAATGAGCAGGGAAGTCTTCTGGCCAGCAGATGCCTATGTAGATCCATTATCATAGAATTGAACACTTTAAAGGTGTAGAGACTTCTTCTTTTTACCCTTTTTTAAAATTATTTTTTGGTAGAAATATAACTGTAGGATAGGGTTAGGTAGAAGTTGAGGAGCTTCCAAATGCAAAACTGTTGCTGATTGCAATTCTGCTGTTGACAGTGTCCACTGACCATAAGGGAAGATCCCATAATTTACAGATCTCATGGGACTGTGCCTCATGGTGCAATTATTCCTGTTTAAAGAGGTAAAACCCAGTTATTTACTCCTTTCACGTGAGAGAGCATTTGAAACCATTCCTGATTCACCTATAGGAAGAGGATAGAAGTCGAGAAGTGATTACAAATTTTTCTAAGCAATTTAAGCAAAAAACTTCTGTTCTGATCATGCCTTTAGAGGGTCAAGGGTCTTGGGTTTCTGTTTGCATCACGAGGGGCTTTGATGCCTTTGTAAATCAGGCCCAGGGTAGCTATCTTTTAATGAGCCACAAGTGAGAGCCTAAACCTCACACCTACAAGTGCTCCCTTGTGAAAATTCAGATCCGCAAGTGGCAGCATTCTTTCTGTCCTGTGAAATTCCAAGTGACAGATCTCTGCTTTGACGTGAATTGAATGCTAGAAGTGACTGTTGTAGCAGGGAGAGAAATACTTATTCCTCCTTTCTATTTCTATTTCTATTTAATTACAGCTAAGGCAGTTTGGTTGAGACATTGGAAGTTGGACTGACAGCTCTGCTTTCTCAGGAAGGTCCTGCAGAGATGACGTGATCTGTTCCCTCACTACAACTCAGCAGGAGCTGGGCAGCTCAATGTTCTAAAATCTGTCAGCCTTTTCTCTGTGGGTCCTCACAGATTGGCCAACCTCTGTTCCCAGAACTGTACAAAAACAAGGTTTGATGGGGTGACTGCTCATCTCCTGGAGAGAGGAATACTGACCCGGTTAGCAGCAATACTGAAATGGCCACTGCTGTTGGAGATGAACTTGGAACTCACTCTGTGACTGATCCCTCTTACAAGGTTAACATCTTCTTTCTCAGTTCATTAAAATCTTGTACCTCCTTCCCCAAAGGAAAGAAATGTCAATACATGAGAGAGGAAGATAAGTTAATGCTACATTCAGGTTGCAGAGCCAGAGATTTTGGAACTGCTGAGGTAAGATGCCTGTGTCGGGTGCTAACTCAGCCACATTGCACGCAGACAGTACAGCAGCCTTGTTTCACTGGCCATGTGCATTGATTAATGCAATTACCTTTATCAAAATATATCCCAAAGTATTGCTTATTGCTAACCTATCAAATTGTAGGTGGGGTCAATGACTGTACCGTGGGTGGCATCTGGAAATGGTCAGGTAACTCCACACCCAGGACAACAATTCCCTTCAGTTATGGGACATAGATTTACTGAATACGAGTCTGGGGTAGCTGCAAGCCCAGTGGCACTTCCTGGATGGCAAAGGAGGTTTTGGCTGAGAAAGTGCTTTCATTACTGTAAAAAATTAATGCAAAATGTCAAATATTTCACACCCAAGCCGATACTGGCAAAATGCCAGAAATATTTGGGTTTCGCTTGGGGTGTGAATATAGTTGATCATCTGTAATTCAAAAGCTTTTATTTCAAAGGAAAGAGACAGTGTGTTGCAATAGACTTTGTAGTGATAAATATCAACTGTGCCACTTCTCTCCCAAAAGGGATTTCCCACAGTTCTATAGTAATAAATAGTTCAAAAGGCCATACTGAGATTTATAGAGCTATACATTCAAAAACTGGCATCCGAGGTGCTTTGCTCAGCTAAAGTAGATTTGACTTGCAGCCCTCACAGTTCTGCACAACCCAGAAAGCAGCCACAGGTCCAGGGTGCCAGCGGGCCCAAGTGATTGGTGAATGTGTGGTGCTTGGGTCACTCAAATTTGTACAGGCAGTTAATCTAGAGAGTCCTCAATTGTGTAACTAGATACTCTGGAAGCTTTCAAATGTACTTGGCCAGCACATCTGGTCAGGTTGGAGTAAATGGACAGAAATTAATTTAAATCAAGGGAGTTAGAGCAACTGACGGCAGCAATGAATTTAGCCCTCTCCATGCAGGTATTATTATTATAAACTGATATATTTTTCTTCTTTTCTATTCTAGTCCTGTTTATTCTGTCATCTATTCTATTCTATTCTGTTTAAAGCCTCATTCATATTCTAATCCACTTGCATAGCAATAGTTTTTGCTTGTGAATATCCAGTGAATGCCACTAAACTTTCTTTGAAGACACAGGAAAATTAGATAAAATAACACAGAAAAACAGCTTTATAGACTTGACCCATTAGTGTTCTGCATATCTTCCATTGTTTAAAGATTTCCTCTTACAGATAAATGCAGTATCTGTCTACACCACTTACAGACTTCCCATCTAATTTCCACTGTGTGCCCTGAAGGACCTGGAGGTGCAGGAATTTGGGAGCCATGTGGAAATGTTAGGTTTGTTAAATGGATGGGCAATAACTTTCAATAGCAAATATGTGAATTCAAGCGTCTGTAAACAAAAGCACCTAGATTTTCATTCTGTAGATTTTCAGACACTGGAACAACATGTAGAAGAGCAACAGAAGTTTTGTTATTGAAGAACTTCACAAGAATTTCATACATAAAGGCAAGATATAAAACAGGACTGCACACCATCTGACCCACAAGCTTGTGTTGCCTGCCAAGAACTTTCTTTGACCCATCATGATGCTCCAGCAAACAGACCTCTCTGAGCTGCCTTCTTACCATAGTCCACAGCTGGAATGGCACCGAGCCTGCTCAGCACTGGGACACATGGAGATTTGGTAACTCTTAGCCATTTAATTAGCTCAAAATCAGGAATGCTTTCCCCCCTTGGTTAGTAGCTGCATGGCATGAAGAGTTGTCATGGATCCCAGACTGAATGTGTCTGCAAAAGGCACATATGGAAAAAGGGGGCAGCTGCTCTGCTCAGTTTAGTACTTGTGAGACTCGAGCCAGATTGCTGGATCTCGTCTGGACTCTGCAGTCTGAAAAGAGCAAAAGTGGGGAGGTAGAGAAGGAGAGGGAGAGCTAAAGCAGTAAGAGATTGAGACAAGAAGACCTGGGAGGAAAGGCTGAAAGAACTGTCTTCCTTAATTGAGAAAAGTAATGAGGGAAGCTGCAAGACTCCAAAAATGTAGATGGTGTTTTTATTTTATATTTGTATTTTAAAATAATCACTCCTTAGGTACTAACACAGGATAAGAGATAGTGGGCTAATTTGTAGCAGAGGGTGCTAGATTAAATAGTGGAGCCTCATTTCTGAGTATGTGAATATTTGCTGAGGATAAACAGAATCTCCTATTGCCATATATATATCTTTATCTCCTGCCACTGGTGAGGTCTTGGTTTCTGACTTTATGAGTTAAGCCTTTCATGAAAACTCCAAAGCAATGAGACAGTTAATGTTCCAAATTGTGCTTAGAAAAAGATGTTTTAGAGACACATATCACCCTCAAACCCATAGTGAGCAATGCTTTGTCTGCAGTTGGCAGAAAAATGAGATTATCTGGTTATTTTATGAGAGTGTCAGTGTTGTGCCATTCCACCTCTCACATGTCTATTGGCTTGGCTGATCTGCTCTGATTATGCCCTGTCAGAATCACGATGATACCCTGCTTACAACCCACACATGAAACCACTTGAACAATACACACTGATATTGGGAATAATGTGTAAAATGGTTATTGCTACAAAATCGAGCTTATTCCTACTCCTCAGCAACAAACATTTTGAAAGTTAAAAGTACTTTCAAAAGGTCTGTCAAACAGCTCTACTTTCACGGTGACTCTGAATATTTGAAATTGGTAATTGAAATAAAAAAGAAATTTCTTACAAAATTTACTTTACAAAAGAAGTTTGGCATTTTTATTCAATCTTTATTAAAAGCCATCCAAACAAATATCAAGAACCTAGCATTTCAGGGTAAATCATATTGGGCACAGATGAGAAATGTGCAAAGATTAAAACCAATTTGCCACTGTTCCAGGCACTGAGGATGAATCCTGGTCTGACTGAACTTGCAAGTAACAGGAACAGGCCCCTGGATTTCAATGAGATAATAATTTGATCCATGCGATTGCTTCTGTCTCTTTCTTTGATATTGCTGTAATTGCCTCTTCTTCTTTAATCCAAACCAACTGAGATAGAAAGAAAAAGCCACACATGTTTTTATAAGAAAAGGGCAATACATAATATGAAAAAAATGTTTCATCAAAGGTGCAACCATTTAAAATGCAAAACAGAGACTAGAGAGGTGACAAATTCAAGTTCTTAGTGTTTTTATTTAAGATCTTTCAAGTATTCATTTGCCAGGGATACTTGTTTAATTTTTTTAATGTATTCAGTTAGTCATATTCAGTTCTCTTTTATGTCCACTTCTCATTAATCACTTGACAGATGGACTTCTACAAGCACATCCCTTTGGGGAAAGTAAATTTTAAGTGATAATAGGAACATAAGACATGCCATCCTGGATCAGAGCAAAGGTCTGTCTAGTCCATACCCCGGATCTGTCAGTAGCCAAGAGCAGTATATTAGATTTTAACAGTAATAACTTTGATCTTTCGGTGAGCATTAAGTTGGTGACTAAGCAGAAAATGCAAAGAGACCCCAAGAGCAGAACATTCCAAAACTCAGGAGGAACAGCAAGAGAGGCCATTTCTGGCTGTGCCTGGAAGGGCTGTGTCTCACAGGGGGCAGGCCCCAGGCTGGCTGGGCACAGCACAGGACAAATGTGGTGCTGTGTACCAGTGGCATCCATTAGTTCAGTTCTCCTGCCCAGCCAGGGACAATGGCCTGGGGCACTGGCCAGTTGTTCTGCACAATGGAAGTGTGTCATTAAACTCCAGCAACAGGAATGAAACACGGAGGGAAAAGCAATGGTTGGAGGGGGGAATGCAGGGTGGATACCAGGAGGGCAGGCCAGGGGCAGTGATGCTGGCAGTGGGGAGTAGTTCTACCAAAAGGGATGGTTTGGGTTTAGGAACTTGGAGTTGCACACAGTACCAATACTGGCAGTGTCTAAAACCTGTTCTCATTTCCAGAGTCAGAGCTCCACTTGTTCCAGTGACATCACAGTTAAAAGTTCTCAAGATTTAGCTCATCTTTAATTGCTGCTGTCTCAATTAAACTGCGTCTGTGATAACAACAGCCCTCCTGGAGCCCCAACAGGAATTTGAACATGCTGTGAGTAAATTAAATAATTGTGTAAATTATGAAGTTTATATCCACTGGTTATTGCATTAAAAACTATATATAGAGCACACGCTTTTTATAACCTTCCAACCTTAGGAAATCTCATAGAAAGGTGTTTAGCCTGCCAAAAATCTGCAAGGATCACTGATAATTTGTTGATCGGCATAAGGTTCATTAAATCTATTCACTTCATTATCTGATTAATTCAGAGGCAAGCTTGTAATCAGTGATGAAATGTTTAAGATTCTACAGCTCTGGCCTCCACAACCTCCTGCAGCTCATTAGAAAAGCTAATCAGATAGAATTTTCCACCATGCTGTTTATTGTAGCCCTAATGGAAGACAATCACTTTAAAATTACACACTTAGCAGGTAATTTCTAAAAGCCATAAGCCATGGAAGTTCTGTTCTCCCTGGGCTCTTTGTCTTTCTTCACTACGGTAAGGAAAGCAATGGAGAATTCTATTAGAATTTGGAGAGCTATTTTGCAATATAGAATACAATGTAAATGCTGCTGAAAATTTATTTTTGTCTTTACCATGTTTCTTGTCACATGGGAACCCTTTCAGAGATCATGTTTGATGAGTTTGATTTAAAACTTAGATTATTTCCTACTTTGTGATTTGATTATTTGAAGCATTAAGAACTTTCTTCATGTCCTCTCGAGATGAATAGCATTAATTAAAAAAAGAACAGCTTGTTGATGTTGTGGTTTCACAGATCAGTTATAAACACTGTTGTGCTGGAGCTTTCTGCAGTCATTAGTATGATCTGGCAGAGCCACTCACCCCGGTCATTCTGCAGACCTGGGCTCTCCACGGGCTCAACATATTCGTAGCAGCAGGGGGAGTACAAAGTATTTTAAGGACAGCAAACTCGCTAGAGTTGATATGCTGTAAGAAGAGCTGCAATGTAACACACTGATCAAGAGCAAGCGTTTTGTTTTAGAAGTTCCTTTTAAAATCCCCCAAAGGCGACACTGGGGCCGCGGAGAAGAGAAGGGATGTTTGGGGCACGCTCGTTCCCCGGGCTCTGCTGCCACCTAATGGTGTCCCCACAGCCCCGAGCCAGCCCTGCAAACCGCTCCTTGCGTGGGCTCTGGGAGCGATTGTTTCCTTTTTTCCCTTTTTATTTGATAGTCAGGACTATTCTGAGACATCCGCGGTAAGTAACAAAGAGCAGTTTAATGCCAGTAGTAAGGTGAAGTTTCCTGTATTCTGTACCTCTCTGTAAAACCACCTATAGCTCACAAATTGAAAAGGTTTTAAAGCATCTTCTAAATTACTGATGGGTCTTAGGTACTTGTGCAGGCAGGCCAGCAGTCAGAGCAGTTCCTAGGCAGTGTGAATGTGCACCATGTCATTGGCCCCCAAGTGTCCCCACATCTGGGAGGGACAGACTGGCTTCTCCACACAAATCAGTAGAACCCACACTTGACCGGTCATTTTACATCTGCAAAACCCCCTTCTCATCAAAGACATTCATTCCTGAGTTAACTGTGAAACTAAATACAATGCAAGGGCAAAATAAGTCTAGTAAGGTTTTACAAGTTTATCCTTCACTAAATAGTGGATTTAAAAGCAAATGCTGAAAAAATACAAGAAATATGTTACTTTAAGTAAGGCTGTATTACAAGACAGCCCTCATCTCCAACACGCATTTTTGCAAAAACCAAACACTAAACAAATTTGTATCTCAAAACAAACAATGAAATAGATATAAAAAAACAACAATCCTTTAAAAAACAGTAAACCTTCCACTTGTCTGAACAAATAATCATATTAATGTTATTTAAATTTAGATCTTTGGATGTTTACTTATTTTAAAATACTCCACATATAATTTCGCTGTGACCCACCCTTTACACCATTCCTTTGGAAGATCTCCCAGCATTGACTGTGCCTATTATCAACTGATACACAAAACATCCACTGATGTTGTGTGGATGGAGTAACAAATCCCATTGTTGCTGAGCTTTGCTCCTGCTGCTCTTGGTTAGTGTGTCATTTCACATCTTGAGGTCACAGTTTCACTTTTGCTCCTTGCTGAGGGTTGGGTTGCAAGCTTTGGAACACAGACCAGTGTTCTCTGCCTTTGCCTCATTGCATGTACCTTTCATTAAGGAATACTGCATGTAAATAATTGCTGCTGGGCATCCTAGTGACCTCTGTTAAACAGGATGATGCTCCTAAGTGTTAAATATTTTGGAGCTATTTGGAAGTCTCTCCCTACTAGGATGGTGTGTTGCCTCTTACCTGAATTTGCTTTTTCTGTTACATTTTGAGGCAGAGTTCAGTAGGTCTGATATGTAAAAATCCAAGTCTTCAATCACGGCTGGAGTCTCTGAGCTGACTCTCTGACAATAGAAGCCACATTTCATATCTGCACAGCCAGCACAAGTGGGGGCTCCCAGCCAACAACAATACTTCTTGCAAATTATCTGACTAGAGTGAGATTACTTGGATAAGGTGACACATGATTAAGGGGAATCTCTGAATCTCCTGGTTAATCAGCCAACACAATGACACAGATTCCTTTGTCAAGACCATCCCTTTTTCCTCCATTACTCATGCTTCTGCTGCAAAACCTCCCTTCATGATCTGCATTCTGCAAGATCTCACTTGGCTCAGTTGTCATCATATCATCCCTTGAAACTTCTATCACATCAGGGGGAACCTGTTCTCCTCTGCCATCTGTCAACTCTCCCTCAGATAAACCATCCTCATCCAAGTCTCAAAAGCTTGGACAGTCTAGGATTATGGAGCATTTGTCTGTTACTGATTCCTGGGTCTCAGTGGCCTCATCTGAAAGAAGCCAAGACGTGATTGCCTTGAAAGTGGTCTCATGTCATTATCTGGACCTTTTCTCCAGTTGCTGGGCAGTAGAAGCAGTTTAGTGTCCTTGTGCTTGTGCTGCTTTGGCTCCTGCCACTCTTGCAGAGAGCTTCCCTCCCTCCGAGGTAGTTCTTATTTTGAAGAACACTCCATAGTCCCTCCAGGCCCTTTAGGGCACTCTGGGGGTGACTGTCCCTGACTGTCACAGCTGCTCAGGGCTTTTCTTCCGAGAGAAATGGTCTTTTTCACTGTGATGTTCAGAGTTATGAACACCATAGGACCCCATCTCTGGTTCAGGCTGATAGAAGCTAATGAAGCATGAACAGCTTAAAGTTCATGGTGTTGTTGTTGTAATGCTTTGTACATTCCCCTCTCCATCTCTAGACCAGTTTCCAGCATCAAAGGGGACTTAATGTATTTAGTTTTTTATAAAGTTAAGAAATACTGCATTCAAGGGGAAAGGCATCTGTATAGGACAGAATCACATTAAAAACATTCATGACACACAAAATGCAGGGGGAAGACAATGAGTTTATAATTCTATAATGAATACTTAACAGACAGAACAAATGTCAGATGACAATCATCATACATAATTAATTGCTTTTAAATGCTTGTCATTAGAGATCTAAGAGACTGAAGAGACAAGAAAACTTGCACGAAAACTTTAAATTGTTGGCCAGGAATAAAGGATGGAGGATTGTCAACAAAACAATAAATTAAGTATGTCTTCTTTTTTATTTTTTTTAACCATTTTACATTTAACAATTCTAATGGAGAGGCATATAATGATTTAAGGCTTTTTGGGGGGGGAGGATGTCTTTGTTTGTTTGTTTGTTCATTTGTTTTTTAAATCTTATCTTCTGTTTTTTTATCTTCCCTGGTTCTGTTGTGTTCTTCTTGTGGTGTAGTGACCTGTCCCTCTTGTGAGCACAATGTAGGGGTACCAAGGTTTCATGCAAAAACCAAATTATTCTTTCCCCCTCCCTTCAGTTTTCATGAGGTTTTTTTGTTTTCTTTCAGATGGCCATTTCATAACAGGGTTGGGCTCTTGTGGCTCACTTGTTCACTAAGTCTGCACAATTTCTTTTTGAGAAGTGGAATAGCTATGTTGCTTAAAACAGTGGAAATGGGACAGAAAGTTATCTTTGGTAGAGGACAGGCAAAAGTATAGTGTTCAGTCTTTTGAAGATATTACAGGATGAATACTAAAACCTGCATTCTGGACACTCTTAATTGTCAATTAAAATAATGGACACAACCTAGAAACCACACCTAAAGGCAAGTTTAAAAATGCAGAACCATCTTCTAAACAATGTAATGAATGGCCTGTGTTTTGCTGCTGACAGAAGAGTACCAGGTGTAATTGATGAAATTCTGTCTGAAAATAAATTCCTGCTGCTTCTCCAGGATTGTACAACAGCGTGTCCTGACTTAGTTACCGGCATCCAGGTAAAATCCAGCACTGAAAATACAACTGTAAGGCCCTTGGTCATCCACAAGATGCACATCAGTGTTGGCACCATCGGATCTGCTCGGGATCCAGCCTGAACCAGGCACTGGAAGGATCAAGGTTACCATCAGCAGGTGTGTGAAATGTGCCCAGTTCTGTGTAAACTTCTCAAAAACTCTGCTGTAATAATTTCAACATTAAGTGTCAATTTGTGAGCATGCTACACTCAACACCAATTTCTTAAGAACTAGCTGGACTGTTGTTAGTTTTAGTGTGGGTTGTACTTTTGTCTTGTTAAAGGAAATGCAGATTATTTTATAATTATCCCAGCTGCTTCTGACACTCTCTTACTTACAAGTTATAAATTCATGGATTAAAACTACAGACGGTAATTTCAGAATTCCCTGTGGTGCTTCTAGTGTGTTCTCTGGTGTTTGGTGGCTCTGTGTCTCAATACAGGTATAGATGAGAGCCCAAATAATTGTATTTTGGGGAAAGAATGTTTAGAGAATAGGCGGAGACATATGGTAGTCTTAGAAAATTATGTAGTCAAGTAAAGATGAGCTGAAGATACAAATAGAGTTTTGGCAAATAAAGAAATCAAGATAGTATCTGAAGCAGTTTGTTTTTCATACGTGTAGACATCTGGAAAATCAGTTGTAAGAACTCTTCTTCCAAGTTACCATGGTATCAGATTTAGGTATTTCCACATTTCACAATCATAGAATCTGAAGTAGCTCCTTTATCAGATGTCAGCATTTTTAAGTCTTCATCACCAGCATCCCACTTCAGCAGCACATGAAGAATCCTCAGAGAGTCTCTGCAGCTTCTGTTTTCACACAGCCCGTGCCTGCCTGGCACGTGTGTAACTTCCCCACCCAGTCAGCACAGGCTTGCTTTGCATCTCTCCACTACTTCCTCAGGAGGGTCTGCCTCTCAGTTTCCTGACTCCATTTTCCTGGAGTAAAATGACTGCAATCATCTTTACATATCTACTCAAATAAAGTTATCATTATCATCAAATTTATTTAATAACTCTTTACAAACTATTTCATAATACACATATGAAGTAGGTGACGATTAAGGTTGATTCCTGTAGCTGCTGTATAGCTTATTTCATTAACAAATGTTGATTGAGTTTTGTAGTAATAAGCACTATATTAATGCAAATATTGATTAGCAAATACCTTATTCAAGGACTGATTTTAAGATTATAATCCTGTGCTTCATAATTAAAAGCTTCTGTTGCGTTTTTGCAAGTTTTTGAAAGCCTGTTGTAATAACCACANGGGGGCGCCGGGCGGGCGCCGCGGGCCGCCCCGACCCCCTCCCTCGGGGGGCTCCAGGGTGACTAAGCAAAGAGGAAGAGACGGGGGGAAGGAAACGCCGCCGCCCGGGGCCGGGGCATCCCCGGGGCGGCGGGAGGGCTCGGCGGCCCTGCCGGGGAAGGGCTCGGCGGGGGAGGGGCCCCTCCTCCCTCCCNCAGCACAGGCTTGCTTTGCATCTCTCCACTACTTCCTCAGGAGGGTCTGCCTCTCAGTTTCCTGACTCCATTTTCCTGGAGTAAAATGACTGCAATCATCTTTACATATCTACTCAAATAAAGTTATCATTATCATCAAATTTATTTAATAACTCTTTACAAACTATTTCATAATACACATATGAAGTAGGTGACGATTAAGGTTGATTCCTGTAGCTGCTGTATAGCTTATTTCATTAACAAATGTTGATTGAGTTTTGTAGTAATAAGCACTATATTAATGCAAATATTGATTAGCAAATACCTTATTCAAGGACTGATTTTAAGATTATAATCCTGTGCTTCATAATTAAAAGCTTCTGTTGCGTTTTTGCAAGTTTTTGAAAGCCTGTTGTAATAACCACAATGTTTCCTTTTTCAGGTTGTCTGAGTCTGTAATGCTTATTTTAGAGCTTAGAACTTTTTGGGGGGACTTGTTCTGCAGAACAAGTGTTAGATCAAGTGAGGACGTGAACTGACACAAGGGTGGGGGAAAGGGGAATCAAGGCCACACATCCAACCGTCCTGGAGTAATTCCTGAGTACACTGAGTCAGTGGAGAATGTTTTAGGGAGCACATCAGGTACCTGAACACAGATGTCTGGTGGCGTTTGTGACGTGATGTAGTAACTTATGTCCCATGCCGTATCTGCCAGCCCTGTGTGTGGATACCTGAGAACACCTGCACTGATGCTGGATCCTGTGGTGAGACTCTGAACTGCTCCACAGCTGGGGAGCAGCTACAGTTGGAGCTCCATTAAAGGGCTAAAATCACATGGCAAATGACAGTCTTGATTCGTACTGACAATGGCATTTTCTCTTCTTCTACAGCACTTTTCTCTTGGAGATCGCGGCAGGGCGCTGGAAGCTGGGGGCGAGGCTGGACTGGGCTGGTCAAGGTAAGGTAAGGCCAAGAGCGGCTTCATCCCAGACCAGCAGCGGGGCTGCGGATGGTTCTGTGCTCAGATACCTCTTCTGAAAACGCCGTCCCCTCTCACTTCAGAGTATTTCAAGGAACTAAGAAATAAAGGTTATGAAGGGCTCTGAAGAGGATATGGGCTTGTTTGAGAAAGCCTGTAACTACAGGTGGTTGTCTCTTCCCGCCGAGGAAGATGGTACCGAATTTGGGGGATGCACAGTGAATAGAGTAAGGCACAGCAGCACTTTTTAAATCGGTGACTGGTCATTAAAAAGGCACTGGGAGAAAAGGCACCCCCGAGACCCCAGGGCGGCCGGGACCGCAGTCGGGCCGGGCCGAGCCG
>VZTX01020425.1:42558-82001 GCA_013400915.1 Pardalotus punctatus
CCCTCTCCTCCCTCCCTCCCTCCCTCCCTCCCTCCCTGCGGTGGGGGGGGACTCGCCGCTCCCCCGCGCTCGCCCCGTGAGGAACCGTCCCCAGACACCCAGGGATGAAATAATTTCGTTTTCGTTGTTTCGGAGAGTAACCTCTTCCTTGTATGAGTAAGAGGTTTATCACACAGAAACATGGACCTGGGTTCAGAAGTTTCTTCATTCGCTGCGGACGTGGTAATGTTTTTGTCTTCACTCTTATTTGTTCTGAACCGTGGATGATACTGGGAAATGGAAACTCGGCCCCAGTTGGGCTTTAACCAAGAGCACATACAGTTTGTGGTAGAATACCACTCGGGATTATGTTTCTGTATTTATTATGTTTCTCTGTTTCTTATTTTCTTTGGGAAGGAAGGTAGTTCTTAGAAGGAAAATGGTAACCATTGCCCCCAAAGCACACAAATTTATTTTATGTACTGTATATAATTGCCAATTAACATCACAAACTGTAAGCAGTGAGGTTTGCCTGGGACACGCATACATAGTGGTATAAAATTTATTCATCTGTAAAATGCTATGGCAGTACCCACCAGGATTTGCATGCAAAGTGCCTGTGAGGAAATCAATGAACTTTATAGGCCAGTCCTGAGAAATGGAGAGGAAGGACCCTGTAAGTGTGGAGTGATGTTTCAGCCTTATTAAAAAACCTGCCCCTGTGGGGTGCAGAGTGACCCTGCACTAGGGTTTGATAGATACTTGGGTGATTCTGTTGAACTTAATCCTTTAATACCAGTTTTACAGCTGGCTTCAAGGACCTGGACCCCCAATAGGGCTGGGATTTCACCAGGACATGTTCATGGCATGTCCTGAAGTTGCATTTCCTTAATTGTGCAGATACATAAATAGCCATTATAATTTGGTTATTTTGGAAGAAACCAATAGCTCAGCAGTGCTTCTATAAGGCTCGTTTTGCTGGTTTAAATCTCCTATGGAGCATTTTAAAATTAAATAGTAGATACATTGTGTGCAGTGTCATTCCTATATATTAAAAATCAGTAGCCATAAACCTTTAATTGTCCTTAAGGATCCTGGTGAGATGGAATTAATTTTTTATTTCAGTTTTGATAGCTGCTATATTTTGTTAGGGCTTTAGTATCATAATCTATGTCTGTTGCTTTATACTCAAATAAGTTTCCCCTTAGTTTCAGATATAAAATTAATGGTTGCTTACTATTTTTGTAACACAGCTTTTCTGCCTCTTATGAAAAAATACAAATAATTGTTCAAAAGCACATCACTACTACTCTGGTAGGAATAATATATATTTTCAATGTTTTTAAAATTTAAAATAGAAAATAAATCTGGAAGATTGTTGTTAAGATTATTCTTAATAATAATTTTCAGTGCCTCTTGCTTTTCAGCCCCCCTCCTCATTTTCACTATACTTCAGAAACACTGATGCTTCGGTCTTTTACTACAATGCAGTAAAAAGGAGTTTTGATAATGTGACCTTATTTTCCAAAAAATTGGTTGGGCAGTTTTTTTCTCAGAGGGAGTGGTGTGGAAGGGAAGGAGACATTGATAACTTAACCTCTTGTATTTTCACTTTTGCTTTTATTGCCTAATATCTCTGGGTTGTTCATGTTGTGTGTGGTTTTTATGCAGTTCAAGAGCTGTGAGATGCTCTGTCACACAACTTGCAGAGGCTGTTAAAAAAGCAGCTCCCTTCCTGCTCTGGGGAGTCGAGTCAGCCCAAATGGCTCTGGTTTTGCCATTCATCTCCGTAGGAACAAAGTAGAGCTCTCGTAGGGATGATGTCATCGGGATTGCTGCAGCATGATGTTGTGAAGGTCCAAACTCGCATGTGTGTCACCTAATATCACTGTTAAAGTCTGAAATTCACAGGTCCACTTTGATTTAAAGTCTGCCACTGTTGAAGTTTTGCATTTGGGAAGAGTCTTTGGGGTGTCTTTGTCAGGGTCTTGGAATGATGAGTGATTGTAACTAAAGGAAATAGTGTTTTTCACTGTGTCATGCAATTATCTTTAAAATAATTTAGCATAAGCATTAACTGTCTTTTCTTTGAGCAAAATGTCAAATTTGTCTTTGATGAATGAGACTAAACCTTAAGCCTTTTATAGTTATATAAAATTAAGCAATTCCTATTTCCTTAAGGTCTTGCCAACATTTTGAAGTACTGCATTTTTTCTGGACTCAAGTCATGCATCATAGTTATTCATATTAATCATCATGGCTCAAAGAGCCTGGATGTAGTACATCCATAATAATACACTGTCTGCCTGTAGAAAACTGGGAGTTGTTTCCGCTGTCCAGGTGGGAATGAATGCCCTTTCCAACTGGGGAAGCCTCTTGCATTTTCATTTCACAAACCTCTATGTGAAAGAAGAATTACAAATTTTGCCATTGTACTTGGACTGTTCAATTTTGAATATGAATTCAAGTTATAAAGAGAACAAGACTGACTTGTTATCTGAGGGTGTGTTTGAGCAAATCACATTCCCTAGGCCAAAGGCCTTTTTTATGGCCTCTTTTTGCCAAGCTTTATTCCATTAAATAGTTCCATCTAACTGAAGTCTTCTCCACTGATTCAGAGAAGCTTCGTGGAGGTGTGCCCTTCCAGGAGCACACCTAGCTTAGCAAAAATGCAAAATAAACATGGCTAATGACTCATATTCCAGTGCCATCTGAGCTGGAGGCTTGATCTGTGAGCCACCATTACACCTTTTCAGAGAGCCCCAGTTGTTGAATCCTGACTCCTTATGAAATGTGAGCAGTGGGAATAAAGCGGTCTTTGTCAAGGATATGGTGTTGTGGACAGTTTCTCAGGGTTAAAACAGGCAAATATCAAGTGATTATATTTAGGAAAGGATCTAAGGCTTCTCTTTTAAGGGGGTGCTGGGCTTCATGGCCCTTTCTCATAGAAAGGAAATTGTCTCCAGACCTGTATGATGGGGAACATGGATCTCCTGGAGACATGCCAGACACCTCAAGGAAAGGCTTTGCACAGTTGCCACCTACTGATGTAAAACAAGCCATTCTCCATAGCTAAATGCTGTGTGGAGGGGTGGTGGGGGGCTGCAGAGGGAAGGCTCTTCTGCTGCTGGATTCTCACAGTATTTGCAGGTGTAGTCAGGAGTGGTGCTGAGCTGCACCTCCCACAGGCAGTTTGGGTGCCACTGGAGAAGGCTGTGCTGCCCCAGGGTGGAGCTGTGCCCTTCCGTGGTCACTGCCTGCATGGAGCTCAGGTGTCTGTAACATCCATGCTTTGGTTTCCTGGTTCTTAGAGGTTCAAAAGTATCTTTAGTGTTAGAAATTGAAAATTAATTTAAAGAGTAAATAACGCTTCACATATGAAGTGAGATACATAGACAATTACTTTAATTTTATTGTTTTTACTCTGTTTCCGTAGTTGCATAGTCAAACATTTATGCAACTGTTGAACTCCATGATAAAACACAAACATGGGACCACACCCAGGTAGGTGGCCTGCAATCTTCAGGATGCTGTGGTCCTGTAAACACCATAGTGCTCCCATATACAGGGATTTTAAACAACTCTGATACTTGAAAAATAATTCTAAATGGATCCAAATTTCAGTTCTTAGTAACAAGGGAAATATGGTTTTGAGCAACATATGATTATCCTTGGGCAGAAGTGAGAATATTGATTCATTTTCCCTTCTTGAAACTGAGAATTGGCAAAAGGATTTTTAATCAAATGAAAATACTTTGCCAAAAATGTAGAATTGTTCAGTCAATAAGATATGTGAGTATACAGGGTTTTAATGTTGCAGAGGAAGCTTGCTGCTGTTTCTTGCAAGAATTCTTGTAAGAATTCTGTTTGGGGCTTTTGGTTGGATTTGTGATAGGTGGTTGTTTTTGTGTGGTAGAATCAGATTTTAAGGTGTTTTAACACTTCTCTGTACAGTAAATTCAGAAAATGAAACGGTCCAGTTCCTGATCAATGTTTTGGAGCCTGTGTGACTTACAGGCATTTTTTAGAGAATGTATTCATAAACATTTAAATATAAGTTGTAAGCATGCTTTAGAGTTATTTCAGTAGACTTTTTTTAATGTGTGAGTTTAATAGTATTTTGGGCTTGGTGCAGAAGTCAGTATGAGCTCTTACACTTATTCCCTTATTCCAGGATTGCACTCTTACAAATATTTGCCTTTACTGCATTTTCATATCTGGCTTGGGTTTTTAGAGAAGTCCAAAAACTTGAAAGATGCACAGAGAAAACAATTGCAGGCTTTTTGAAAGACTTAGCAACATTTTAAGCTGATGCTGCTTTTCTTTCGAGTTTCAAACATTTAATTTTTTATTTGAACAGCACAAATGATTACACAGTATTGAAAATGACAATTTTAAACCTTTAATGATTATATATGAGAGGTAGTATGACTACCTTCAGCCTTATATACTTGAAAATCAGGTACCACCTCTGAAACAATGTTTTCTCCATTTCATGTGCTGTGGATAACATATCGTGTGAACATTTCCAAATTACAAACATCATCTCTCAAACATCATCTCTCAAGAGAGCCCCATGAAGTAAGATATTTCAATTTTTCAAGTGGGGAAACCAATGCAGCAAGGTCACATGCAAGGTTGATAACAGAGTGGGGAATGAAGACTGATTGAAATTCTTACTGCAGTCATCTAACCTTTAGTTACTCTCCTCCTGTGCTCCTTTAATTATGTTACTTGACAAAATTAAGGGGTGGAGGACAAGAAAAGGAATTAGTCTATTTACTGTCTGCTAAACTCATAAGTATTACTTTGAAATAAATATCTAAACTGTATCCTTCTACCTCATAAAGTAGTTTTTGTCCCTTTGGAGTTGCTCAAGCCCATGTTAAATGTATTGTTAGCTTTTAATCTGTGCTGCTTGAAAGTATTTAGTAGCTCATTCACTTTTTTAACTGTACTTTTATACTGCAGTCGTGTCTGCCTCCATAGCTCTGAGGCAGTTAGATCTTCATTATGGGTTTTGGCAGTTGCCAGAAGAAAAAAACCAAAACAACCTCCCCTGACACCCTTAAATTGTGAATGGTGAAGCTCTTACCGCTCCTGAAAGCACAACTCGCATAGTGTTACATTGCAGTAGTGGGGACAGCAGTGGGAAAAAAGCTGTTTGTAAAGAACTCCACCACGGAGTTGATTCATTCGGAGTGGTATACAAAGTCTGTACAATACACTTCTAGTACGAGAAAAGTAATTTCTGGTATAAATTGCAATCTGTCTAAGCCCATAGTTCAGGTGCGTGCCCAGCTAAGGTGGTTGAACGTCGCTGACCTCGTGCCTGCGTGTGAGCTCGGAACTGCCGGGTTTATCCCTGGCTGGCCCTCGCTCAGCTGTCAGCCCCTCCCGCAGCAGAAGGGCAGGGTACAGGCCTGGCACACTCCAGGAATTTACCACAGTTTTGGTTTTGGAATTGGTTTACTGCAAAGGCCTCACGTGGCAGTTTAAAGAGGAAAATGGCCTGAATAATTTTTGTCTAGTTCTTCAGTGCCTCTGGACTGTTTTAATTCCCTCTCTCGTGTGGTGGACTTGAGGAAAAGTGGGGAATAATTTGCATATTTATTTTCAACTTTTCTTTGATTGCATACAAAGTTTTATAATTTTATAATGATCTCTGCATAGGATTCTTACATTTCTTAATTCAGCATCCATTTTTTTAACCTGAATCTAACTATAAAATGTAGGTGTTTAATTTTCCAGAAATGTGAAGCCACGCTTTTCTAATTTGTTTTATTAGCTTAATAACATACCTGAATTATAGAGTCATAGTCCTCCCTTTTTTTGCATCAGGACAATTGTTCTCTGGGCCAGCAGCAGTGTAATGCTACTGTCTGAACCTGTGGCAAAAGCTCCTGCATGGAAGCTGCAGTCCCACTGGACATAATGGGAGAGATTTGTGTCATGTGCACTGTGTTTTTAATATAGTAATTAGAAAAGTGTAAACCCATTTTCCTTGCCTTGTTTTAGAGTGAAGGCACTTGCAATGCTGCATGTTTATTCATGCTTAAATACCTACTGCTTAATTAGCTTGTTTTTTTCCCGATGTTTGATGTGTTACATTTACTGTGGAGTGGAATTTTTCCCTTTTACGTGCTGTGGGGCAGTGGTTTGCCAGGACTTCACAGTTTTGTATGTGATGGGAGTGAGCAGCAAAACTCAGTTCAGAGCAAGTTGCTCCCCTGACCCTGTGGGGCAGAGTCAGCCTGGGATCCATCCAGCTTTCCCTGAGCTGCTGCTTTGTGCAGGAGCACTAAAGTAAGGCACTGTGGGGATTTGCACTCTGAGTGATGGTAAAGCACCTCTTAGAGCTGCAATCATAAAGGTTATTTTCTTTGGAGTATTTTGGTTTGCTCTCTATCCCTATAAATATGCTTCATGGGATTATTTTGGGGGGGTTATGTTTTCCTGCTTTAAGGAAATATGATAATCCTCTTAGCTCTTTTAAAAAAACACCCAAACTGTGACATTGCATAAATCGAGCAGCAGTGGAATTTGGGGATTAATCCATGGGTCTAGACTAAATAATCAGTGTTAGTGCCATGAAGATGGTGTTAAGCATCAATTCGGTATCCAAGACTCCAAGGTTAAACTTCTGTGTTCAGAGTATGCTCTTGCTTTAGGAGGTGCAGTGGATAGGAATATAAGTGCTCGTTTTCTGATATGTGGCTCTCATGATTTTTGTTTCATGTGCATTTGGAAATCTCGTTTTCCCTCTGGGTTTGAATTTTATCGTAATGCTGAATTTATGCAAGAGGTTACTGCAAGTATTAAATCTGTTGGTCAGATGCAGAAAGGTTTGATCCAAGATGAACATGGAGCTATTTTGGAAAACAAACCAAAACATGGACAGTATAGCACTTGTAGCAGGAAAAATGGTGTTTTTTGCTTTTCAGTGTGTCGGGCTTTTACTTGTAATTGGTGGGTTTATCATAATTATATCCAGCCTAATTTTGCAAGACGCCTAATTTTGCACCCAGTGCAGAGCTGGGCCCTGTCAGAGCACACCAGTGCTGCTGTATAAGCAACATTTTTCCTAACCTATGCAGTCACCAGACATGTGCTGCAGTTTTGAAAGCACCAGGAAACTTTTATGTTTTGCTGTGAATAACTTTTGAATTTGTATTTGGTTAAATTCTCTTTAAAGATAAAACTGCAGAGTTCAACAGCAAAGGACTGTAATTGTTGTGGGGGAAATAAAAGTGGAACCTTGAGGTGTTTCTTTTTAGATCTTATGAAATACTCCAGGAAACAGTCCCTACAGTAGGGCTTGTACGTCATTTTAGATATAAAAATGCTGAAATACTTGTTTTGGTGATACCTGGTTCGCTACCTGATATAGAAATAGTTTGACTGGTGCAGAAAGATAACCTTGCTCGAGACTGACACAGCTTTAAAGAGAGGAATCTTAATGTGTACTGTGAGCTTTGAGGTACTAAACAGAGAGAAGGCTGAATCCTTTCAAGTTACTGGTCTAAACAAGGCTTGTTTGGCTTAGATTGATATTTTTCTGGGTTTGGATCAATTTAAGCTGGTCATGCAGGAATTTGTTCATTTTCACTTGAAATAATTGGCCTGTTCAGTGATTTTATCCCTGTTTAAAACTATTATGAAATAGTTTTTCCAAATCACCATTCTCCTTCAGACAAGTCCTAAGATGTATTTATTTCTGCACCTCACAGTATTATCAATAGTCTGTGATCAAGGGCACTAATTTACATTTGAGATAGAAAAGCATTTTTAAATGTCCTTTTTTAATACTTGTGCTTCATTGTGTCTGTAGTGATGTTAGGCTGTTTTTGTGTTTTCTTCACATATAAAAAAATAAGGGGTTTAATATCTCAGAGAATTTTACTTTTTACAGGTGCAAAATTTTATTTCTTATTTGTGTGGGTTGCCACCACTAATTGAAGAAACTTGCACTGACCTTTAAGCATTTTGAAAAATAAATGTGAGCATCTTGCTTAATACAGTTATTAACTTACACTTACCACTTTGCTTTGCTTTTCAGGAGCTTGAAGAAATCCGCAAATGTGGAATGAAAAACTTCCGTAATATCCAGGTTGATGAAGCTAATTTATTGACCTGGCAAGGGCTTATTGTTCCTGTGAGTATAGACTACTCCTTATGAGCTTTAAAATAAAATGAGGATCATTTGTATCTCATAAATCCACAGCTCAGTAGTGCTGCTGGTGACCATGAAATAATTCAATATTGTGGGCCTGGTCTGACACGTGGCTGGAGCTCAGTGGTGGCCCTGGGCTGCTGGGAGAGGTGTTGGAAGGGGGAAGTAAGTGAAGTTTGGGTTTACATTAAGCTTGAAGTACAAAATCTGCATGATCATAGGAAAAAGAAATATTAAATACTTTTACTCTTTAATATGTATTTTTTAAAATTTACTAGATTTATTACTATGATATAGTTGAGTATTGGGAAAAATTTGATGCAAGGAAAAGGTTTGGATTTTCAGAACTGAGCTCTTTTAAAGAAAGTATCTTGAATTAGGCATAAGTGCCAGAATAAACCTATTTAACTTTTTTTTAAAGCACTACAGTCTTCTAATAGAATGTTTAATCGACGTAGATAACCATTTTATCAGTCAGATAGAGAGGGATTTGTTACTAAGGGGAAAGCAGGAAATGTGATGTGTTGGTTTCTTGGTTGAAAGTCACTGGGATTTTCACCTCTTGCATTTCCCGCTGCTGTGGCCCATGGCAGTGGGAAGTGGCTCCCTTGGTTCCGAGAGCTGTTTTTAGTGTGCAGCAATAGGGGCTGGGCTACTGGGGCTGCAGTTGTGGTTGTCTGGGTGCTACCAAAAAGCCTCCCCAAGCAGTGTAAGTCTGCCTTTCATTGTATGGGTAAGGCTTTGAGACATCCCTGTAGCAGTGCCTCTGCCTTGTTAGTCAGAGGCTGTTCTGAGTTCACTTGGCACAGGCTGGCTCATGGCTGGGCCTTTGCACTTTAAATGCTGTGGAATACATTAAGTTTACTGTTTACTGCTGTGCCTGCAAGTGATTCCTTGGAGTGGCTGACACTACTCTTGCAAACAAAGCAGGCGGGATCTGACACTGAAATCTGACAGAGCTGAGGAACAACCTGCTTTCATCAGCCACTCTGCTGCTTGTGGTTCGTGTGTAACAGTTTAGTGCTTTGATAATACTTTGAAGCAATAGTGCTTTGATAATATTTTGAAGCAATAAGGTTGGTAAATATGACTAATAAAACAAAACACAAAAATACTTGTTTATTCCTGTTAAGATTAGGAACGTGTGGTGTACAGCAGCTATTTTTAACAGTTTCTGCTCGCCAGAGGATGAGTGTGGTGTTTGCTTTGCAGCATCACAAGTGTTTAAATGTTGATGCAGTGAACTGTGCTCCAGGCCTGCCTTTGCTCTGTAATATGCCTTGTTACAGGGGAAATAGCCTCAAATTCACTGCTGGTATAGTTAAGGGAGAATTTTGTAATGAAATTATGCTTCCTATAGTAATCTAAAATGTGTTGTGTTCAAAGGGTAGTGTATGTTTTTATTCTGAGGATATGCTGTAGATGTTTTAGTGCTACTGTCTCTTTAGCGATTTTGTGTCCTGTGGGTGGCCAAGGTATACTGTTTATTTGATTTCAACATCAAAACAAGACTATCTAGCCCAGGCTCCTTGTTCTCATAAGAGGGTACGTTGGTGTACTGTGAATTTCATTTCACTTAATTAAAACTGCTGTCTATGGACAAACTTTTGCAGAGCAAAAATACTTGCTTCAGAATTTGAAATTCTATTTCTCTTGTCAATGTCAAAATAAATATTACAAATAATTGGAAATTGATTGCTTGAATACTTTACTTACATCTTTGGCTCAATGTATTGGTGAGGTCCAGTGAAGAAAATGGCTGTTTTTAAGGCAGGTCACTTCCCGTGTCAGTTCGCTGAACATCCTCACAAATTACACCATGTGATGGAGGCAAGAACAGTTGAGCTGTGGGGGAAGAGGGCAGTGACTGCCTAAGTTGTCACCACCACCACAAGTTATTAGTTAAACTTCCAAAGCTTTTAGGATTGCTTGGGTAAAAAGTGATTTTAAAGCTGCTGTAGTTGCCTCTCCCCTGGCTGCAGAAATGTATTTCTTATGAACACAAAACCAGATTCTCTACATGAATGAGCCTAAAATTAAATGTTTTCTGTTGACTAGTATTTTAATAGAATGCTCCCCACCCCCAAGTATTGGTAGATCCTGGAGTGGGATTGATTGCAGGGAATGGTCTGGTTGTTAATGAAGAATGTGTGTGATTATACTTTACACCAACTGGAAACTCTTATCCTTTGATTCTTGTTCCCAGAGTGTTTGGAAAGGCTTCATTCCATAGTTACTGTTTTCAGTGCAGAATGGTGTTTTCATAGGCTTTAAATGTAGCAATGCTTTATTTTTGTTCTGCCTCTTCTGTGCAGTATCTGCAGCAGTATCAATAGTCTAACAGGTTTTTTAAGTGACATTTTGGGCATTGTTTTTTCTGTTTTAGCATGAAGAACTGCTTTGCTCACTTCACAGTTCTCTCATCCTGCTCCTTCAAAACTGATCTGATAAGAGTGTGTGCTAAAACTGCATACAAATTCAGAATGTTCTCATCAGCAAACACAGTGAATATCTATCTTTAGTACCAATGAATGCTCAGCAGATTTTTGTGTAGTCAGCACAAAAACGTTCTCAGAACATTTAGGGAGGTCTGACAAATCAAATTGCTTTGCTGTTCATGCCACCATGTTGTGAGACACACAAAATAACTGTGTTCAGAAACCCATTTCCCTTGTCAGGCCTCCTGTTTGTGTCTTGGAAAGGTTTACTATGTGTTTTGAAACACAGAGCTGGGAATGAAACTTCTTACTAGACAGGGCCTTGAGTTGGAAGTAAATGGAGTTAGATGCTTTCTTACCAATAGAAATGTCAGCCAGCTGTAGGACAATGGCAACCTGCTTATTCAAGGGTGGACGGCAATGTGCAGGTTGTATTGCCTCTCCCCAAATAGCTTGTGATGTTTCCTGACACATAAACCTGGCAGAAGTGTTGGTAGAAAGTGCCTTTCCAAGAGGTCATTCAAGAGATCAAAAGAATCCAAGTCTGTACCATGCTTTTTTTTCACTTGTGTCCATTAGCATGTGCCACATTCTTGACATTCTGCCTTCTTGTTGCAGGACAATCCTCCATATGATAAAGGAGCCTTCAGAATTGAAATCAACTTCCCAGCAGAATATCCATTCAAACCTCCTAAGATTACGTTTAAAACAAAGATCTATCACCCTAACATCGATGAAAAGGGGCAGGTTTGTCTGCCAGTAATTAGTGCTGAAAACTGGAAGCCAGCAACCAAAACTGACCAAGGTAGGACTCCGTATGGAGAAAGAACTGGGTATTGAGAAAGTTCACAGCGTGTTTGAATTTAAAGCTCATACTGTTTCAGCTTGTCAGCTGCTCAGTGCTGTGAGGGTATATTCAGTGTAAGGTTTGTGTCATGAATCACGTGTGTGAGCAGAGTACAACTCTTGTGGAATCTCCTGTTGTTGCTGGAGCGTGAGATACTGACACTGAACTGGTATTTCCACCTCCAGGAAGCAACGACACTCCTCATGACTGAGGAGTTTATTAAGGAAGTGTCCTCAGCATACTTTAAAATTTTGCTGGTAGTTTCGGGCTTATTCTGTGTTTCTTTTTAAACTATGACTTCAGAATCCAGAAGTGTTTGGTAAATTCCTGGATGTTTGAAAGAAAGGGTCTAAAACCTCAAAGCTTTGTATATTTTATAATCTGCCATGTGGTTAAGTGATTTGAACATATGGCTTGAAATATCAAGGGAGTCATAAACAAAATCTGAAATCATGACACAGATTAAGTTGTAGTTCTTATAAGATCATTACTGTCAGGCTTACTGTGTAGAGTGCCTTTGGATGAGAATTTAAATATTTTAAGGAAAGTTTCGTCAGGTTCTGTGGCAGTCTTGAGTGTGATATAAGTAGGATTTTTTCTGTTGTTGTCTTCATTAGTTGTTGGGGTGAGAATTTTGTGTTTTATGGCAGGTAATGATTAGTTGGATATTAAGCTTTTATTATTATACATATAGAAAGCAAACATTCTTGGAAAAAATGCTTATTTTTTTAAGAGTATTAATTCAAATGAGTAGCGGTTTTGGGCAGTGCTAGAGCTTTAGTGACACTGAAGTGTCTTGCTCCATAGGAGAAAGTATTTCTTTTTCCAGGCTCTTCTTCAAGGTTGTTTTCACATGATCTGTGTTCCTGGTAGGAAACAATGCTATACTTAAGATTTCATTTTCCTCTGTACTCCTGTATGCTAATGAAAGTACTTCCAGTTGTGTGATCTTGCCCAAAGACAAAACAGGAAAATTCCTGTAGTTGTTTTAGAAGAGATGATGCAGCTGAGTGTTGGTGAAAGTGGAGGTGGCAGCAAAAAGAACCTGTGAAATAGGATGGCCAAAATCTTAGATTTGTTGTAGGTTTATCCCTGATTGTACAGGACAAAGATGTTTGGGAGAGGAGAGATGGAAACAGTGTGTGGAAGGTTTCTGTTAACACCTGAGCAGCTGTCTTGGCCCTATCAGCCTTTTCTGTGTAACTAAAGGAATTACATATCTCTACCCAGCTTGAAAAACAAGTTGTCATTAGCTGGAACTGCTGAAGGAATTGTTTGCATTCAGAAAATAGTCAGTGTTTCCCTGAGAAACAGCAGTTCCCTTTTTATCTGAGAGAGTGAATAAAAGCTGTGCTAAAATCGGAATTTGGAACCAATCCTGGGTATCAAAATATTGCAAATCTCTCGTGATCTGCTCTGTTGTGGTCTTTCATTTGTCTTAACTCTTTCTTCAAGAAGTTGTTTTAGTGTCAGCATCTACTACATGGTTGTATGAACCTGTGACAGTGTTACTACAGCCCTGCTTAAATGTCTGTTCTGTTTTCTTCAGAATCTGAGCTTTTCTTAATGAAATAATGTGACACTATTAGTACAGCATCAAAGTGATTGGTTTTGTTCATGCAGGTGTCAAGCAAGTGAAGAGATTAGGTTCATCATAAATCATTAATTTACCTTTCACATACTAAGTGTGCGTCTTACTGCTGTACTTTTTATTAATTTATGCTTAATATTAAAAACAACTCTTACAGCAGAATAGTTTTCAAACGCTGTGGATATTGAGGCAGCTCCTGTTCTGATAGGCCTGTTTTTTCTGGCTTGTTACTGGTATTAAGGTTATTGAACACACATTTTCTCTGTAGTGTTTTTGCATGCTTTGCTCAGTGATAGGGGATTGTCACTGAGTGTTTCCACTGGTTTCATAACCAGTCAGCAATGTGGTGGCAGTTGTTGTAAGGCCAGGACTGATGAGTTACCTTGAAGGAAGCTGGTATCAATTCTACATTCCTTAGATAGTTTGTTGCCGTTTAAACTTGGATTTGCGGTGAGAAATGTTCCTGTTTAGCAGTTTAGAGATAGATGTCAGATTTGAGTGTGGCTTTTGAGTATTTGTTTGGAGGTTTGCTCGTGGGTGGAAAAGACTGGGATCGATGCCCCAAAAGAAGCCACTCTGGTGTTCCAGGATCAGCTGTAGTGATCAGCATTGTAAGAACTTGTATTCCTGCCCAGGAACACAGATGCCTTTGGGAGGCTGGGCAGAGAGACCCTGATTCTTGTGAGCTTCCGATGGCTGTGAGGAAGCTGGAGCAGTAAATGTCACTGTGGTATGTGAGGTTCACTGTGTAAATGTCAGGTGCAGTTCTGTTTCCTGAAGAATGACTTTTCCTCTGGAAGTGACAGGGACGTTGGTGACATTGCTGTGAGCACCTTGCCACTCTCACCCCTTTGTTTGCCCAGCACATCTCTACTGGTGGCTGCCTTGGGCAGTTGAGAGTAAAGGGAAGACTTGGCTACTGTTCATAGGAGAAGTAAGAATCACAGGGAAATAGAGCTGGAAAAAAGCATTTCCAGAAGAGGCTGACTCACAGCTGCGTCACTGTGACAGGTGTTGGGAAATTCTGCATAGTGCCAATTCCATCTTTACCCAATCCCTTCAGTGAACTTGTCTGGGAACTTCAATTCTTTCTCAGCCATAGGAGAGGATTTTAGATGGGATGCCAATTACATGGAAAATCATTTGTAGTGCACTTTGGTCTCTATTCATGTTGATTTTGTTTACAAATACGATTTTCTGGTGTTCATTCATGGTCATTGAACTAAATCTTGGCATATCGCTGCAGCTTACTCACGCCCTGCGCTTGAAAAGGCTGAGATTTATGGGGATGTATTTAAATGCAGTTAAAGCTCTTTTCTTACAGGGGAATTTTGCTTACATTTTGTTTTTGAAAAATTAACCATCTTAGTCTCTGACAGTATTTATACTTCTTTTGACAGTAATCCAGTCCCTCATAGCACTGGTGAATGATCCACAGCCCGAGCACCCCCTCCGGGCTGACCTAGCTGAAGAATACTCTAAGGACCGTAAAAAATTCTGTAAGAACGCTGAAGAGTTTACAAAGAAATATGGTGAAAAGCGACCAGTGGACTAAAATCTGACGCAAGTGCTGTCAGCAACCTATGATAGAAGATCGGAGCAGTGCATTTGAGACACCCCGTAAAGCAGGACTCTATGGAAAATTGACAAGTGCCACCTTTTGGTGTGAACTTGTGGCTGTTACTAACTTTCTACAGTTTTCTTAATCAAAAGTGGGCTAGGTAACCTGTAAAGAAAGGATTAAAATTTAAGATGTTCTAGTTCTGCTTTCTTTGTTTAAAAATCACTGCTTCAATATACTTTAAAGTATGCTGTTTTCTTTTTCTTGTCAGAATTTATCAAAAATATCTTAGACTTATATTCTGCCCTTAAATTGAAAAGGTTGTGGCTGTCATTTCTTATTTTTCCTTGCAGTTCCCACTATCTTGAGTTCATTCATTGAATTTTATCCCCTCCTCAAAGTGATGTCTTAGGAAAAATATCCCAGTTCTGGCAGAAAATGATTGAGTGTTTGGCAGTTCGTTTACTTTACATTCTAAATGTTGCACTGTGCTTTGTGGGACTTGTTGCAAGTTCCCCTGAACTTCAGTTTGTAACATAATAAACAAAACCCAACCCCACAAAACCAATCAGAAATAATGTCTGGGTCTGATGTAAATCTGGCCAATATCTATTAAACGGGGAAACCCAAGTTTTTGTGTGCATCATTGAATTAGACTATGGCTTATGTTCTGCTTTTGGAAAACTTTGGGGAAAAAAAAAAATCTGTAGCAATCAAGTAGTGGAATGTGATTGCAAACTTCTTTCACTTCTCTCTCTAATACCTATGCAGAGTAGCGGGAAACATGCACAGAACAACATTGCAACCAGTCCAGGAGAGTTCCAGAAATTGGGGACCAAGAGGTACCAAAGTGATAAACGGTCTTTTAAGTTTAAAATCATTATTTTGGAAATGTTAATTTTGAATTCAAGAACTAAATCTGACAGCACTGCTGTCCCCTCTGAATGTTTTCCCTCAGAATGCGTAAGGAACGTCTGTGTTTCTTGAGCCGTTCCCAGCCCCGGCGCTGCTGCGAGGCCTGGCCTGAGCAGTAAGGTGTGACAGAGGGTGCTTGGCTGCTGCCGCTCCCGTATGCAACTCGGGGCAGGTGATTTAATGAGTGTTCAGTGTCAGTCGAGCTCCATCAGGCAGAGCCCCGGGGCACTCCTGCGCATGCTGAAGGACAGGAGCCCTTTCTGTTCAGATCTGAGCCTCCTTTGCTGTGTCTCTGCTGCTTCCGCCTGCCTTTCCTCCCTGGCCCAGAGTGTGATCGTAGCTCCACAGTCAAACTGCCACACAGTCAACCTGCTGTCTCCCCTCCTCCAGCTGGGGTCTGCTACTGAGTGAATGGATTATTTCCAGAAATCCATCGGTATCTGGGAGCACATATCATTTTGATGTGCAGGAAGCTGAGTTAAAAAGCCCCTGACACCTGAGTGGTTGCCTCTACTCCTAAATTCAGTTTTAATACAGCCTCTGCCTTTGCAACCTTTCAGAACTAGTGTGTCAAGCAGTAGGTCTCTCTTGGTTTTAATGTCTTGTGTATTTGCTATTTCCTCATTCATCCCTCTCCTCTGGCTTTCATTTCCATTTTAATGTAAACAATGACAGCCCAGTACCTCACCTCTGTTGAAAGTAAATTTTTTTATAAGTTAGGGAGCTAAGAAATTTTATGTTTAAGTGTTCTTAGACAGATTCTTTGGCAGGTAAATAAAGTTAAACCACATTCACCTTATTTACGGAAACTTGCATTTCCTAAGTGTTTTCAGGCTTGTGAGAGCACTATTACCAAATTTTCACATCTTTGTGTCTTCATTTGCAGAAAGTTGGTACTGATTTTGTTTCGTTCACACTCACTCGGATTCATAATAAAATAATGCCAAATTATCTGTCAAACCGAAGTGTGTAACTTCTGCATCACCTGAGTCACTGTACCTTTGATCATGTCTGTTGGCATGGAAACTTACCATTCTCTAAATTTTATTTGAAACAAAACTGTAGCACTAGTTTGCTGCCCTCGTTGCTACTCAATAGTTACTCTGTGGTTGTAAAGCCTCTCAGGTCAAAGACTGCGTCTGTCTGCCTCGCTGTGACCCGGATGCCGCGGAAGGGACGGAGGGGCTGTGTGATTCCAGGAGCTCCAGCAGCGCCGCACCAGCCGTTCCCATTCCAGCTGCAGAGGTCACACAGAAGACAGATCTTGCTATCAGTTCTCTTGGTGTGTTCTTCATAGTCCAACTGCTAAACTGCGAGACGTGTAAACAAAGTGCTAGCACGTGTCTGGGGCAGCCTCTGAACAAAGGGATCCAGCACCTATGTGGCTGAAGGCTGAGGAGAAGAAATCCAAGTGCGAAGTCCTATGATAACTCAGGAAATCAAGCTCTTGTTCTCTCTGGTTCCCTAAGCCATGCTGAATTCTAAATGTGCAGTTGAACATCCACAATAAAAGCAGCGCACTGGTGAAACTACACCCAGGAGTACTGGTATAGGCTTTCTGCAAGTCCATTCTGCTACCCTAATAAAAATTGCTCTCAACGGCTTTGTGGCATGGTTTTATTTTTGCAGAGGGTTGGGGGTTAATGGGGACTGTAGTAGTGTTTAATTTGAACTTGGGTTGTCTTTAAAACTTTCAGACCCACTGAGAAATTTATCTCCCTCTGTTTTACCAAATTGCAAGGTTCCCTATTTAGTAGTCTTTTAGTAGTTCTTTATTCATTTCTCTAATTAAACGGAAAGGTGGGGGTTAATGCTCTTCCCTTCAAATATGGAATTTACAAAACCCATTTTTTTGTTCACAGTACAGTGCTCCCGTAAGGCTGCCCTGGGGTCTGCAGTGCTCAGCTGCCAGGAAATGCATTCAACATTCCCCAGGTGTGTAGCGTCCTGATGGGTGCAATCAGCGTCAGTTCAGCGGTTAGAACATGGAGCAGTTTAGACGTTTATAATAAGGTTTAAAATTATAAGAATGCGGTGACAAGTCCATAACCGAGGGAGCTCTGCGTTCCGGCACCGGCTGCAGTGAGCCCCGGCGGGCACGGGGTGGCGCTGGTGGGTGCGAGCGCTCCGGGCGCGGGTCTGTCCCGCTGCCCCCGGCAGGAGCGCCGGGAGCGGCTGCGGGGCCGGGTCATCCCCGGGGTGTAACACCTGCCCTGCTCTGACCCGGCGCCGGGTCAGGCATCTAAGTCATTTTCTATAATTTAGGAAAGAATCGGGAAAAATTGTTTCTACAGCATCCTTGATGTTCTTCCTGTTTGTACAGGGCAAAAACTTCCTCAGACATGTTGTAGGAAAGGTCAGATGGTTCCCATTAATGATAGAAAGGGAGGCCCTTGCAGCAGTGTGGGAGCAGACAGGTGAGTGTTTAGTTCACTCACCAGCTGTGGCCAAACCCAAAAGCCTCCTGAAGCTTTGCAATAGAAAAGGCCTGAGTTTATTTTTTCATTTAAAACAATGATTATCATATTGACATTTTGAATATTAAAAAAACACGGTTAACCCATTATGTTAAATAGATTGCTCTTGTGCAGAAAATGAGCATAAACAATCTAAAATAATTTTTCCCCATGTGGAAGTCCTACAGGAATGGCAGGGTTGCAGTTAAGAACGTATCAGCATTACTGGGGCTTGTGGGAGTCCGAATGCTTTGTTGACAGCAACAAAAGGGACTAATACAGAGATCTTCACTTGCAGCCATGCTCGAGACTGGCACAGCTCGTGGTTGCCCTGAGGGGCAGTGGGTGGTGCAGGAGCAGTTGCTGCTGCTCTCATATGCAGCAGTTACTGAAATAACAGATGGGTCAACAGTTGCTGCTCCTGCAAAGTCATCCAAAAAATAAGAAGCTTCTCCAAAAGGGCTGTGGCCGACGTTACTTTCCTAGAGGGGCTTAATGCCAAGAGGCAACATAAACAGGCAGAGACACAATTCCTGCCGGCTGGGGTGGCTCCTGGGAGGTGGCTGCAGACCCCACTGAGCCACGTGTGACCCAACTGCTCCGAACAGAGGAAGGCTCCGAGGGTGACGCGTCCCTGCATCCCTCACCATCGGTGAGCAGGTATGAGTGGAGGGGCAGGGACTGGGTGACTTCAGAAAAGCAAACGCTGAAGGTGTCCAGGCCTCCTGTGGGTGACCTACACCAAATGGCTGCTCCAAAGCAGCACCTGCTCCCCAGCACATTTCTTGGTTTGCCATTAAGTCTGAAAAGAGAGATGATCAGGCCCCTCAGGGTGCTGTGCTGCAAAGTGTCTCACAGCCAAGTGCATCTGTGCTGCTCTTTTGTTGGCAGGAGCTGAGCCCTGGGAGCATGTGCTGCGCTGGGGTGGTGTGGAGAGGGTGTCACAGAACGGGTTTGGCACATTCAGAGCAGGTGTTGTGGCCTTAAAACTGGCAGCTGAGGCTCTGGGGCACTGCCTGAAGCTGCTCACAGGGTGGTGGTGTCCATTCCCAGGTTGTTCACAGTTCCTGTGAGCTGTACCAGGGCCTAGGACACTGATAACAGTGATCTGGCTTCTCTGGACATTAGCAACTGCCCGTCTGCAGTGGATGGATGGATGGATGGATGGATGGATGGATGGTCGGTCATTTATTTAAAGGTCTTTGAATGAACACAGCTGAATGTTCCTGCTTTTGTAATGGCTCTGCAGCTCCGGCTTAATTAATGTCTGGAGTTCATGGAGGCGCTCCCAGGACTGTGAGAAATCATCGGGTCCTTCCCCACAGCCGCCGACAGGGGGGACACTGGGGTACCCTGGGTGCACCATCAGTTCGATTGTCACTGTCCTGCTCTGTGGCACCTTGGCCGTGAGCTCCAGGATGGCGGCGTCGATGGCACTGCAGATGCTGCTGACAGACATGTTCCTGCCCATGGTGCTCAGGCCTATGTAAATGTCTGGCCACCTGGAGCCGGAGGAGGGAACACTGGGATTAATGCTAAAGACACAGGTAGAGAATTGTGCTATGTCCAAGGGATTAGGAATCAAACTTTACCTAAAATGTAAGATAGAAAAAGGGGAGGAAGTTTTTAAAACTTTCACCTATAAACAAAAGTAAACCCAGAAGCTTTCCTTATTGAAACCAGGATCCTGTTTCAAGCAGCAGTTCTGCAGGGACGGCAAGCCCCAGCACTGCTGCTGGGACAGTGTTGACATGTACCGTGTCACAGCACGTGGGGTGTTCGGCATGTGAGCTTACAGGTGCATTTTATTTTCCCAAAAGGGAAGAGCAGCGCTAAACTGACCTGAATAACAACCCTCAGCGAAGTAGACACAAAAGTAACTGAAATAAAAAGCAAACCACCCAGCTAAAGAAGCCTTCTGACAAAATGTATCAAAGAGCCACAATAATGGGGTAAAATGTTACTCCTAGAGCACACCACCTACACGCTGCTTCTTAGTAGCTTCACACAATTCTTTGTTCAAGCCTGGATGCAAATACCAATTCCAAGTGTGGCCTGTATGAGTCCAGGAGAGCCGAGCAAGTGCATGGGAGGGCAGAATGACAATGTTTTTGGAAGAAATCAAGGTGAGAGTCTTTACCTGAATGATCCCAGAAGAGCCCAGCTCAGCTCTTCTTGAGAAGGGAGAAATGCCAACATGCTGCTGGTGTTCAGAACAACTGATACCAAAAAAAATAATCCCAAAAAATTACATTTCCAGTGGACTGAGGAAGTAACGACATCTACTCCAAAGGACAGGTGACTGCAAAGGTCTCAAGTAAAAGGCCTTTAATCCATAAAACACTGTCTAAGTTTCAAGAGAAGGATTTTATTGGGGGAAGGGCTGAGCTTTCCGGGTTTGGCCCCTGAGATGCAGGACACTGACAAGGCTGTTTGCTTAGAGCAGTGATCACCAGCTGTGGTACTGCCAGCTCCCAGAACTTCTTGTTCCCCCTTAACAAATACTTGCTTCTAATGAGTCTCTTTCCTGCTACTTAAAACCCTTTCTCTATACACCAGGAAGATGAAAAGTTAGTTCTTGAAAACTTTCCTGAGATCATGCTGTTAAAATTCCAGCGTTGATGCAGCATTTCTCCTGGCATTCCAGATGCCAGGCTGATGCAGCTCACTAGGAAGGCTGAGAAGCATATCCTGAAAAGAACATTCCCTTTCAAGTGGAAAGTGACTCATCTCTGTTCAAATAAAACTTCCTAAACCTTTGTGCCCCCGGCACTTTTGTGCTCCTCCTGAACTTCTCTCTAAGGCCTAAGAGGAAAGAGAAAGGTGGTGTTCCATTTTTGAAAGATACTATCAGGAACAGATAAAATCTTAACGTTTTACTACATAAAAAAAAAAAAAAAGAGATGAGTAATACCTGTCTTACCTTATTCCATGCTTTGTAAACACATCCACTGTGTTAAAAGAATCTGCTTCTACTCCCAGGTAAAAGTCCATCAGGGATGGTGGAATCCAGTCACAGTTATGAAGCCCTGGCTCTATTGGGACACGTGTGTACTTAATCCCATATTCCTCTAACACCTCTGCAAATACGTGCCTGACCTCTGTAAGTAAAACCAGAGACTGCAGTCAGGAGTTGGATAACCAGCACAAACTGTAAGCACAGAGGCTGCTTTCCTTTAGTGTTTAACAAAATAAAATTCCATTTGGTTTATCTTCTGCTTGAAATGGTTTTCTTCATCTGTATGGCAGTCACCTTCTATACTGGAAACACTTGTCCCTCAACGTCTGCTGTAGGTGCCTTGTCATTCTTCTGTGTACCACAGTGACCTTATTTGCAAAACAAGGATGAAAGATCCTTGCTCTCTAAAGCTGAGATGTGCAGGCAGGGACTGTGGTGGGAACACAACTGACAGGATGGAGTTCTTGTAGCATCTGGAAGAGTCACCATCTCTTGCAAGCTCCAATAGTTTAAACTGGCCAGTCTGCTGCTGGCTTTGGTCTGCCTCCTCAGTGTGGGTGAGAACATGGAATTAGGATGCTGAGGAGAATTATTGGTCCTTGGAGGAAAGGAGGCCCAGGACCTAAAAGCCGCCATTAATGCCCTGATGCTACTATGGGAAGACCCAGGGCCCCAGGCAGAGAGTTTGGGCCTGGGCAGGACTGTGGGATCAGGTGGGAACATTCAAACTGCAACTGCCAGCAGGTGTCTCCTGGTGGGTTTTATTGCCCATACAGGGAGCTGTGGCAGGTAGAGGCTCCTCTGAGCTGACTCTGCCTCTCTCACCTGCCTGGCACTGGGAAGAAGAGGATTTCCTTCTTACCTGGGAGAACATGGACATGCTGGTGCCCATCCATGTGAGGAGGTAGGTGACCTGTCAGCTCATGGAACAGCTCCACCTGGGCCTTTAGCTCCTGCTTCACCTGTGCAGCAGAAAAGGGTCAGAGCAAGATCTGGCAGAGGCTGAGAGCAGGGGAGTGATGGGGCTGCTGGGGCCTCACTGGGCAGGAGTCAGGACCTGGCCCTGGGAGCAGCAGGTGCTGTGGTTGTACAGGGATGTGCAGCACTGCTGGGCTGCCCAGAGCCTCCCGTGGGCATGGGGCTCATTGTGGTACTGCTTACGAGGGTGGTGCTGATACTGGGATGTTCTAAATATATAGGATATTTGAAACCCATTTCTGTTTGAAACGAGCGCAGTTTTGATCACGTGAACATGTTCATCCTTGTTCAAGGGACAAAACCAGCCATCTCCTTAGAGAACCAAAACTTCTCACAAGCTGATGAAAACTTGCTGCCTACTTAGGACTTTTCTGTCCTTTGCTCTTTACTGATGTCTAGGTTCTTTGTAAATGCCTGTTCCAATGCCCCTTCTACCCCCTCAGATAAACAGTTAACCGTGTATGCAGGCACTGAATGTGTTCTCAAAGGCCGCAGAGCCTTTGGCAGAAAGAGGCCCAGGACCTAAAAGCCAGTTCAAGCTGCACAGGCAGCACGGGCAGGATTTATCTCTGAGCCCCCTCACAGCCTGGATCTGGGAAAGGTCCTCAGCTGTAATGTGCTGGGATAAGTGCAGGCTGATTTGTACCAGGGAAGCAAGTTGTACAGCTGTATGTGGCTTCCTCCTACCTCTGACATGTTCAGGAGCCCTTTTGATAGAGCTGTTCTGAATCCCATTTTTCCATGGAAGAATCCATCTTGGTTGAGCAGAGATGAGTTTGTCTTGAGCACCTCACATACAGGGGAGCCCTCGGAGAGGTTGGCATGCAGGCCTATTGGGATGTTGTATCTGTAACAGAATGCAGTATCTGCTAAGCTTTGCACCTCCTGGACAGTGGCCAAAGAGGGGGAGATTTAAGTGTAAAAACTCAACTGATCTCAGAGGTGTTGCTGTACTTAGTGGAGTACATCTTGTATCTCTGCTCTGCCAGAAAGGAAAGCTGAGTGACCCCAGCCAGAGCCGAACATCTCCAGATGATCACCCTGTGCACTCTGCTCAGGGCCAGCCTGTGAGTGCCCCCAGACTCTGCTCCCACCCTGGCTCACAGCACGAGGTGTCTTGGGCTAAATGCTGTAACTGCACTTCAGTAACTGCTGTCACTGGTAACTACCTGAAAAATCCAGACCTTGCAGCCTTTTCTAAAGCACTTCATTAGCCCTTGCTAGGTATCCCCTTGAGTTGTTCACCCTATTAAAGATGGTATATTTATGAGTTTTACTTGACAACTCCTACAGCTGCCCTTAAGTAGAATTCAGTCATTTCTATATAAACAGTGCCCAAGGCAGCTGTTACAGTAACAGCACAGGCTACAGGTGTAAATACTGTCTGAGTTTAAGGGTTTCCTGGTCCAAGAGGCTGCAGCTGGAATTGCCTGCAGTGGCCAGACTTCTTTCTCCTGGAGCAATCACTCAGTGAGTGACAAGGCTGAGCTGTACAGAGCAGCACCTCCCTGGCACAACCAAAGAAGGATTAGCATAGGGAGGACCACAGTGAAGTGTAGAGCATTGCTAAGGAATCCTAGGGGTATGGTTGATTAACCAGTTGCACTCAGTAACATTTGAAAAAAAAAAAAAAGAAAAGGAACTATGGAGCTGGTGTGGCTGCAGATCTCCCCTCAGCCACAGGGCTTAGCAGGGTGCTGGTGTTTCCTTCTTGGTCTGTGCCATGGATTGCCCTACAATGAGAACAGGACTTGTGTGTGCTTGGATTTGTGCTGTGTCTCATTAGCATTTCTGGAAATGTTCAGAATCAGAAGCCAAAATGATGCTTTGAAACTTTTTCCAAAACAACCCATGGCCTCTGGCTGACCCAGCAAATAGATGACAGAACTGCAATGTTCTGTCTGTGCTGCCCAGTCTGAGTCATGGTGGAGAGCAAATTTCAAGGCAACAAGTCTGTGATGCTTTAAATCCTTCTTGGAACTTCTGCATGGAGCTGCTAAAACTAGGTGTGGTCTGTCCCTGGTACAGCCCTTGTGTCACAGGGAGAAAAACAAAAGCAATCTCCATTTAGGTACAGTGTGCAAAAATGAGATCTTCCCCTTGTGTGTGGTGTCTGAAGCTGACTGGTGAAGCACCAACTCACTGGAGATAGGACTGTGGATAGATTGGACCAAGTCAGAGTCATTTAGCTCCTTCAGGTCCTAAGGCTTTGGCCCTTGCAGGACTGAAAGTCTTTTTTTCCTGGCTCTTTCATGCCTTGTGATCCAGGTAGATGGTGCAATCAGTTGCTAGATACTTCTCAAAGACATAAATGTTAGGACTCAAGTTGTATGCACAGGTCTGTGGAACAAAATGAGTCCAGTGTGTGATTAAGGAGCTTGAATATTTGTTTAATAAAGCAAAACAGTTTGTGGAGAAAAATGTCCTCTCTGGCTTTTCTGATCTGGTGATTTCTGTGCAGCAGGGCCTGATTGTTTCACTGATGATAAATGCCCATCATAGTTGGGGCCTGAGCACCTGTGCACACCAACTCCTGGCTAATACAAGAAGTGGAAAGTGCATCATTGTGGGTAACAGGCTGCAGGGCAGGGCAGGAGGCAGCTACAGTGCAGAAGGGGTGCTGCGGCAGGAGGGCTTCCCCTCCATCCTGTGACCTGCTGGGCACCCTGCATGAGCCCAAAGGCAGAGGGGAAGCTGTGATTTTGTTTTGGTTCTGATTTAGAAGCCCACCCCAGATTCTTTATCGTGTCTCTGGGAAGCTCTTGACTGCATCAGCTGGAGTATTACTTGTACCACAGCCAGCGCTGTTTGCAAGAAAAAAGGATTAATGTGTTACCATGAATCAGCAGACGGACTTTTTTTGTTGAGTACTCTCTTTCTCACGTGTTGTGGGAGGGCAAGAAATGAACAGCTGAGCCTCTCAGTGTTGTCTCCCAGAAGCACCAAATGAACTGCCTCCAATTGTGCAGTGCCTCAAATGCTGTGAGGGAAGCTATTTCCAGAAGGCAAGTCCCTCCAACAGGTGTGGGACACCAAGGAGCCAAGGGCTGCACTGGGGAACATGAGAGCAGCTCCTCGCCTGAGCCGAGCCCAGCCCCAGCGCTGGGGAATGTGCAGAATGTGGAAGTGCAGAGAGAGCTGGCCTTGTCCTCCAGTAAGAGGAGACCCTGACTGTAACATTAGAGCATTTTTCAGACCTTTGCCTAACACCAGCTGAATATCTTAATAGTTTTCTCGTGGAGTCAGTCCTCGTTTGACAGACCACGCATGCTGAGGCTTGTGTTTAACGGCTCTGGGATACAGGGACTGAAAGCAAAACTCAAAATGCAGCATGTGAGAAACTCGTTCAGAAATACTCATCTGTGGGAGGTGCACAGAAGAAGGCACGCTGGGATGGTTGTAAGGATATGGGAAGGAAGACAGTTCAGTGGGTACAGCAGAGTTCTGCAGTAAGCTAGCAGGGAGAAAAGTCAAGGTGCAGGAATATCCTGACAGGGCCCATTTTTCAGAGTGCAGATATTTGTTTCTGCTACACACATATATTTTGTAGTTGCCCATATCTTTTTAAAGACTGTAAAATATCTGCTAATTTATTGGCTGAAATATTGAAGCAGAGACCAGCAGCTCAAGCAGCTTATACAGCATGTGATGCTGCCCTGAAACCAGAGCTCAGCTGTTGAGGGTTTGGCTTCATACCCACTCCTCTGCCCAAGCCCTTTCCAGACGGGACAGGGTGAGCCCTGCTGGTCACTGCTGGTCATTAACGGCTAATTGCTCACAGGAGATACAAAATAAAAGGATTGGCATTGGGCTTCAGGCAACAGTTTAGCTTCTGAATACAGCTACCATTGCCAAAACAAAATGAGTGAAGAATCTACTGGGTGTATGTAAATTCTTTTTGGTGTCTGTTTTAGGATGCAATGACCCTTCCAATCTGTTTGGAGAGGCCCCTGTCTGTGTTTGCAAGTCTGTCCCAGTGCCCTGGGGAATGCAGAGATGTGAAGGAGGATTTAGCACGGGGGTTTAGATCATTCCTGATAAAGCCACAGGACAGTAGCTACAGGTGTGTGCTCCTACAGCAGGAGCCACCTGGGAGCTTGTGGAGAAGAGGGTCAGCTCACTGAGGCTAGTCCACTCATGAGCTGCTTGCACTGAAAGTTGGCTGTTACCTCACTCTGAGGTTCTCTTCTCAGCATCCCCTGTAGAGGTGGGGGGACAAAAAAGGGGGTTGTGCAGGCAGGAGGAGATATCCTTACAACAAGTGCTACAAGGAGCAGGAAGGAATTCACCCTGGAAAGATTTCTGAGTCAGCAAGTCCAGTCCAGTTATCAAGGAGAGAGGAAATACAATCAGTTAAACTGCTTCCTTTTCAAGTACTTGCTTGTTTTGCCACATGAGTGCTCTGAACAAATGTCTCTGCTGAGGCAATGTGCAGCTGCAATCCCTGTTCATTCACATCCTTGGCAGCAATGGGACCCTGGAGATGGTTACTACGCCGAGTCACTCTGAGCTCGGTGGATGAGCAACAGTGTCCTGGCTCCTGCCTGGCCCTGCCATGGGACTCTGTGTGTTCCTGGGAGCAGTTGCAATGGTGGTGGGAATTACTAGATTTGCCAAGCAAATCAGTCCAAATTGCCTTGCTGAAGGCTACATGCTCTGGCATAATTGTGGCACTTTACCCTTTCCCTTGATGGGTAAACAGATCCCACCCTCAACATCCTGTTTCTATCATCCAGAAAATTGCTGATCATCGGGTTTCAGCCCAAGTGTGACCCAAGTCAGAGCCTCATGTAAATATCTGTATCTAAACATCCCACTTCAGTACACACCCAAGTGTCTGAAGCCAGACAAAGCAAGGCTTTGAGCAAAAATGTGCACACTTCTTAGTTTCTTCATGTTGGCATTTGCATATTTCCACACACATTTTCACCATTCAGTAATATCTGCCTCTCATCAAATACCATCTCTTCTTGCTCTGCTACTGCTAAGGACTTATTTCTTCTGCCAGAAATGCTGTAAAGCCTCTGCAATGTTAAGAACTGGTGCTGTAACATAGCTGAGGGACCTGAGTTTCTGTTGTAATTATATCTTTGTATCAAGTGCAGCTCCTGTGCCCGTAGACTTACATCAGCAAAATGTGCTGTTGCCAGTAAAGTCAATATGATCTGGGATTCTAGTGTAAGGCTTCAGATGGGGTCCCACCCCTATCCAAACAGTTCAGCAATGGAACTGTCTGCTGTGTGATTAACAGTCACATAAAAGGGTGACGAGAAAGCATGAGAGATTTCTAGATTAGTCAGATGTTGACTGGGAGGGTCAGAATTAAGTCACAATTTACACATACATTTTGCAATTAGTGTGGATGGGAAAGGAAGTGAAAACATAAAGAGCAATTAGATGTGGCTTTGTTAGATTCTTCTGTTAAATGTACCCAGATGTTGTGGGGGCTTCAGCTGATGTTCAGCATTTAAACTGAAAAAAAACACCCAGGAACACTGAAGTTGTGTTTTAAAATATGTCACTCTACATCAGCTGTTTGAAAACAATCAAATGGAAAAGGGTCCTAAGGCTCAGTGACACCTGAGCTGTTTGATATAAAGGGGAGCAGTGGGGGGGGGAAATGGCAGCAAACTGTCTTAGGTGTCTCTATTTGTATCTTTATATTTCTAAGGAAAAATTAAGGCATCTCTTCATTTCAGGTTACAAAAAAACCCTTCCAATTTCTGGGAAAGGCTCTGGAATAATCACCAGGAAGTCTGGCTGACTTCAAGGTAGGCCTGTTAAGTAGAAAATTGAGATTATATTATTTGGATAAGCAGGAAATCACAGTCAGTCAAGGCCCCATAAAGAGAAAAGTTTTGAGTTACTGAAAAAACCCTCAAGCCACAATGGCAGTCTGTTCTCCCACCTGCTGCTCTGGTTATGTTCTGCTCTGGCAGATGTTATCACTAGGTTTGGCATTTGGTGATGGACCAGGCCTCTGTGGAAACATCTCTGCTGCCAGAAGTGAGTGTGGCCCTTCTTTGAGCCCAGTTGTGGCAGTGAATGAGAAAAGCCCAAGATCCTGAGCCTGAATGTTAAGGAAGGTGTATTATTTACTGCTTGGTTCTGCTGTTCTGCAGTTGGCTTGTGTTAGAGCTGATACAAAGATCTGCTGACTATCATCACATGTCTGCCAAGGCTTCTAATCAAAATTCGAGGCAACAGATGGTATACCCAGAAACCTACAGAATTATTGTGAAAATGAAAGGAAGACAGAAATTTCAGAGGAACTGTGTTCCTTTCTGAAGGATGGGGAGTCCTAACATTGTAGGGCAGCATGAGGTGCTTAGGAAGGAAAAGTTGTCTAGTTATTAATTAGTTTTGCCTGTGTCCAATTAACTGAAAACCAGGTGAGGAGTGGGAGCTTACGACCTGCAGTGACAAGCAACCATGTCATAGACAGTTGATCAGGAAACCACAGAAGCAGTCCATCACTCTGACAATCCTGGCACCATCTGTGTAAAACACCAAATTCCACAGCACTGGAATGTGCTCCAGGAAAGAACAAGCTACTTGCTTCAAGCCTCTTCTCCCAGCTGGGGATAGATCCACTCCTCCTACTTACACCACTGGTCAAGGCTGAATAGGGGGAGGCAAACAAGGGGAGGAAAAAAAAAAACCCGGCAGACTTTCATCCCATAAAACAAAAAGCCTCAATATTTACAGTGGGCTGGGAGATGGAGACTCCAAGCAGGGGGAAGAGGGAATAATACTGGCAAGGCAGTCAAGCAAGTGATACTTTCCCATTTTTGCACCACAAGATGAGGAGGATTCAATGACATTTCTAGTAAGTCTGACCTATTTGACAACTGTGTAGAAAGAGTTTGCATCTGCCTTTGTAACAGAACAAATATCTCAGGGGTGACACAGGAGTTTGTTTACACACACAGGTGCCAAGTAGCAGCAGCTGAAGCTGGGCTTGCATTAGAACAGGAGGAATCCTCTTCCCCACACCTGCTAATGCTCCCCCCGTATCTGGGTAGGGCTGACAAAAAATGCAGAGTTACACAAATGAGGAACTGTAGAACATGGGCTGTTGATATTCAGTGCTGGTAGATGTTCCTAAAGTCACCCTGCTTATATGCTCAGAAATAGATTAAATCCATTTCATTTACATTGACAATTCAAAATAAAATTCCCCCTCCTAACACCACCCCCCCCACAAAAAAAACTTAAATTGTAGCAGCAGGCTGCAGCTTCTGCTGTCCCCTGCCCTCTAACCTGGCTTTTCACACCCGTATCAGCTGCCAGCACAAGTGTCATGACCTGGATTCAAAGATGCTTTTTAAACCCCTGATTACATGGCCTACTTCCTGGCGATGGAAATGAGGCCAGGTGGATTCTATTTTAAAAGCCTGCTAAAGAGCATGGCTAAAAGAGCTGATATCACCAGACCATTGGGGCTTAAAGGGTTTCACAGAGTCTCTGTGTCTGAGAGATGTGCTGGCTTTATCTCTGCATTTTCTGTTTCATTTACTAATAGGATTTTAGGAATCTCAGTGGTGTTGTGCCCCTCCCCTTCTCATTCCCAGGCAGGTCCTCTCTCCGTGTTTGTGTGGAATCTCCAGCCTTTTTAACAGAGCAGTTTGCTGCTAACACCACACTCTGGCTTTCCTCTACTACCTTACACCAAAGAAGCTACAAGCAATTTCCAAGTACCCCTAAAACCACAGCAAACTGAGGAGAGATGCTCAAGGAGAACAAGGATGGCAGGACTCTCATGAAACCCTCCCCCTGCATCAGCTGCATTTGAAGCATAAGGTTGCAGTTTATTTAGTACCAGTACAGGTCCTTTCCATTTCTGCTTTCCTAAATTGTTTCTCAACCCTGATGTTCTCTCTTTCAGGACATACTCCAACTTCCAAGTGTCTGCCCACACCGGAGCTGAAGCATTAGCTGGGTTTTACCTCCTAAATACAAATAATGCTTCCTATTAAAGGATTTGTTGGACTAGTCCATGAGACTGCCACATAGCATTTGATCTGCTGCAGAGCTAACTGTGCCAGCAACTTCTGAAGTTGGTGAAAAAGTAAAGGTGGTAAGGTACAAGGTATTGTCCCTTTCTTTATGTATGCATTTTTTACAGATGTGTTTATCAAGCTTAGAATTAATAGAAATATTGATGTGCTTTTTTAAAAAGGTTGGGGGGGGGGGGGGTCAAGTTTTCTACNTGTAAATGGTTTGGGGGGGGGTGTGGGAATCAAGTTTTCTACTGCCCAGATTTATAAATAAGCCCTTGCAGAATCACACCTTTCCCTGATTCTGCAATAAGCCTGGCTGACCTTGTGTTCAGCCTGGATGAAATGGATCAAATGAAATGAGATTTAAAGATTTGTGTGTTTATGCTGTAATAGTTTTAGGGGTAGCAGATTGGTCTGAGTATATAATGTGCACTTTCATTCTGATGATGCATCTTTTAGAAGTGTGGGAAGAGAAAGTCTAACAAACCCAAATTCTAGTAGTCAAATAGTGGAAGTGGCTTCTGTCCTGAGGTGGGAAAAAAGGTGCAGGGGCTAATACTAGAGAAAGACCATTATGGGTATTGTTGGCAGACCACTGGTTTTACTATGAAGGGTCTTAGTAAATGTGTCTGAATCCCATTTTCTTATACCAGCCTGACCTATGATACAGTGTTTATTCTGGGGCTACAAAATACTACATTTTCCAGGCTTGGGTTTCCGTGGAGGCTGTCCACAAAGGAGCTAAAGAAAGTAGCTTACCTCCTTGCCAGCTTGGCTGCATCTGCTGCAGCACTTCCGTTGACTAGAAGGGACACGTTAGATATCGCACCAGCCAGGAAACAGTCCACGATGCCTTGGTTTCTCCGAGGACAATAGCCAAAGTCATCTCCAGTTACTATTAGCTTCACCTGGAGCATCCTTGGATGTCATCCCTGGCAAAAAAGTAAAGGAGGTTAAATTGGAACACTCGTCAGTCTGCAGATCATAGGCAAACAGGAAAAGACAGGCTTACCGGGGGCGAACCCAATCGTGACTCAGCCCCTGACTAACTCCTCCTGCTCCACCTCAGCCCGCCGCTGTCTCGCAGCTCGCACAGTGGCCGGATTTGCGTGTGGCCGCCGGGCTCACACCCTCTCCGCCTGCTCCTGCCTGAGAGCTCCAGCCCTGCCCTCCCCTACTGGGGACAAACCCGTGAGTGCACTTTGCGCCTCTGGGGATGAGGAGCGTGCGAAAGGTCAGGGACTTTGTGGGATGATTCAATCCATCGAGGATGTGTCGGGGGTCAAATTCCATTCCCGGGCACACCCTCTCCCGCGGTGCCCAGTGAAATGACGCGAGTGCGGATCACCTGAGGCAACCCCGCCGCCGTGACGTCCTTGCGGCCCCGGATCCCTGGCCCCATCCGGCACGGCCGGAGAGGTGCGGGCCGTGTCCCCGGGGACAACCGGGACAGAGCGGCCTCCGGTGGCCCGGCCCTGCCCTCCCGCTGCGGCGGGGGCGCAGGGGGCCCGCCAGCCCCGCTCCCGCGCCCGGCTCGGTGCGTACCTCCGCTCCGGCCCGATCCCGCTCCCAGGGCCGCNGGTTACCCCCCGGCCTGGCTGCAGCCGGGCTGCCGCAGACAGGGTGCCCGGGGTGCTCTGGCTCGGGGTCGGGGTTCGGATAGTGCCGCTCTCTGTGGTGGTCTCTGCTCCAGACTCCCGAGGTGAGACCCGCCTCCGGCTGAGGGTCGGACAAGCAATTCAGTTCGTGTTCTGCGGTGGCTGCAGCACAAAACTGATTAGCCCGATCACCTGCAATCGGTGACCATCACAGTAGCCACTTGCTTGTTTTCCCCACGTTGGTTTGCTGGTGGTGTGCACTCAGTCTGACTTTAGAGCCACAGAGCAGCAAACCCGGGCCAGGAGGTCCCACGGCTCCTGGTGCTGGGCTGGGGAAGGACAGGGAGAACAGAATAGAGTTTCATGAAGGGCAGCTTCTAACGTGCTGCCATCCAGTGCTGGATGTCAGCCAGTTCTCCATCAGGCTGCATGTAAAATCTTGTTTGTCCTGGCATCAATCTGCTTCTTCTTACTCCAGAAAATCTGTTCTGGATCTACCAGAATGAAAGTGAAAGTGCCAAGTAGTCAGCTTAGAAATGGTGAGTGCAAGATACTGTCAGCCTGCGTTTTTCACCTGCAGAAGAGGATGAAGTTCTATCAAAGCAGAACCCCCTTCTTGGTCTGTAGTGTATCCCAAAACACTCAACCATATTGGATATTGCAGGAGAAACAACAAACTCATGTTTGGGGTAGGGAGAGCGGCATCTCAGAAAGTATCATGGTAACATGTCCATGGATCCAGGATAGCTGTCTTGACGTTTTGCTGCTAACCTGTTCCAGGAAGCAGGAATCACACTGGGACTGGGACTCTTGGCACGGATGACGGTGATTTCCACCTCTGAAGCTGTGCCAACATGGAGGTAAGTGAAGAAACATCTGTCAAGCCAAGCACAGACTTCTTAGAAGAGCAGCTGGAGTAAAGTGGGTTGGAAAAGTTGTTAAGGGTTGTTTCCGTGGGAATGGACTGATCATCCTGCTGCTTAATTCATGTATAAAGAAACCAAAGCCTCCAGGTGTCTTCTTTTTCAGCAGAGCTGAATTCCTAAAAGAGGGATGGCATGCCCAAGCTTCAAAGTCAAGGACATGACTTGTAGGCACAGTCAGAGACTGACTGTCCTCAGCAAAAGAAGAACCATCAGTTTGGAGACAGAGAAGCACACTTCAGCAGAGGAAATTCCACTGTTTTCATGCCTGGAGCTGAAGTTTGAAACCTTATGTGGGGGCATGAGCACCTGTGTAAGCAGTCATTTTCCACATCTGTCTCCTAACAAGGAATTTGGAATCACTGAATTGAGGTAGGTTGCTGCCCTGTTGATCTTTAGGCCCTGATCAATTGCAGTCCATATAGCAAACTGCTACTGAATTTTGTTTCCATTAGCCTGAGGGCATTTCGAGGGGCAGCTATATTTTGGATGATTATTTGTAAGCTTATTTTGATACTCTGAAGAAGAAAAATAAAAGCAGAATGGGTGGTAGCAATATTATTCATGGGAGAATTTGGTTCCTAGGCTGTGCTCTCCCTATAGGCCCTGAAATGGGCAGCACTGGGAGACTGGGAGCACAGGAGACTTCTGCTGTATCGAGAGTGGACATCAGCTGCTTGTCACTTTCTTACTCTTTCTTGCTCTTCCCTATTCATGTAAATGAACACTGACTACTGGAAATGATGGTGAGAGATGGAAACAGCCTTCTGCCTCTTCAGTGACATTTTCTCTCAGAAAAAAATTATATGAAATGAAATTCAAAGGAGATCATGCTAAAATGCTGCAGAAAACTTGCTAAATCTTAATTCAGGCAATTCCTGTGAGCTTTTCTGTCGTTTGATAGTTGTATGGCTCTGTTACAGGGAAGTTTTTGATGCTCTTTAGAGGCTTCCAGGGCCCTTGGCATTTCAGAGGGGATATTTGTGCAACTGCTACTTGCTTCCCCTTCTGGGAGATGAATGTCACAGCCTGCCCACATTCCCCAAGAGGCTTCACTTACTGATGAGTGCTGTTACTGTAACAGCTGAAGTCAGCACAACTCTGAAGTAATGTCATGAATCATAAAATAAGTACCTCCTGCCTCTGCCAATTCAAACTCTGGGGTTTTCTGCCTCTTTCTAGAACTGCCGGTGCTCCCTGCCTCTGCACAGGTGAGAGGCAATACATAAGAATCTTAGACAAAGCTTGGCTTCTCAGCCTTCTTGACTTTAGTATGCATTTAATGCTATTAACGGTAACATCCTTCTTAAATATTTAATGCACTTCCTGGAGGCTTTTCTTTTCTGATTTCATACCTGTTTATCCAGCTCTCCTTCCTGTGACTGGAAGGAAACACTCCCCAGCAAGCAAATCTTGCCCCTGTGCCACATCCCCTTAGATCCCAGCAGAGTTCCCTCTGCAGCCTCCATACTCAGCTGGCTGCCAAAAGAGCCCTTGTAGCTGACCCCCACAGAGTCCAGAGGAGAAAGGCCCTTACAAATTCATCCTGGAGCTGAAAGGCAAGGCAGACTTCCTCTGGATAGTCTTTCCTCTGCAATGAAGGCAGAAACATTGGCCAGCATTTCTGGTGGAGCTGCATAAGCCAGGATATGCTCTAAGCAAGGGCTGCATCTTCCAGCTTAACTAAAACAAAACATAGCCCCACCTCATCCTAGCTGCAAAAGCCAGCAGGAACTCTCACCATCGTCAAGTGCTTCACTGCTTTTGAGCTTGAATTTCTTTCCCTGAACTTTGAGTTATTCAGTAGCAAATTTAGAGGTTTCCTGTATTTCACAAAAGCGTTTCCCAATAATTACTGCTTCCAACAAGGAGTCTGTTTACATGTTGACATAAAAAATGTGTTTTCTTTTTCTTGTTCCCTTGGCTGCAGCTAGTTAGTTCATTTGGGATTACAATGGTAGCACAGTAGGATTTGGTTTGTCTTTTCCTTGCATGAAATTTTGTTGAAAGTGTGAACTGTAATAGGCATTTAAATGAGACAAAGTAAAATCCATTTTTTAAATGAAAGGATGTAAACATTTTCTTCTCTGCCCCAGCCTCAAAGATTTACTAAATCTTTGAAGTTCAGTGGCTTCTGTAGAAATGCTTAAACTAAAACTTTTCATCTATAAAACAGCTTTCTCCATCTCGCATCAAAAAGGGTTGAAATCTCCAAATTCTGGGGTACATCTGCTAAGAGTGAAAGGCTTCCCTGCTTACCATGTGACACAGCCAGGCAGTACCTGTCACCTTCCCTCACCCATGTATGAAATACCTGAATTTACACCAGCACAAAATAATACCAGCACCTGGCCAGCTTCATGGTCCTAGCAAAGTGGCTGAAAGTGAAGGGCAAATTTTGCCACCATGACCTTATTATTAACTTGACACCCAGCAATAAATTTTGGAGGACTGTTAAAAGTACCAAACTCAAATCCCTGCTGATGCACGTGGCAGGCCTCTGGTCCTTGATGATACTATGGCTGGTGGATGGCGAATTTTAATCCACTCTCCTTTTTTCAGAGGGTTATTTTCTCTCTGCTACATTTCCCTCAGTGTCTAATGTGTGGTAAAAATTAATATTTGAATATGAACTAAGCTACAGCATCTGTGACTTCTGACTGGGCTTGAGATGATGTAAAGCCTGCACATTCCTTTTCCACATGCATCTTTGCCTGATGTTGAGGTCTATTAAATATACAAAGACACCTGGTCAAAAAGGAGTTGAGACAGGGAATATTTCTCCTAGACAATTAAATGTCTAGGAGACATCTAAACCTACCAAAATAGGTACAGTTTAACTGTGCACACTAATACCTTAACCTAGAATATCTGATCTCATTAACTGTTTGATTGCATCAGGAATTCAGTTTGACCTCTCTGAAAATTATTATACAATCTGGAGCTCACTTCTTGGTATTTATGATAAAGGTTCCTAGAGGAAATTATCTCTAGGCAGAATAACATTTGTCTTGAGGTCAGAAAGGGGCAGGTTATACAAAAGATGCATAGATGTTCAGTGGAATTTTCAGAATTACATTCATATTTACCTACCACTGAAACAGATGTCCAGAGCTTTTTCAAATCCCATAAAGAACTAAATTATTTCAAAAGCTGCCTGAACTGCTGTAACATACACTGCATTTTTACATTATTATTCTAAAATAGAAGCCAGTCATCAAAACTGTAATTCCAGTCGATACCTACAAATTCTAAATAACTTCCTCAGCTTCAACTTACACTAAACAAAAGCAGAGTCAAGCCTGATTTTTACAAATGTTGATCAGGAGCCATTTAAATGAATTAAAGATACCAAAGGCAGGTCCTTAGGTTAAGGAAAAAAAGAAAGAATTAATGCAAACATTGGGAATGCTTCAGCAATGCTACTACACACATAGGTTAATGTGGCAGATCACTTACAGTGATTGTTGTCATCTCCCAGCATCACTGAAAGCACCTGGAAAATCCCAGTTGATTGAATGGAAAGGCACATTAATTCATTTGGGGTTCTGAGGGGAGATTCCCTGCCCTTGAAGGACCAGCATCAGTCATGAGAGTGGCTGAGAGATGGTGACAGTGATGGACACAGATCACCTGGACTCTGCAGAACTTTCCAGGAAATCCTCTCTCCCTCAAAGACTAGAAACAGAAGGCAGCAATTAAAAAACATCAACTGTTCTCCCCTAGATGAAAATATCTTCAATTTAAATATGTATATGTTAATGTTTTTGGTCAGATGTGCTTCTGCTTATTTACTTACCCTGATTCTTACATTATGCTTATATCTACTTAATGAAAAAATCTGAGCAAATTGTTTTGGTTATCTAGTCCCTAAAGAACTCAGGCTGAGTGATAAGAAACTGGAATTCTATAAATTTTTGGCAAGCCATTTTTTGTCACTTGGATCTCTCCCTGGATGTCAGCATTTGATCATTATTACTCCCGTTCACTGTTTGTTTGAGGCTTAGGGGTCGCAGTTGGATGAGCTCTATTGTAAGGCATGCCAGTGGCAGACAAATGTTTCATCTGAAGTGAGTTTATAACCAGCTGCTCCTCAGTGTGGAGTGAAAGGAGAAAAAAACCACAGAATCTTTACAGATCTGATTGCCTACAGTTACTCTCTTGAGTTCAATACAGTTCATCCTTGTTGACATCAGAGAAGAGACCAGATGCAGAGAAAAGCCAATGGAAGAGCTCGTGTGGACTTGTTTCTGTATCAGGTCCTAATGTCTTCAGAACTGTGCTGTCTGTTTTGCCTAAGGTTTGTGCTGGTCTGAGAAAGAACCTAGGTGTTGCTGCAGTGTTCTCCATAAATCAAGGGCTGTCTACACCATAAGATGCACCAGTGCTTTTTGGGGTGTAGATCACACCCAGGAGTTGCCAGCTCTGCTACCTTAGTTGTCAGTAACAGCTCTAGTCATGCAAAGCAAACAGAAAGTTTAAAGCATCTTTAACAAAGGCCAGCATAAAAACTATAACTTTTTTCTATAATCTGTTGCTTTGGGTCAGCATACACCCTCTGAAATTTTCACTCCTGCAAGCTAAAAGCATTTGGCACTGCTCAATCATTTTTTCAGGGAGGGCCAGGTTATACGTGCAGCTGCACCTGAGTGGAAGTGGTAGGAGTTTCCAAAATCCTTGAAAATTAGCTGGGCACAAGGACTGAGGGGGAAAGTGACTTGAAGGTTTAGTAGTTCCATTTTACATTCTGCCCTTTTACAGTACTGTTGAGTTATTTTGTTTGTGTGCATAAACTCGAATCATATAACGAGATTCCAATCCACAAAACTGATGCTCCCATGACCAATGTGAAGCCACATAATTTCTGAGGCAATTTTACCTGGAGCTTACAGCAATCTACCAGAAACAATAGAGGGCCCTGTTGCAATGAGGGGGCTGTTAATTGCCATGGGTGTTTGGCATTGAGGGGCTCTTTGTTGGCAACCGTTCTAACCCAATTATGTTTCTAAAGTGGGACTGAAAAGCATTGTAGGGAGCACCATGTAAATGGCACTAAATGCACTGAGACTGAGCGACCTCCCAGAAAGATAGACAGGTGTCAGCTAAAGCCCCATATGATTGATTTTCCACGGCTAAAATGGCAACCACAGACATCTGGTTTTGCCCCAGTTATAACAACAGAAGCAAATGTGAGCTGGTGTCTTAGATAGAACAGCAAGGCTTCTTAGAATGACAGAAAAATATGGCATTTGACTACCAATGGGGGATACTTTGATTTTCTGTGAGTAAACCTTTATACTTCCAGGACTAAGAAATGAGGTTTTAGTCCTGAGAAAAATACACTGTGCATGTATGTGTGTAGACACGTGTGTACGTGACCGAGTTTAGTATTTGGGCTTGTTTTAATGCTGGCCTGGCATTTAAGTCAGAGATTTTTCTAAAATATAGGTATAGCTATAGAAAATGGGACAAAGCCAGCACAAAAAAACTAACCATTCAATTGAGTGGTATCACATGGCCAGGAAAAAGCCTTGCAGCTTCAGGACAGGTGGAAGAGAGAGAGTCAGCTAAGCACGTTATGAGGTTTGCACTCCCCAGCAACACTAATGTGCTTTCTAAATCATCCTATAATAGCAAGTGCAGTGTTTCAGTTCTTTGCTGTTGCAAGGACAAAATACCATTGTTACAAAGACTTGAGTCCCAAGACAGGAGCCCTTCTACCTGTTTCCTTGCCACTAAGAAGATCAACCCCTTTTGCTCTTTTAAATTACTTAGCATTCTTCACAAAGTTACGTGGGACTCACACAAGAATATGATGTAGTACATGGGTCAATCCAATGAGCAGTTTCAGAGGCAAAAGCTAATCAGCCATATAGGAGTTGTGTCCTTTGTCCATGGCTGCTTATTACTGAGACTTTTTGGGGGGAGTGGGGTATTTCTTCAGTTTGGAAAACTATGCAATAAAGGACAGCATGTATGTTAATTTATACAGGAGTTTTTTCTACAGAATAGAGCTTAATAATCTCTTTGTTAGAAGAATTTTGCAAGAGACTGAAGCACAGAAGGTGAATTTTGGGATCCAAAAGCAAAGATATTATTGCTACATCTTAATGTGACAGCAAGTTACAGTGTTAGATCTTCTTTGTGTAGTGTTTATGCCCTGTAATTAGAAGCTCTCATATAATCCAGAAATTACTAGAGCTGTGATGTATTATTATCCAAGTCACTTCACAAACATCAATTCCTTTTGTTTTTCAACACTGTGTTACTTTTCTCTGTAAATCCCCAAAATGGGTAGATATTTACTCTATTCTGAGAGCCAGAAATGCAGGGAAGAGCAGACCCAAAGGTACGGCCTGCCAGCTCTGAGCTAGAAGTGACCTGAAGGGAACAGCAGGGGCTCATTGACCTGACTGTGCCAACTGCGGCTCCCCGAGGCTGGATTTAAACACTGCCCGTACCTGAGCTGCGACCTCAGAGCCGGTTTGTCTCTGCCACTGCTCTCGCTGTGAGGACATTTGTCCTTCCCCGGCTCTGGTGATAATCGAACAGTCCTACCCACACAGCACGTTTTCCCCCAGGGTCCTTAAACAACCCCTCACAGTGACCTGGCCATAATTTTTCATACAGCCCAGACCACGTTAGACGAGAGGGCAGCAGTGACAGACCTGGCCTCTCCTCCTACGTTCTCAGCAAGGGCAAACTGCAGAGTCGTGTCAGGGGTGCCCAGCAGCCGAGGCTGACCCCGCTCCGGGCCCGGGAGCGGCGGCAGCGCGGGCCCAGCCCGGCCCAGCTCCGTGAGGGAGCAGAGCCCGCAGTTCTCCTTCGCGTCCTCCCCCTGGGGCCGCCACGCCGCGGGTTCTGATTGGCCGCTTTCCCCCGTGCCGGTTCGCCGTAGCCCAATGGGGACGCGCGGCGGCGCGGAGGGCGGGTGGGCATTGGCTGAGCCCGGCAGCGGGCGGGGCGATCGGCGGGCCCGCGCGGAGGAGCGGAAGCGTCGCGCTGAGGGCGGCGGGGGCGGC
>VZTX01020426.1:0-10035 GCA_013400915.1 Pardalotus punctatus
GTGCCCCAGTACATCCTGGATGATCTCTCTTTCTTGCTTCCAGCCCTGCTCTTACCATTCCCTTTGTGAGGAGCAGTCAGGGCACAGTACCCCTGTGTATGAGCCACAGGGACCATCAGCCAGCAAGAGGTTCAGCCCAGGGCACAAAAAAATGCACCTTTTAATCTGACAGCAGGTGACTTTCTCTGGTGAGACCCCAGCTGCAGAGCTGCCTCCAGCTCTGTGGCCCCCGTCATCAGGACATGGAGCTGCTGGAGCAAGTCCAGAGAAGGCCTTGAAGATGCTCCAAGGGCTGGAGCCCCTTTGCTCTGGAGACAATGCTGGGAGAGCTGGGGGTGTTCTGCTTGGAGAAGAGAAGGCTCAGGGGATGCCTTAGAGCCCCTTCCAGTGCCTAAAGGGGCTCCAGGACGGGTGGAGAGGGACTTTGTGCAAGTGATGGAGGGACAGGACAAGGGGAAGTGGCTTCCCACTGCCAAAGGACAGGGATAGATGGGATATTGGGAAGAAATTCTTCCCTGTGAGGGTGGGGAGGCCCTGGCACAGGGTGCCCAGAGCAGCTGGGGCTGCCCCTGGATCCCTGGCAGTGCCCAAGGCCAGGTTGGACAGGGCTTGGAGCAACCTGGGATAGTGGAAGGTGCCCCTGTCTGTGGCAGGGGTTGGAATGAGATAATTTTAAGGTCCCTTCCATCCCAAACCATTCTAAGTTTCTATGATTCTATCTGCTTGACAGCATTCTGCACTGCCACACAGAGGTGCACAGCTCAATTGTGGCTTTGTTTCTGTCCTGAGGAAAAAAATTAAGAAATGCCTGCTTATTAGTGATCCAAAGCTTGCTGTTACAAAGGGATTTCTCTTTTTAATTTTGCATTAAGGTGTATAAACACAGAGGTCAGACAGAGGCAGGATTTTACATGCACAGACAGTGTCCCAGTGACTCTGGCTAACACATACCAGCCTGAGCAACCTGATGGTGTCATACTGCTGTTTAAACACACAGTGAGACTCCTCAGGGAGAGGACAAAACACCATCCAGCTGAAAGGGGGTGGAGACAGATCTTCCTCCTTTTTAGGCAAAAGTCATCAGCCTCCTCTTCCAACAGGGAAAAATTTGCTATTTTTTATTAAGAGATCCCAGTCCGTCCTGGAATGTGCAGAGCTCCAGGGGAGCAGTGTAAAATGAAGGGCCACACGTGCCCCAGCAAAGCCAGCCCTAACAGGAAGGGGCTTGGGCACATTGCCAGTTCCCTGAAAGAAATCATAGCCCATCATGTGGGGAATGTGCCACGTGGCAGAGAATCCCAGAAAAGGGACCTCCAGATCGACATGGAAGTGAACAATATCAGAGACAGATGTGGCACTTGGGGATGTGGCTCAGTGGTGGATCTGGGAGTGTCAGGTTAATGGCTGGACCTGATGATCTCAGAGGCCTTTCTCAACCTTGATGATTCCATCAGTCACCATCAGGCCACACAATGCTGTCCAGCTTGGCCTTGGCCTTGACGATGAACTCACTGGAGGCACCAACAAGTGGAAGCCGTGGAGGTCCCATGGGAATGCCAGAAACAAAAGTCATTACAGCTTTAGTCTGTGCAACACCGAAACCTGGGTGGACAAAAGTAAAATCAGGACATTCTCCTTAAAGCAGCCTCAATACAGGCGTTCAGAAAAGCAGCAGCACAGATTTTCTGTGTAATCCAGCATCAGTCAGGCTTCAAGCATGTCTTGGAAGCAAGAACAGTGTAATTGAAAAGAGGTAACTGTGCTTGCAGACAGGAACAACACTGCAGTAAAAATGACACCTACTCGCTACATTTATTCATATGTAGGCATCCCCCGGTGCAGACTCACACGGAGCCAAGACCTGGGAGTAGCAACATACTGCTCTCTCTCCATAGCTTGTGACTCCTTCTGTATCTCTGGAAATTTAGTGTTTGCCTCTTTATCTATGAGGTCAAAAAATAATGGAATTTCTCTGACTTTGAACCCAAGAAATACAATCAGGCTCTAAAGCTCAGCAAGATTCATCAGGGCTTGTATATGTACAGCAAACCCACAGTGAACAGTTCTCTTCATTAAATGTCTGATTTAACCTAATTTAAACATTTCCTGTCTGTTTCAGTCTCTCTACACCACTCTGACTTTGTTGGGTTTAATCGCTTTTTATATTTAAACTTGATTTTCTTTCTAGAAATCATTCAATGTTAAAATTTTTCAGCCTTGTACAGCCTTCAACAAAGTTCCTCTTAAATTTCAGCAAGGCAGGAGAGAAGTATTAGAGCTGTTCTACTTGGGCACCACCATTTCAGAAAAATTACTGTAGAAATAAAGCTAGAAATGAGCTTTTGGAGACGGAAGGAAAACACACTTAACAAAAAAAAAACAACCCACTGAAGGAGTCAGGATAAGAACAACAGTAAATCAGAGTCACAGCTTTAAATCTGTGAGATTTCACAGCAGGAGGAAGGAAGGGAGAGTGGAATCTGTCAGGGATGCTTGGTCAGCTCCCTTTGTTGAACTCCCAGCTGCTATTAAGTTGGGAAACAGCAAATGCAACAGTTTTCCACTGCAAAATCTTTCAGGAAGGAAGTTCTAAGACTACAGCAACACAGGAGTTTGAGGAGCACACAGTCTGCATTTTTAGACATAATGAGGGAAACAGGCAGCGTTTACTCAGTTTACTTACCCAGTTTGATGACAAAGTTGAGAAATTCCCCAGTGAGAAACTAGAAAAGACCGACAGTAGTTTATTAACACCCTCAAATTTGAAGGTGTAAAATCATCTAAAGCTACTATATTTATATAACTTTTTCACAGCTTTGAGAAAAGCCTTTGGCCACTGGCTGGTCTGAGAAATACTAAATGAATTCCATTGGAATAGGGGAGGGATACCACAAATAAAAACAGCGGGTACAGATTGTATACTGATGGTTCAGAACCCCCCACAAATCTCCAAACTGCCCAAGACCAAGAGGGATGAAGGCAGAGCTGATTGGGGAAGGTTTCTGCCCTATCTCATGGAGGCTGTTCCCAGACTATTCCTAGTCAAGGGGCTTGGCCACGGTGGGTTTGTTCAAGGAAAAAGGCCAGACCATTGCTCACTTGCACGGATGAGATCAGAGAGTTGAAGGGTAGGTGAGGCAGGTCTTGGTAAAAAGGTAGTAAGGAACAGTCAAAAAGGTGAGGAGGGATGAGTAACAAGGAGGGGGGTTGGAGATGAAAGAATTTTTCTTTAATAAAGCAGTATGAGTATGGATGACAAAACCACATGGAGAACAGGCACAGTAAAGCTCGAAGAGAAGGAAGGTTGCTCCCAGCAGGGCTGGGAAGAGGCTGTACCTGATACTTCTGTGCCAAGGCAAGGTCTGGCTTTGCAAAGGCTTGCAACATCAGATTGGTTTGTCGGCCCAAATAGTTGTATGTGCTGTCAAAAAACCAAACCAAAAATAGAATTGGTAAATGCAAAGGAGGAACTTAAAACGAGTGAAACAAAGGAAATAACCACAGGCTTTTGCTGCTGACATTGTCATTATGATGAGAGAAATTTGTGCAATCTATGTGTGGTGCCATCTACTGTCAAGCATTTGAGGTATGCCAAGCTCCATGGAAGAATTAGAGAGCAGATTTCTCTTCTCAGTTCTTTCCATATGGAACTGCTTTTAAAAATTAAAAATAAAAGGACACCATCGGGCAATAAGGAAAGTCAATCACTTAATTTTCCAGTTGTTTGCTCATTTAATGGATTGTCTAGACGAGAACACAGAAATCACACAGTAATTCACTTAATCAGCGTGGTATGAGGGGCAGAGGATAAGTAAGAAATTAAACTCAGCACAGCCCCTTTTCCTCACAGACTGCTCACGTGAACTAACGATTTTAACCTCTCTGGGTTTTGGTTCCTTACCCAATGAAGACAGAAATTACTTCCTACTTCAGAAGTTACCACAAGGATAAAAAGTATGTTGAAACCTTTGAGTCAGCTTAGAAACCACAGCAATAATCACCCAAAGGAACATAATCTGAGATCCCAGGTTATATGACTGTCCCATCACTAGGACTGGGGCTAGATTATGTCTCTGTTTGTCTCTGTACATCCCTATCCTGCAAAATCCTTCATTGCTGTGATGGAAGACAGTCAGAGAAATACTATGCAGATAGTGGAAGACAAAACAGCACGAGGTATGTGTGAGGGGAAGGAGTCCAAGCCATACTGACCTTCCAACTGCTCCATTTGCCCCTACTGCCAGTGCACCCAACAGTTGCTAGTTCGGGGTGGGGGGAGAAAAAAAGGTAAAAAAAATTTACTTCATGTAATAAAATCAAGTAAATAAAAAGGGATGGTGGAAGGGAGCAGTAGAACTGCCTTGCACTGAGTGTCCAGGGTTACTTCTTCCCCAAGGCTGAAGCAAGAGAGTGCCTTAGAAGAAATTATTTTTAAGAGAAGCCTCTTACCTCATCCACCCCATAAAGAAATTCAAACTGCCCTGTTTCATTCTTGTTTATGCACTGTGCCAGGTCCAAGAGGTCCGTGTCGCTGAATTTCACGCCCTGGAAGGTGGGGATCCGTGCTTTTATCCCATCCAGCAACTCTTCCACACGAACTGTGCAGAACAGCAATCTCATATGAAGGAACACAGCCCTGTTCTGGGAGAGCTCCCTGCCTTGTCTCTGAGAGAAACACTTCATATTTTACAAGCTGCTCACTTGCAGCCTAAGCCCAGTAAACTATACAGCTCTAAAACAATGAGTAAGACTCTTTTACCAGATCAGAAGTTTAGGAATGAACTGGCAAGAACACATTTAAGACTAAATATAAATTCATGTGTTCAGAAACACCACATAACCTGCTGTCCAGAGCAAATAACCAAAGATTTGTACTCTGTACTTACTCTTCACACCCGTCAGAGGAGGAATGTGGTAGTAATAAAATGGAACCTCAGGAGCTTCAGCTGCAACCTTCTGTAAGAAAGCAACCAGCTCATCTGGAAGGAAACCATCAGGTATCCATGAGAGAATGAGACTGTCCATAGGGAGACACAGCAGATTCACAGCATCGGGGCTGTGGAGAGGCCTCAGCTTGTGCAGCACACACAGCGACTCACACAAAACCCTTCCCATGTCATAAAATATTGAATGGGACATAAATCAGGGGAAAACCTAAAGAAAGGCAAAGACAATACTTCTTTTGAACGAAACCAGTTTCAGTAGCTCACATTCATTCTCCTAGAGGCCTAACTCAGGCATGTTCTCACATGTGCCAAGTGGCCTCAGCAGGATCACTTGTGTGCAACACAGGACAAGAGATCAAGTTCATGTTTACCTCCCTGGGGTATTGCTTGGTGAGGATGATGAACAGGGTTTTGGACAACTCTTTTTTCTACCATTTTAGGAATGAAAGAGTCGTTATGGTTGACATTTTTCCTGAGAATCTTGTTCACTGCATCCTTCACAGATCTTAGGCAATTTTCTCATTGACACAGAAGGAAGAAGAATGGCAAAAAACAAACGGTGCTGAACACCCACTGCCATCCTACTCTCCATGAGGTTTCTACTGGCTTTTGTGCTGTTTGCTTTTGTGCAGTCTGATTGCCACTGACTCTGTCCTGGCTGTCATTGTCAGCCATTCTGGCAACCCACTCTGGTTTCTTCTGGTGCTTTCATACGAACATTTCCATTCAGAATTAATTTAGACAACTTTTAATATTTCTTTTTAAAACCTTCACTTCATGTGGTTCTTTTATGCTATTGTCAGGATGTTAGGGACAAAATACTTGGTTTGTAAGTTTTGAGGTACTCTTAGGTGGACAGAACCAAACCTGATCACCTCCGTACAAGAGCCCCACCTGTGTATCAGCAGCTCCTCAACTCGGTCAGTGCCCAGCAAGGGTCAGCGTGGAACCAGCCCCTAGTGTGGCCCAGATCAAGTGTAAGCCCCAAACTATCGATTCAGACTAGTTAACTACTCTTTCCGTAAGCAACTCTTCTTTTTACAAGAGGCTAACAAAATACATCCTAAAAGACATCCTTCCCACTTCCTACCGGGACAGTTCTGCTCTCTCTCATCTTTAAAAAATGCTTGCAGGTTTTGCTTTTCCATGACAAACATGGCTTTTCCATGCTGTGCAAACGTTATCACCAGAATATTTTCCAAAGAAAGTAGATGGTGTTAATCCTTTATTTACGATGAAGGATGGGAGGGCAATAAAAAGACCTCAGCAATCACATCTGCTCACCTTTGCTTGTGGGTTTGAAGAAGAAGGGGGCTATGACAGCAATGCCACCAGCACCTATGGCTGCTGCATGTCTTGCCTATAAAAGACAGAGTGGAAAGTATCTGAAGGTACATCTGCTTCTATTTATCACACACAGAGTGAAAAACACCGTATACACACCAGCTCTTGGCACTCCGGCAGACTCAGTGCTCCCACGTGAATGATCACATGATCCAGTCTGCACAAAAAAACAAATTCAGAAGGTTTTGGGGAGGTTTCAGTGATGGTGAAAAACTACCAGCCTGCCAAAATGGCTTGCCTCAGCCCAGATAGCCACAGAACAAGAAGCTAAAAAATAGAGTTGAGCCTGGGTTGACCTGATGAGCAGGAACATTGGGAAAATGCTGGCAGTGACAAGCAGCCAGTGGTGGAAAAAAGAAAACACATTTGTAAACATGAATCACGTGTGACTTCTTGCTGTTGTACTTGCAAGGCTGTCAGGAGGGATGAATTTTATTAGGAAATTGAAATTAAGACACGAAGGATTTAAGGGAAGGCTGAGAAGAGTAAAGGAAATCAAAGTATCTTTACTTTCCAAACCTATTTCTCTGCAGACCTACCAGAAGAGTTCAACCTCACAGCTGCACTGACTGCTTGTCTGCTCCTGCCAAGGGAATCCTCCACGTTCCAGGCCATCAATCCCATTGCTGTTTTTCTCCTTTATATCCAGAGGAGATATGGATATAAAGGCTATGAATCTGAAAGCTGTGATCCTTCACACCAGTTTATTTCTGCTCATTATCCTTCTCCCCCAAAACACCTCCTCCTCTGCACATCCTCTGACCCAGCAACCAAGAGAAAGGCAGCAGTGAGGGGTACAAGGCTATGACAGGTACAAGAAATGGAGAATGGAGCTGCAATTGGATACACAGCTGCAGATCTGGATTGAATTCTTTCTTCTGTCACTAATTTTGCACCTTTAGGGAAGCAGTTAAGCACCTGACACCTGAGCTTCAGTCACACCAAATAACGTAATACACTAAAAGATTCAGAAATGCTCTTCACTGTCATTTCTTCTCAAGACTAAGCAAAGGGCACAGCCATTCCTTTCCAAGCCCTTTCTCACTGCTTGCCCTCTGTGTACCGAGGAGAAAGACTCTCACAAGCTCTCTAAGCAGCAGAAACAGACACCAGCTAACTGGCAGTGACAAAAACGAACTTCTGCGATAAAGGAGCGGGGGAACAAAGCCCAACAACAAAATACCAAAAGAAGGTGTCACCAAAGTTGGTTTTGCAATCAGGCATTATTATAACACAAGATCTGGAATGCCCCATTCCCTCTCAGTTACTCACTTGTCTTTTCCTTGGCACATCCATTCTTCTGCTAACTGCTTCCTCTCCTGGATGCTGAGGGACAGGCCTTCTCCTGTTGTGCCGTTCACTGTTGCAACACAACACAACATGACACAATACAACACAACACAACACAACACAACACGACACAACACCTGGCTGAGGCCTTGCCTACACACAGGGGTTCCACTGAAGACAAGAACTGACATTCTTGAGTTGGGAACAATCATTTAGATGAGTCTTCTCTGGCAACACAACATGATCCATTCATCTCTGGGAATGTCACCTTATGCAAGGCAACGCTTACTTCATCCCCCACAGAAATGGGGTGTGGGCAAAAGCAGATGCCTTAAGTACCTCCTGCAGTCTCTCCACTGGCGAAAATAAATGGCCAGGATGATCCCACATCCACATTCCCTCCCATTACAGCTCCTGTCAGGTAAGATAACACAGGATTCCCATCCAGGCAAAAGGGCTGTAACACCGTGTCTGTCAAAAAACACTTACCAAAAACATTCTTCACGTTCTGCTCATTTACCAGATAATCCACATACTCACGAATCACTGGGAGGTTAATTTGTCTGCAACAAAAGGAACCACAGCAACCATTAAGCTCCCACCCATAGTTATTTTAAACTTAGCAATTAAGAAACCAAAAATCACCATGTATTTTGAAGTCTTGCATTTGTACACACAGATTACTCAGAGGTAAGAAACCCTTGACATCTATTTAATGTCTGAAGTAGCAGCTCAGCTCTGAATTCTCTCTTCCAGTTTCTCTTCCTCATGACAAGTAGTTCACTGTTCCAAACTTTCATTGGGAATTGCTGCCGGCTCCTCAGAGCAAAGAACTTTTTTTGGAGATATGAGAGAACAGAAGACACTAAAACCTTTTCATCTTTTGAGGGAAATAGGAGTCCTCTTGAGAGCACAAAGGTATTTGTGCAAGTGCTGGCAAATGGTTAAACTATGCTTATAACTGCTGGATATGGAGAGTGAAACGGCATCCGCTGGATGTGACTTTGACCTCTCTCTCATTAAAGGATGAGGAAAGCAACGAATTCCCTGTCAAACGGGAAATAGAATTCTAGGGTTATCTTCTCTGCAAGACAAAGTTATTTTGTTTACTAATGTATAATATTTCACTGTTGTTCTTATTTGTCAAAAATACAGATCAACCCTATGGTCTGGAAGTCAATACTGGTGCCTTGACTGGTTTTACACATCACTCAAAATTCCATAGCTGCCTTCCCAGAACATATCTCATAAGGACCATGCAGTCCAGGCAGAGGGCTCAGGTCACTCTCTGCATACCATGTTGCAATAGATTTGAGTTGTATTAAAAAATAAAATCAGAAGTAAGTTTCCTTTAAAGCAAGAAACAAAGCAGTGACTGCAACAGAATGAGTTCCCTGACTGAGATGGAGCCATGTTTTTTAGCACTTAAAGTTCACTTTTGGAGATCTGGACTAGCAAATCTCCGCTGTCTCTATTAAAAGTGTGTACCCACCCTGACACATCCCCCACCAGAGCTCAGGGTTCTCTGCTGATTCCAAACAACTCGGTCTTGCAACATCAAAGTGCAGGGAGGAGGCTTCTGATTGCCACCCATGCTCTGCAGAAAGCTGAATTTCAAGTTTCAGTTTGATGTTATTTTCAAAACTGTGCTGCCCTTGCAGTATTTTCTTCCAGTTTAGACCAATTCCATGCACACATACACACACGTGACTGTATGCATGACTTAGCTAGGGTAAAGAGAAGTCTAAAAGGCCTTCAGATTCTGGCAATTATTTTCTAGCTCTCAAGAGCTCTTTTTAACTAGGACTGCAATTTTCCTTACACAGAAGTGAAAACACTGCAATGCTCTATACATGTAACTTACTATGATTTAATTTGCACCTACAAAGCAACAGAAAAGGAGATATGAGACTGATCCAAACTCTCCAAGCACAGAGCTGCGGCACTCGCTGGGCAACAGAAAGAAGCAGAGACAAGGGAATCTCACTCTGGTCCTAGTGCGACCAATGTAACAGTTCCCTCAATTCCATCAGAGATCTGGTTTTGGTTGTTTTTCGGTTTTTTTTAAAGAAAAAAAAGGCAAGAAAGCAAGAAAACAATCAGACCAGTTCCAAATAAGAAAGAAAGGAAAACAGGGGTGGAAGAAAACAGTAATCAGTGCAACTCTGACAGCTCACCCATCCGGAGTCATCGGAGTGATGGTAGCAGCGACAAGACCCTCTAACTTCCTGCTGGGTGTCATTGAGCTGTTTGGGAAAAAAAGCGATGGCCATCTCTGCTCGAGTGCATCTGCCAAAGGGTGAACACCCCGCGGGCCGTGCAGGGAGCGCGGCTCTGCAGAGCTGCCGGCTCCGAGCCCTTCCCGAGGAGCCTTCGGGGTCCGCGCCCGTCCCCCCTCACCTCGCTCGGCCCCGGCAGCGGCTCCGGGGCCGCTCCCGCGGCGGGGCGGGCACGG
>VZTX01020428.1:0-26533 GCA_013400915.1 Pardalotus punctatus
TATATATATATAATATATATACTCCTGGAGCCTCATCCAGCAGCCACCACCCTCCTGGACATGGTCCCAGTTATCCAACCTGCTGTTGATGCCACTGTACACCAGTGGCCTTGGACAGCTTTGGCAGCTGTCTGGTGGTGTGAATTTATCAGCTCTTATCAGCACTGTCGGTGTCTGGAGCTTATCAGCTCACACACTGCCTCAACACCTCCTGTTCTCCTCAGCCTGAGGTTTTCTGGTAGCTGTTTCTCCATCCCCCTTCCTGGTTACCAACAAAACCCACGTGCACACTCACATACACGGGAACTTCAGGAGCTCAACAGCAGCAGAACTCCAGCACTAAATCTTTGTTACATTTTATTTCTACATGGGTGATTCACATGAATTTTTCCAAGAAAAAACAGCTTTCTAAACTGTGTTCAAGCTCCCTGTGCTCAGATGGGACATGCTCAGCTCTGAGACAGATAAGCCCAGCATGCAGAAAGCGCTGGCAAAGCTCCTGGTAAGCACCAGTCTCTTTTGTAAAGGCCAGGTAAAGGAAAAAGAATTAACATCTTCCCAAACCCAGGAATGCAGAGCACCTCTCCTAACCCATCCTGACTGTTTCCTTCTAAGCCAGGAAGCTTTTACTGTTGAAGCCTCATCCAGCTGTTCTCTGCTTCCAAGGGGAATGACTTGCTCCTCTTCCTAAGCACCATTTGTCTACTCAGCCCACCCAACTACTCTCTCTGGTGCTATCCTTCATCCTTCTCTCCTTCCCTCCTAATCCCTCTCCATCAGGAAATCTGGAGTTAAATCCCTCTTGAGGCATTACAGCTGCTCTAAGCACTTTCTTTTCCCAGCCACATACCAGTTACCTGCTGGGCCTGACAGAGACTGCCCTTTTAGCAAAAGGAGCCCAAGCAGCTTCTGGACATTCCAGCAGAGCAGAGACACACCTGTCCCTCAGGGCCTGTGCTGCTTTTCAGGGAAAAATCAGAGAACCACAGAATTTCCTTGAGTTGGAAGGGACCCATAAGGACCACTGAGTCCAGCTCCTGGCCCTGCACAGACCCCCCAACAATCCCACCCTGTGCATCCCTGGGAGTGTTGTCCAAACACTCCTGGAGCTCTGGCAGCCTCAGGGCCGTGCCCATTCCCTGGGGAGCCTGGGCAGTGCCCAGCACCCTCTGGGGGAGGAACCTTTCCTAATCTTCAGCCTTCCCTGGGCCCTGTCCCTGTCCCAGAGCAGAGATCGGAGCTGCCCATCTACTGCCCCTCAGGATGAAAATGCAGTCCCCACTGAGCTGTGCTCCATCTCCTCTTCTCCAGCTGAACAAACCAAGTGCCTTCAGCTGCTCCTTCCATGACTTCCCCTCCAGATCCTTCCCCATCCTCATGTCCCTCCCCTGGACACTCTCTAAGAGCTTTAGATCCTTCTGATATTGTGGTGTCCAGGGCTCTAGGTGAGGCCACTCTGGCACAGAGCAGAGCAGGACAATCCCCTCCCTCGATGTCCCCAGGACACAGTGACCCTTTGGGCTGCCAGGGCTGACTCAGATTCAGCTCAACATCAGCCAGGACCCCCAGGTCCCTTCCTGTGGCATCGCCCTCCAGCCTCTCACTCCCCAGCGTGTCTGTGCATCCAGGGTTCCCCATCCCAAGTGCAGGTCCCCCTGGATGTCCCTCTGTGCCTGCCCTACCCACCTTTCCCTTGTGAGTCTCCTGGAGCCACTGGCGCAGGCGGATCAGGCAGCTCTCCTGCATCGGGGTGAGCTGGCCCAGGTAGCGCTCGATGTAGTCAGCGTCCAGTTTGTCAGCTGGAGGGAGAAAACAGCCATTCAGAGACTGGCACAGCCAGCAGGGAGATGTGCAGTTATTTCTGCACATCAGGTTCCCTATGATTTACAGGGGAAGTGCTCAGAAGCCTCATTCCATCTGCCTGAGGAAGGGAGGCAGGGAGGGAGGGAGGGACACTGTCCTGGTGACTGGAGCACGAGGCCAGCACAGGCAGCAGGTGCTGTATCACAACGGGATCACTCCACCTGGCTCTGAGAACACCAATATTCCATTCAGCCCTGGGCTGCTCCAGCAGGAGCTTTAAAAGATATATTGTGAGCCCTGGCACTCACTAACCACTCCAAAACCTGGGCCCTTCAATCCCTACGTGTCTTAACCCTCGTCACAACTGCAATGACAAGAGGCTCGCTGGAAAACCAAGCCATTATTCTGGCCAGGGGCACCAAAGAGAAAGGGACAACAACAGCACATTTCTGACAGCCAGGGAGGCTTTTGGCAGGGGGAGCAGCCCTGTGAGCACCAGCAGCTCCAGGCCCCTCCAGCTCCGAGACAAAGGACAAGGGGCTGGCGACTGCCAGCACGGAGGGACAGAGGGCTGTGCCACCCGGGGCTGCGGTGGCAGCTGCCAGCCAGGGGGAGCAGCACGGGCAGCAGCTGGGCTGGAGGACACAGGGAGCGGGGCTGGGGACACCTCAGAGCTGGCTCTTTGTCAGGCACAAGGTTTTCAGTAAATTCCATTTCCTACAGAATGAGGCCTGGACACCCACAGGAAAAGCGGGATAACACAGAAATTGTATTTGGAAGTGAGACAGGCCACAGAACCCACAGAGGCAGCAAGGTGGGGAGCAGGCCCAGGGAAGCTATTCACCTCCTAAACAGGAATATGGACAGAAAAACGGGCTACTCTCCTCTTCTGCTAAACCACCCTGAGGTTAACTTGAATCTCAAACATTTCTCACAGTCAGATTCTGTGTGGATTCCCATTTTTTCCCAGAAAAGCTCACAGAGAAGGTCAGGTGAGACCAGAACCACTGATATTTCCAAATTCCAAGTTTTTTCCTAGTTACACTCAGCAAAACAAGTGCTGCCTTTCCTTCTCAGGAGTGACAACAACTGTTTCTATTACAACAAGTCTAGATTCAAAGGTCCCTCCTATTTCTTTTTGCCAGAGAAGTATTTTATTTAGGCTAGAAGATATCATCAGACCAACACAAGGAAAGATAAAGTTTGATTCAGGCATTTGGTTAGGAGATATTCCACAAGTTTGTCTTGGCCTGATAGAGGGGCAAAAACCATCCAAACCTGTCCCCAAGCATATTAATTTTGGAACAGATAAAAAATTTAATTCCAGCACCCTGCAGACAGCTTTAAGCTTCTCCAGTTTAAAGTATAAAATACCTTAAAGAATTGATCAAACCTAATTTTTTTTCTAAGCTCCAAAACATACTGCCTGCACAGCTTTTTTGTTTTAGGGAAATAAAAGTTCCATTGTTTATTTTTCTTGAAAAAAGAAAATAGCTTTCCCTCCTCCTCCCCCACACTCCAGACAAAACATCTGATGCCAAGAGAAATGTAAATAAGCTCCTCGGTCAGTGCTACTGTTTGAGTGCTGCTGCCTGGGCAGTGCCTACCGTCAGGGCTGGCAGCCTCTGGGGGAGGGCAGGGGCTCCCAGCCTGCTCCTTGCTGGTGCCAGGAGCCCCAGAATCCAGCAGGATGTCACCAGGGTCACGTCCCACGGCCGGGGCTCGCTCATCTTTCGCATCGGGAGGGCTCCAGCGCGGGATGAATGTGATCCCTTGGGAGATCAGCTCCTTCAGGTAGTGCTCAATCACCTCCTTGCCCTGAAGGGGAAATCCCTCATTAGGAAATGGCCTCCTCCAGAGCCAGCAAGGTGCAGGAGTTTCCTCAGGACAGATGACTAAGGCTGTTAGAGGTAAACAGAGGGGAAATCTCTCCTTCCGTCCCCCTGATCCTGCTGAAAACCCTTCAGGATGAAAGCCCCATAAACGGTGAATTACAACGGCCAGGCTAATCCCAGTCTGTGGATGCAGCTGCCTTTGTAACACTCCTATCCCATCCTCCTGTTCCTCTGCAGCCCAGGGGAACCGGCCACGACTCGAGCCCGAGCTCTGGGGACACAGGACCCTGATTTTCACCCAGACCTTTCCCTTCCTGCACAAGAACAGTGTCCCCAGTGTCCGAGGAGCCTGGCACCCACAGCATCCACTGCAATCCTCCTCTGGCACAGGCTGCTCCATCCCTGCACACACACAGTCCAGCCAGCAGATTGTTCTGTGCTCTTTGCACACTGGCTCCTTCTTCCTTGGCCCAAATGAGGGATTTCAGAGGCACAAGTAAGAGCACAAAACTACACTGGGTCTATTTACAGAAAGGAAAATTGAGGATTTGGGGCGTTCTGGCAGCCAGGGAAGCCCTCCTTACCCGTTTGATGTTGGAGGTGTACTGCTTCATGGCAATTTTTTCCACTGTGCTTTCAAAGCCGAAAAAGGACTTGATGTCGAGAGACGCCGACTGCTCAAAGCACGTCCACTCTTCATTCTCAGGGTGAACCTACAGCCAGGGGAATGCCCAGGGTGGGATGGTGGCAGATGGCTCATGGAATGGCCCTGGCACCACCCTGGCTGTTTAACCCCCAGAGCTACAGAGTGAGGGGGGAGAGGAGGCACTGCCAGACCTGGATTGACCAGCCAGGTTCATTCTCCTAGGGTAGCAGCAACTTATGAACTGGACATCCAGGCTTTGGTTAACCCAACATTCTTCACATGCACAAGGAAATCAAGATTTAAACCCATCTCTGCCCCAGCAGATCTGAACAGTAGTAGCGAAAGTTGCACTAAAATAGCAGTGACACTGCCCACTTCAAACCACCATGTCAAGATCTCTTTATGGAAATACAGAGATGGCCTTGTGGAACATGCAATTAAAACTCCTACACCTGCAAAGAAGAAAAATGCAAACCAGGTTTCTTTTTTAGTTTTGGATGGGAGACTCAGCCACTAATATCAGCCTTCTCCCCAAAAGACTGGAGATGTGGCAGAGCAGGGAATTTTCCCACTGTCAGCTCAACACACACCTTTCCCTTATTTCCCCTCAGTTACTCTATATATGGTAAAATCTTTCCCTCTTTTAAACTTAACCCTTTCCTGAGAAGGCTCTGCCTTCTCTCTGTAGGTGCTGCTGTTCACAAACTGACAGGAAAGAAAAACAACTCCAGCTCCCACATGAAGATACCATAAAGGCCAAATTCCCTGGGGAAATATTAAGTAACTGCAGGAGCAGGATCAGATTTCTCCAAGTTGCTTCAGAGAACGCTGCAGAAAAGGAAAGATGAGAATAAACCTGCTTCCGGTGCACTCTGGCAGGGAAAAGGGAACTGGTAAAAATAGAGCAGGGAACCATCTTGAGGATGCAGCCAGCAGCTCCCACCCTGTTCCCCTCAATGGCCAGATGCTGATGTTTCCTTCCTAATGACACAGCCAAAATCAGCAAGTGTAACAAGCTCAGAGTTGACCTGGGAGCATTTCAGACCTGTCAGTGCTTTTGACAAGGACGGAAGTCTGATTTACTGCAGTTTTTAGGAAGCCTCACGCAGCCACCAAGGGATCTCTGGCTCAGGAGCACCCTCACCACCCCAAATGTTCAGAGCTTCTCAATCCTCCTCTTGCCTGAAGCTCCTTACAGCCTCCTTACTCCCAAGAATCTGAGCTGCTGTCCAGTTGCCAACAGGGCAGGTAATCCAGGTAAGGATCTGGACTTCTCTGTAAGGAACAACGAGCAGGATCTGGTTGCTTCCAGAAACAGCTGAAGCTATTTCATGGTCACTGGGCCCTAAGAGCCCTTTTACAGTGAAACAGCACAGCAACAGCCACACAGGGAGACAGCCCAGGCCACTAATAAGGCTCAAGTCTAAGGCTCCAAATCTATGGAGCATGAAGATAATGACAAACAAGGTGCTACCCCTTACACTTATTTTTGGGCAAAATGAATTGCCAGACTTCCCTCAGGCCCTCATCATGATGAGTATTAAGGGTTTCATTCTAAATATCCAGATCTATATATGTTACAAAAGCATCTAGAGCTTGGGGCAACTTGAATTTCAACCAAAAATCCTCAAAGAATACCCGAAGCTCCGGAGCACTGATTCTGTTTTCCATGTTCTCTCCAATCAACCTAAAGAAGTTACTCAAGCCCTACAAAACCATGAAATCACAGAACGGTTTAGGTTGGAAGGGACCTTAAGGTTTATCTCGTCCCACCCCCTGCCATGGGCAGGAACACCTTCTGCTATCCCAGGCTGCTCCAAGCCCTGTCCAACCTGGCCTTGGACATTTCCAGGGATCCAGGGGCAGTCACAGCTGCTCTGGGCATCCTGTGCCAGGGCCTGCCCACCCTCAGAGGGAAGAATTTCTTCCCAATACCCCATTTGTCAGTGTGAAGCCATCTCCCCTTGATCTGTCTCTCCAGGCCCTTCCTGTCCCTCTCCAAAGCAATGGACCCAGCCCACACCCAGGACCCACAGCCCAAGAGTCTCTAATCACAGTCCAGTGTTGCAGAAGTGCCCAAATGCATTCAAGCACCTCCACCCTGTGTGTGAGTGCACAATTCCCACCCCTCCCAGCACAGACAGCCAAAGCAGAGCTCTCACTGAGTAGCTGCAGGTCTCCCTGACCACCACACGGTTGGCAAAGGTCTCGTTGTGGGCTTCAATACGGAGAGTTCTCTCCCTCCAGTTCACAGTGTTCTTCTGGATGAAGAAGACATACTCCACCCCTGCAATCTGAGGAGGAGGGGGGAAACACAGAGAGAAAAGAGTAACTTTAGGAGCATTTATCTAGCTGAGCCAGCCAACACAATCCAGGTGTCTGCTCCCAAGGTTCCACCTGCCTTCTTCAGCAGCCTGGGAGCATCCACATTCAGCTTGCAGCTCCGTTCAATGACATGGATGGCTCCATCCTCACTCCTAGATTCGTGCAGGATTTCACTCCCCAGGAAGACTGGGATCTCTGGGCACGTAGGAAAGCGCTTCTCATAGGCCTAGAAGTGAAAATAAAGTAAATTTCAGCTTCTGGGTAAATAAATTTTAACTCTTTCTGAACTAATTAATTCCCTTACAGTGAAAGTCCAACAAAACATAGGCCCCTGAACCCCTGTGTTAGCCCCAGATTTCTCAGAGGTGAAGTTAAAGCAGAGTACTAAAGGAGAGCACTTACAAACAGGGACAGCCCCATGTCAGCCACAAGCCAAGCATGTCCTAACATAACTTTTCCTTCACACATGAAGTAGAAACAGAATCCTGTTGTTGAAGAATACTAGGAAGGGACTCATAACTCCAACATCAGGAAGCTCCTAACTAGCAAAAGCAAACACAGCTCTGCCTGTTTCTGCTGTAAATACCTGAATTTTGTAATCTCTGGGTCAATATTGTCTGTATGAAGAAGCTATTAAAAATATTTAATACTCCTGTGCCTTAAAATGTGATGTGTCAAGCAGTTCTAGTTGCTCGGAACTACCATGGGTAAGTCCACCAATTACTGGCTACTCACTTTGCCTCAATTTATCAATTTCTGAAACAACTCTGTCCTGGTTCTGAAACCTTCCCTGTTCTAATTAGCACAGCCCTCTGCAAAGCCCTTTCTCCAAAGCTTCTTTATCAGCTCTAGCAGAAACCCAGTCTTCTCTGGCACTTGCAGCAAAGTTAACTCACATAAACTACCTACTCTTGCTGCTCCTTCCCTAACTTCTCCACTTCTTATTATGTTCCTAGATGTTTGCAGGATGGAATGTTTTCCTCGGATTTCTGAAAAACCTCTCGCATGTTGTGCTGCTGTTGTAAATATGTGGTTGCTGCACAGGCTGTTCCAGGAGGGGAACCTGTGCTCTGCCTGCACTGGACTCTCACAGCTCCATATTTTCATTGTACGATTTTTTTGCCATCATTCCAAGGCAATTCCTCTAGGAACTGCTGCCGTCTTCCAGAAGACACCACCATTTTACACAGCACAGAAAAATAAAGATATTCACGAGTTCTCTGCTCCAAAAGCAAACACTGATGTGCTGATGCTCGAGCTGGGCCGGGCTGTCAGCGGCCGCTGACATTCCCCATTACCACAGCAATGCAGAGCCTGGATGCCCCTGCACAGATTCATGTCCCCTGCTCCCAAAATAGCCCAGGCACTTGAGGACACATTCCAGATCTCCTGCTCCTGGACCTCTGGACGGGAAAGAAGTTATTTCAGATTATCGTGTTGCTGCAGTATCAGGAGGGAAGTGCAGGCAGCTGCCAGCTGGAGTCCTGGCCAGAACAAAGCACGCAGGTTTGAAACCCTGCTCTCCCAGTCTTTCAGCAACGTCCTGCTTGCTCTGCCACACTTCTCAGAAAACTTTTCCCATATCCCTCTACCTGTGCTTTTCACTCCCCATCACAGGAATAACTAAACCAGTTTAGATAAATCCAAACTTCCCATGGTGAGTGCCTGTTTCCAATACGGATCCAGCTGGCTCCAGCCAAGAGGAGCACACTCACTGCTTTAAGCAGCTTAATTTGTTAGGATAGGAAGTTCATGGATCTGTGTCAGGCATTGCCACAGGACACTTCCAGCTATTCTCTCCTGGCTCCATGCCCTCTCCTCCAGGGCCACAGGGCAGAAGGGCTGCACCCCTCAGTACCTGCTCTCTTCCCTGCACTTGCCAGCACATTCATCTGCTCAGGCAGAGTTAACACTTCCTATCTGTGCCTCCACCTGCCCTCTCCCAACCCTCCAGACTCCAAACCACCATCCTGGGCTATCCTGAGGCCAAAGCCTTCACCTTGCTGGTCTCTTCTGCTCCAGCACATACAAAACAAGGGTCTCTCCAGACCACCCATTCTAAGCTACTGGAATCCCAGTGGTCAGGCAGTGAATGCTGAGAACACCTTCACAGGACACTGAGATACCAGAATATTTAGCAACGATTTTTGAGCTGTTTGTCCCATATCACTCCATACATGTGCCTTTAATACACTTGCAAAAAGAGTCACTGAAAGCCCTTCCCTGAGAGAAGGCTGCCCCAATTAACTCCACAACAAGGGTGGACAGTTTGATAGGGCAATGGGAAACAGTCTTAAACTAGAAAAGGACACATTTACATCAGATGTTAGCAAGAAATTCTTTCCTGTGAGGGTGGGGAGGCCCTGGCACAGTTTGCCCAGAGCAGCTGTGGCTGCCCCAGCCTCAGAAGTGTCCAAGGCCAGGTTGGACAGGGCTTGAAGCACCCTGGAACAGTGGAAGGTGTCCCTGCCCATGGCAGGGGGTGGGACAAGATGAGCTTTAAGGTCCCTTCCCACCCAAACCATTCCATGATTCTCTTTCAGAGATGCAGCTGTGCCAGGAACATGTGAAGGAGTTTCCAGAGAAACAAGAGCTGTTCTAGGGGGACCAGGACCCTCTAAAGGCCTCACTTGAACAGCTTCACCTGTAAGTGCCCCCTCACTGCTGAGAGACCGCAAGAGCCACTCTGAAACCACCACTGAATCCAGCTGCACCTGGCTCCCACCCGAAGATGAAGCCACTGGATCTCAACTCACAGCAGTTTCCTTCTCCACTAAGGACGGACTTGATCCAGCTGGAAACAGGCTCCCTAGTAAACTGTCATTAGATCCAGCAAAACTAAGCCCAGGACTAAGAGTGCAGCGAAAACCAAAGCCAGCTAAACAACATCTGGAGCAGGAAGAGAGGCCAGGGCAGAGGCACATGGCAGTGCACAGCCTGGTGATATAACTGTGACACCAGCCCAAAGCCATCGCCTAAACAGGGGGAACATTGCCATATTTGAGAAAGAATCCATATCCACATCGATATTAAGTCCTTTGCTAATCTTCTTTGCACAACAGCTCTAAAAATACAGCAGGGAAGATGCCTGAGATCACATGAAGGACAGCTGAAGCCCCACGCTGCAGTCACAGCAAAGCTGTTCCCTGAACACCCAGACTTTCCATCCCTGCAGACTCTGAGCTGAGCAGGAGAGCAGCCCACCTTTGCAGCCAGAATCCTCTTATCAAAATCACTATCATTGCTGCTCCAACAGGGAAACTGATGGAAATTATAGAGACAGAGAAATACTAATTTTTTTCCAGCCATCACCAGAGTAGCTGTTATGTCTCTTCCTCTGGGCTTGTACAGAGTCAAAGGCAGACAACAGAACATCCCAGGGAAATGAAAGGCACAGAATATTTAGTATTAATTGTTTTAATGCTTTGGCTGCCTGCAGTTGCTCTTTCAGCTCCTGGCTGCAGGAATACTGCACTGACCAGGACACAGGAACTGTGATTTGTCTCTTCCTTCTGTGCCTCTCCTTTCCCAGAAGGAGCTAGAGCAGCACTGTGCCACCACTGGGTTTTAAAGCACTGTTGTGGGTCTGCCCTTCAGACAGACACTGTGATGACTGAAGTTTCCAAAAGGATCAAATATATATAAAAAAATGAAATGATGGTGCCTTGAAGCCACTCCCTCCCTTCCTGTAAACCCCAGCAGGATTATCACCTCATACCTAAACCAAGCATTTCACAAGAGCTGCTGGCTCAGGCCCACCACTGTCCTTCCCTAAATAAAGTTGGTTTTCCCCAGATTTCTGATGAAAGAATTTTTGCAAAAATCAGTGCTTGTGCTGTACTGGGCCCTAACCAACAGTTAAAAGTGTCATTTAAATTTCTGCAATTCTGAAACTGAAATGACACATTAAATTTCACAAGAGGACTGAGTGAAGACAGGGATTTGGAATCTGTTTGAACTCATCAAGATATTTTGCTTAGAACCATAATCAATTATTTTTGGGTGCATCTGAATGTAAAGAAAAAATAATAATTTAGATACAAACCATTGGAATGAAAAAATCAACAAAGAAGAAACTAAATGAAAAAAAAATTACTAGTGAAACAATTTCTAACGGAAAAGTTAAAACATGAAGGAAAGTCAAAGATGTCAAGGTTTCAGTAGTGCCAGATTTTTCATTCACACTGAGGGGAGCACAAAGTAGGATAAGGATATTTCCAACTGCCTACAGTCACCTGTGCATCCCAGCAGAGACCCCTTAGTGCCACTGAAGCTGAAAAGGATTAATTGAGGAATAATTAATACTGATATGGCTGACTATGAAATCAGCAGAGTGCTCTGACCAAGGTTTTGTCCTGTGATCTCCTGGGAAATGTGTCCAAGAGGTTTTACCTGGTCTGCTAAAAATCCATCCCAAATGGGTTATAGGACCAACACTGGTAAGTGGAAATCAGCTTGTGAGAAGAGAGTTTGAGAACAATGCAAGAAGCCCCACTTGGAAAACCAATAACCAGTACAACCCCCCATCTGTGAGAAGAGATTGCCCTGAAGGTCAGCCAGATACCAAACAATTACACATTATACAAAACCACGAGTGCCAAACCCCAAAAGTGACATTCTAAAGCCCCACAGCTACAGAGGAAAGGGAAAAGAACCCTCCTTCCCAAGCTCCCTACTCCACCTGCTCAGCCCCTTCCCTCTGCAAGTCCTGTGCATTCCCAGTTCCAGGTGTCAGAGATCCTGACAGTGCCAGTGTTCCCGCCCCTCCAGTTTAAGAGCTGTGCCAGGGCTGGTTCCTACAGGACCCACAGGACATGGCCAGCAGGCAGGATCTTTGTAGCAGCTACTCCTGTTTCTCCTTGGCAGGGTTTTCTAGCAAGTGACCTTGACATCAATTACACCACAGAGGCCTCAGGAATGCACAACAACAGGGATGTGCAACCACTGAATTACTGCAGGAAACAAAACACCTCAACAGCAAAGCCCCTGCACACCTCGAGGCAGTTCCCTCCAGCCTGCTGGGTCCTGACTGATTTCCATGTGCTTCCAGGGGCAGTTTCTGTTAGATGGGACCTTCAAGAGTGCAGAAGCTATGGGGAATCGGGGGGAAAATTACATTGTGTAGAGCACAAAGAACTTAATTGTGATGCACCTGATGTAGACAGAAATTTATAGTCAATATTACATGAATACGTGACAAGGATAAGACTTCATGCTTGTGCTAAAACACCTTGAATTTTCATGATCAAACAATGTTTAAATCTGTATTATTTAAGATTACTGAAGGTCAAGTTACAGCCATGCACAGGTTGCCAGGAAAAAAGGAACATCTGTGTTCAGAGGAAGGGAAGTGGAGATACAATACCAGGTTTTGAGCTGAAGATGCCCAAATCATTATCCCTTTGAAAAGATACAGCAAGATAAAGACACCTCATCACTTTTAAGTAGGAAGTGGATGCATTTGGAGCAGCTTTTGAGCAGCTCTAATGATACATAAATATTCCTCTGCAGATTCAGGCCTTCTAGGAAAAGTTATTTCATCCTGCAGTCCCTCCCACTGCTTGCTCTCAGTGCTGAAGGGAACCACAGAGTCTGCACACACCAGACACAATAATCCACGTGCTTTGAACCGATCAGATACCAGCTTCCCACTAACCACAAAGTTAAGATAAAATTTACAAGGAACAATGTGGGAAGGACCAAATGCATATTTAGGGTATAAAAATGCACTGAACCAGGGAAAAGAGAACTTCATTTCAGGGAGGTGCAGAGTATGCACAGTAAAAGTCTTTGGGGCCTGAGGGAAAAAAAGAAACTTCTGTTGGCAAGAGGAAAAAGATTTACCAGTGAGAAGTGCATGGGACAAGAGCAGCCAGGCTACAAACATTGACCCAGGGTTATCTCTGCTTGGACTAGAGCCAAGAATTTGCCTCATTCCTTCAGATTTTGCTGAAAGAAACAATTCAGGGAGCAGCAGCATCTATTACAATACAGGCACAACGGAGGGCACAGCAACCTCCTGAAGCCAGGCCCTGCACTGCAGCTGCACAAAGCCATCCCAGGAAGGCACCAACGTGCCAACAAGGAACAATATCCCATTCAAGCTCTCCTGCTGCAGCCTTCTCCTCTGCTGGGAGAAGGAGCTCTGTGGTGGAGCAGCTGAGGTCACCAACACTTTACAAAAACTGTGGAAGTGACACCTTCTCCAGGAACCACCGCTTGCCACAGCCCAGTGTGGAGAGAGAAACCAGAATGAGAAGGCAAGGAAGCAGAGATCTCCTGTGACTAACACCTGAAAGAGCAAAACACAGCAGTCAAGTGTCACATCACACATTTACTGCTCAGTGATTCACCCCAAAATCAAACAGGCTGGCCCACAAACTAATGGCTACTTGGAAGGACACTCTGTCATTGCCAGAAGCTGCTGTGAGAATTTATACAGCTACAATGGCCATGATTCAGGGTCAGACTTGAGCAGGTCCCTCTGCTTCGCAGCTAAAACAAGCCCATAGTGATGGAGATGTAAGAATCAATGAAGATTCTAGATTTTATCACCTCTTTTAGCCCTTGCTGAAGAGTTTATTATTTGTCCTCTGCATCTACACGTTCAGTAGAGAAAAGAAGGGTCTTTTAGTCACTACTGGAACATGAGATGAAGGTGATACAACAGAGCTGGAGATGTCTTCTTGTGCTGTGCCATTGAACTGGAGCTCCCTTCAGAGCTCAGCCACCCCTGCACCAGCCTGCACCCACCAGATTAAGCTTGAGACACAACCCATCCTCCAAGGAAATAACCTCCATGCTGCAGCTGGAGAAAGGTGATTAAACCTGTACAGTCTTGGAATTAGTGTAAATCTTCTCCAGTCCACACATGGTGCCAGCACCATCCTGCCCAGCAAATGGAGTCTGAGCAGTGGTAAAGAAAAGCAAAGCTCTCAGAGATCTTTGTCATCCCCACAAAACACACTGAGCACGATGTGCAGATGTTGCCAGCAGCTCTCCAAAACTCTCAACGAATAAGCAGTTCTTCCATCAGTTCCTTCCAAAGAGCAGCTCTTCCATCATCCAGCAGCTATGACAAACAGCACTCACCAAACACCTTCAACCTGCTTGAGGGGAAACATCCCACACCACAATCCCAGGAGAAATGTCAGCTCTTTCCCAACTATTGCTCACTCTCAACCTGCTTAATGCCAGGGGAGGAGGTGGCAGGGCCTGGGGCTGAGCACCCCAGTGCAGAGCCAGCCCAGCTGACACACAGAGCATCACTCCCAGGCTCCTGGTGCCAAATGCTGCTCAGCACGAAAATGAGGGGATATTTTTAGTGTATCTTGACAGCAAGGTTTCAAGCCTTCAAGTCACACTGAAGCATCATGTCTTGAGTCAACACTAGATTATCTCTAAGTGCATAAAATGTTAACCCAGTAGCTTCTGGCAACCACAGCAAACTCACCTTCAAAACATGGCAAAATGCAGGGACAAGGGAAGCTGCCTTCCTCAAAACACCTGGCACAGCCCATGGCTGCAGACAGACCATCCACATCCAAGGAGGACTGGTCAAGAGGCAAGTTTTATATACTCAACAATCTATATATCAATAACAAATCTATAACATTACAGAGGGAGAAGATCCTACTTTGCAGAGGGTTTTAAAGTGCTGCTTAGGTTATTATCAAGACATTTCATGTCATATGTGGCATGGATTGAACACCAAAGAACACCTGTTGTAAAGCATTTTTCCCCATGCACATTGATTCTCTCTCCACCTCCAGGGTCCTGCCACCCAGCAATATCATTTCAGGCAGTATCTAAAAGCTGTGCCATTACCTCCATCACAGCAGCTCCAATGGAGCTTCCAAGCACTGGACACACGGCAAAGCTCTTCCCTGTGTCACCTGCAGCTACCCAGGGACACAGAGAGCAGCAGGATCCTCTCCCCTGGCACTCCTGTAGCTGCTGCCCTGTGAGCTCTGCTCTGACCTCGCTGCCTGCTCCACGCAGCCCTCTGTGCCTTCACTGCTGCTTCTGAGGATTCTAGCTGCCAGCAACTGCTCTGCTTCCCTGCAGCAAATGCTCTCCTGGCTCCAGAGCTCACACTTGAAAGGAGAGGCTACGAGCCAGCATCAAATATTTTAGTTAAGATTCTACTTTTCTTTATTTAAAACCAGGCAGTGATGATACCAGAATAGTGACAACAACTTGGAGCTGCAGATGGGGATATTACAGTCTGTAATTACAACTCAGCATAGAGGAACGCCCCAAAGCGTCCTCTGTGGTTCACCTGTGCCGTGGCACTGTAGGACATGGCACTGTGGGTGACCTGACACCCCATCTCCAGCACTGCTGTAGCAAGACAGCAGCAGCCTTTGAGACCTGGCTGGGCTGTGAACACACACATTGAACTGTCACTCTGAGCAAACCCACAGAGCTGATGCGATCCTTGCTTGTGCACTGTACTATTCTCACACCATTTCTCTGTCACCAACACACACCCCAAGCTGTTTGGGTGTTAATTAGAAAAAGGGGGCTCAGAGGTCCTGTTGCAAAAACATCATTGCATCAGCCAGTGAAACATCAAACTCTTTAAGACACCACAGCATTAGGGGGAGAGCACACCCAAGATACCAGGATTTAAGCAGTCTCTTTATACACTCAATCTGCTAAAGGCAGCAGGAAGAAGTCATTAAATAAAGCTGCTTAAAAATCTAACAACTTTAACACACTTCATGTTGATGCTAAAAAGGAAAATAAGTTTGAAAAAGTGCATGGAAAGCAGTTCTTGCTGTCAGGACCTGAACTCCAACAGTCAGAATCTCTTCTCCTGCAGCTAAGCCTGACAACCAAAACAGCAAGGATCTGTTTTCAATTAGCCTGCATCTACAAACCTCCTAACACCGGTGACACAAAAGTATGTTGGAACAGTTGTGAAATGAGTGATGCATTTTGATTTGAGTTGTCCTGGATGACTGACTCTTGCATGTAACCCTGAGCCAGATCCCCAACTGCTGGAAAGGAGCAAAACTTCAGGGGCTGCAAAGCAGCTTTGCCAGTGGGCAAACAGCACAGAGAAGGCTGATGATTGAGGGGCAGCAGTGAGGGCCACAGCCAAGTCCAGTGACAATCATCAGAACTGCTTCTGAGGGTCAGGCACAAGAGAAAGACATCTCTCATCTGGACCACAGATGTTTGCTTTTCATGGGTATGACCCTGTGTACAGGATGAGAGAGCAAAGATGAGGGAGAAGGAATATTTCTGCTGCTTACTCCATGAGAAGTAAGTTCTGACTTCAAATAAACTTGCAGTATTTGTAGCCTGAATTAAATTTGTCACTCAGCTTGTTAGAACTTCTGACACTCAAATCATACTGAGCTGAAACAGAAGCATCCACTGTTAACTCCCTACTTTGTCTTAGCTGTGAAATAAAAAAACTGCAGATCAACTAAAGGTAAAGAACATTGGAGGCCTAAAAGAAGTCTGAAAGGGGACTTTAGAGAAGGGATGGAGTGACAGGGGAATGGTTTCACACTGAGAGAGGGCAGGGGTAGATGGGATAATGGGGAGAAACTCTTCCCTGGGAGGGTGGGGAGGCCCTGGCACAGGTTGCCCAGAGCAGCTGCGGCTGCCCCTGGATCCCTGAAAGTGTCCAAGGTCAGGCTGGATGGCGCTTGGAGCAATCTGGGATAGTGGAAGGTGTCCCTGCCCATGGCTGGGGGTGGAATGAGATGGGTTTTAAGGTCCCTTCCAACCCAAACTGTTCTGTGATTCAGTGAACACTGAATTGCCACTAAAACCGAAGAGTCAGGGAGCAGCTTGGAAGCGCAGGCCAGGAGCTCAGGTGATGCAGCTTTCACTTGCAGACCCAGGCAGGGAAGCCATGAGCTGCCACAGGTCCAGCAGAGACTCTGAGTGATGCTGGAGATAAGAAACACCCCCACACCAAACAGGCACCGGCAGCCCCAGAGGAGCCACCCCCCTCACCCAATCCTGCTGCAGGAGCAGAATTGCCCTGGCCTGACGAGCAGCACTCAGCCAGCACAGAAACACACACCAATGCTCCTCGTGTGTGTGTGTCCAAGAGCTCGGGCTCCCAGCTGCTCAGATATGTGTCAGCACATGCCGTGGGCAGCACCAAGAAATGAGGTCAAGCAGAAAGCAGCACTGACTCACAGCAGGCACATGTGGGGCTCCACAGCAGTTTTGTCTCAAGCACGGAGTACAACGGCACAGGCAATGGGAGCTGATGCTCCTGCAAACCTTCCAACGCCTGAGCATTGTTCTCTTTTTCCAAAATCACGACTTTTTTTTATATAGCATTGCAGAGAGATCCCTGTCTTGCAGCAGAAACCATAACCTGCTCTGAACAGCAGTGAGAGCTGAGCATGAAGTGCACTGTGGCAAGAGGAGCAAACCATTGACAAGCGTTGTCAGGGATTTCTCATCTGCACCACTACCACAGCAATTTTAATTATCCATCACATACAGAAGACCCTGCAAGGTCTCTGGGGGGTTATTCCACACCTGTAGCTTTACAGACTTAATTCTATAAAGCCTATAAAGTGTGTGAAAATGGCTGATGTCAGATGTGAGTGTGAAGGGCTGAGGCACTACTAAAAATAACAGGAACACAACTCCCTACCACGTTCAAAGCTGAAACCCTTCAGCTAAAGCTATCTCATCTAACCTAATAATTCATTGCAAATAACATTAACTATGCAATCTCTCTCTCTCTCTCTCAGCTCTGTTTCCTGCATGCTGGACTCACTCACCCAAACCAAATTCTCATCCCCAATACATCAGAGAAGGCTCACAAATATTTACATCGCTCATATGTGGCAGAGGTACCGCTCCTTCTGGATTTTTCATTCATTGTAACATTTTTTTAAAACCCCTTTTAGCTTTCTAACTACTACTACAACAGAAAGAAAATGAAAAGTAAGTTTATACTTGGGAATTTTCTTGGCTGTAAGATAAAATTAGAAGACATGCAATGTCAAATCTGCTGATGTAATTAAAGGGAAGACAAGATCAGGCCCAGAGAGGCATGGGCAATCCATTGGAGGCACAGCTCCATTCAAAAGAAGACACACGTAAAAAAAGAGATAAAATAGAAAGGAAAAACATGACAAGATAACAAAGCATAACAGAAGTCAAGGTTCTTTTCAAGTATAAGGGATAAAGGTGTCAAGCACTGAATATGTGTTTGAAGAGCATAATACTTTTGATCCATTAATGTGAATCCAAGTTAGGAACAAAGCACGTGGAAATAACTACAGTGACCTTGGACAGGTGTGGAAAAGCCACCCTTTGTTTAAATCTTTTTTAGAAGGGAGGACAAGAAAAAAGGAAAAAAAATCAGAACTCCCAAATGACAAGAAAAGACTTGATAAGCTGATTCCTCTTTAATTCCTCAGATGCACAGGACTGGCAAAGAGAGCAAGAAGAGGAACGTCCTTCCAAGGACTTGGAATACATGTCAAATATCCTGCCTGCAAAGGCTCCAATCCAAGCTGCAGGAGCATTAGCAAGCAGCAGAGTGTGAATCCAGAGACAACTACCCTGCCACACAGTAACAAAGGTGTGGACAGGGAAAGCCCCAGCTCATGGCTGGAGCATAGCCCCAGGATAAGTTGCACACACAGGGCATCTGCACGAGTCCAAGGAGAATTCCTGCTCCGGGATGGTGGGCTCAGCAAAGGGCCTGGGAAACACCACGTGTGTGAGCCAGGCCAGGAAACAAGGAACTGCTTGCCAAACGTGGCTGTGACAACCCTACTTCTCAGACTCTGCTATGCGAGCAAAGCACACCCACTGCTTTCTATACTAGGGTCCAAACAGTGGAGGTTCTGAGGGAAAAATACTCTTCCCAACTTACTTCCTGTGTTCTGTTCAGGCTGTGTTGTGAGGGATGACCCAAGGAGGAATTAAGCACAAGTGTATCAGCCTGAAGGGTGCACAGAGATCTGTAAAAATGGGGGTGTCTTGGGGTCACCCCTGAAACCTCTGCTTTCCTACCACAGCCTGAGACCTCAGCACTCCAAAGGCTCCCACACAACGTTTGAGGGGAAAAGATGAAAGCAGCTGAATATAAGTGCTGAGGAAGCTGCTGTCAGATTTATGGTGAAGGAGATTAACAGCAATGCCACGTGCTGAGGAGCAAAACAGCTTCACTGCACACCCACTCTTCCCTGCAAAACTTCCAGCAACTGACAGCTGGTACCTGACAGCTCTGTGAGATCCATGAGATCCACGCTGCCTCCACACAAACGGGAGCCTCCATCTGAACACAGCAACAGTGGCAACCAAGCCTGCATCCAGCTCAGCCTGCACGGACAACCACGAGATTGAAGTGCTGCTCTACAACAGCAGATCCTGCTGTGAACACAGGATTTTCACAGGACATCAGGCTGGGACTATGGGGTCTATATTCAGCTCCCTACTCCTCTGGGTGACCCTGGAAAAGGAACTTCTTCATAAGAAAGAGGACTAATAACTTTGCTAAGATTTGCTGAACGACTAAAAGATGACATTTACAATCCCAGCCCTCAATTCCCAGGAAACTTTAAGTTCTGTAATGCTGAAAAACCCAAAGCAAATAAAACCAAACCACTTGAAAATTAAACCCACCAGCCCCTGGCCTTTAGGCATGTGCTAACCGGCTTACAGAGGATTTGTCTCAAGGCAGCCCTCCTCTATTAGCAGCCAATCGATTGAGGAGCATCTGGTGGGAGCTTTATCCTGCTAATAGAGACAACAAGAATGTGGAGAGGTGTGCATGGAGCAAAGGTTCCCAGGATCTTCATCACAGGTACTGGTGTCCTATTCACACACAGGATGCACTGAGAGAGCAAAGAGCACAGCCAGGAAAGCTTCACTGCCACAAACATCAGCCCCAGACTGGTCAGGAGACTTCTACAGCATTTTACTGTTTTAGCTGCTAACAGACATCGCAAATCTGGGTAAGACTAGGAGAAAAAGGAGGTAGATTTGGGAGGGACCTTAACTGTCAGCAAAAGCAGTGTTCAGTTGGATGATCAAAGAGCAAAGTGAACAGCAACCACTCTCAGCTGCTGCTACCTTCTGGGTCCATTACTTACACTAAGGAATAAACTGATCCCCCCAGTTTTAACTGCTGGAATAAAAGACTGGAGGCTGTTTTGGATAAAACAAATCTTAAGGCACGTATTTCTCAGGAACCTTGAAGAGGCCACATTGTCAAAGGGAACTCAGTAGAGGCTCTCCCTTCCATTAATGGGAATCATGTCAGCTGCCTGCAATGGATGCAGCTTTCCATCTTCATTCCTGGCTTCCCATAACTAAAGAAACTGGGAACAGGCGATGGAGGAAGCAGCAGGGCACAACTGAAATGCCCAGTAGATTACAAGACAAAGCCTTGCAAGACTCCATAAGAAAGCTCCTCTAACAATGCCCAAATAGTCAGGGCTGCCCTTGAAATGCAACAGCAAACTTCTGAGAAGGGTATTTGATTCACACCTAGTTGTAATAAAGTCCAGAATATCAGACACAAATTCTGCCTAAAGCAGCTCCCATGGTCAACAGCAACTTTCAGCATCACCAGTGAATGAATTCATGGGCAGCCCTCAAGCCCCTTGTGGAAATCACAAAACTTGGAGAGAGATCTCCCAACAGTTCAATCACAGAGTGGAGAGGGAAGAACAATACAGAAGAATTTTTTTGCAATGATTTCTGGCTTTTAATCAAATCAAAAATCTCAGTATGATTCAGAATCCAATTGTAGATACATCCATACTACAGTGCTGATTGGGATGACATCTGGACAGATTTTGAACTGAGGGGCACTTGGTGATATGGCAAAGAAGGTGTCTGGCCACAAACTGACCCTGCCTAACAATGCCAATTTTTTTTCCCCTTCCTTGTCAAAGAATAATTACAGAAAGCTGGATTTTCTTGGGCTTTTTTTCCCCCTTCTAACAACTAAACCACCATTCTGAACGCTGAGATATCGATCCTTATTTTTCATGGAAAATTGAAGGAGGAGAGCTGAGGCTCTGCTCCTGCAGTAGGGCTGTCACAGCCATCCAGCCAAACCCGCAGTCCCCCACCTCCCACTGGCCCTCAGCAGCTGGAGCAGGAAAAGTGCTGAGTGTTACTCACTGCCATGACGAGCTCAAAAGGGTATTTGTAGACTCGAACTGGGGACTGGTATTTCTGCACCATTTTTACCACACACCTGTAATAGAGAAAAATTGGAACATTTTAGATCCCCCACACCGGGCAGCGCAATATATTCTATGCAATTTTTACAGACCTTACTAGAAGCTGTAACTGTTTCTTACAAATAGAGAGAAGATTTATTTGGTGGAATATTTTTCTAGTAAGTGGCAGAGAGAGAGACAAGTCTCTGCAGTCCCAGTTCAGTGCTGTGCCCAGCATCCTGTGCTGCTTCCCAACACAGTAGATTCAACTTGGAGCTCCAACAAAACTCACGAAAATTAAAGCACAATACAGAGATGTAAAGCCAGAATAAATCATTCTCTGGAGAAGGAGCCTGTCTTAGGAGCCTTACAGAGCTTATATGGCAATTCTTCCCCCTATCCTCCTTTTCTACATTTGTAATCACTAGGCAAAATTGCCCTGGGTGAAAGCTTTCACAGCTTCCCATATCTTGGTGTTTTAAATGCTTTTGTGCACCAAGTAGGATTCAGTTGTTTTAGACCACTGAAAGGAAGGAAAAGGAACCAGCATGCTGAAAGAACATGCCTGATGCTAAGCTGGCAATCACATCCCACTGCCTGGATGCCCACTGTTCCAGCTGAACTGAGGCAAGAACAGCAGGCAACGGGAACAATTCCGTCCTCAGCATTTCCCTGCTCCCAGCCACCTCTCACTGTTCTCATCAGGATTCCTCCCTCAGACTTTCCTGCCCGGGTTTTAACCCTCAAACATGCATCAGTAACCAGCACCTCAAGGGAAGTACACAAATCATTTTTAAAAGGGTTATTAGGTTGCTTTCTGCAATTCCTTTAGGAATTCCTTTGTACTGCTCCTACTAATACCATCCACGAACATCAGGGACACAAAAGGCTGGACGGCTGGTTGGAGGCACTGCGCTCATTCCACCCCACTCAAATTCCACTGCTGAGCAGACACAGCCCTCGGCAACATGACGCAGTGTAGCGCTGAACTCAACAGTCAGAGCACTCAGACAACGTATCCCTGACATTTTCAGCCCAAAACCAGAGGTGAAACATGAATAGGCAATAGATTCTCCCTCAAAAACTGTTGCAAAATACCATTGCACTGTAAAATCTTAGCAAGGGCAGAGGGGGAAAGGACTTTAAAAGTTTGAGTACCTGAGAACGGGGGATTTTTTGAGAAATAGGGTCCAGCGATCAGACAGTTCCTCTGCAGAGGATCACATTACCCAGGGAGAAAAGGTCAGGACTCGCTGGATCTCTCAGTCTCACTGGTGCTAAAAGCCAGTCCACACCAAGCCAGTCAATGCAGAGAGAACCTACCAGCAGAGCATCCAACCCAGAGTGCGGCGAGAGGAGCAGGACAAGCACACCCCAGGAAGCACGGGCTGCTATCAGGTATCGGATACCCGAGCCAAGAGGCACAGGGCACCTTGGAACACGACCTGTAACATGATGAGGCTGGGCGGGACCCTCCCCGTGAGCGCAAACAGAGCGGGAGAAGCCTCCTCAACCACATTTAGCTGGGATCTTGCTTATTCTGACCTCATCTCCTACACCAGGAATTCCTGCACCTCTGTAGGATTAAGTCACGAACCTCCATAGGAGGAAGGCTCAGGACAGACCCATCTAGAATCACCCACAGCCCAGAAATTAAGTCACCAGCCATAGAACAGTGGGATGGCACAAGCTGTAGCTCAGCAGACTTAACTGTGATGCTTAGACAGACTCGCTGCTCCCTGGCAGCCGCTGGACCTGACTGCCACGGGAATATTGCCCCTGTACCTCTCCAACTGAGGGAAGGCTGGAAAAAAGAGCCAGTGACTATTACACCCACAGAAAGCCATAGAAAAATGACAGCTGATAACTCACACCGGCCCTAGAAACATTTCATACCTCGGGAGCATGCAGTGGCAGCAGACCTACGCCCTCTCCTCCAAACAGAGCTGGGAGACAGTCATTGTGCTTCTCAAGGCAACAGGGACTCCTGCTATAATTCCTGAAAAAAAAAGAAAAAAAACATCAGAAAAGGCAGTGAAAGGTGGCCACTCGGAACAGCCAGCTGCAGATGATGATTAGCACTGATAAGGACAAGGAGTCACAGGTGTTACCACTGGGCAGCTGGGCCATATTAGCTCAAGATCTGCATCTTCCCAGGGCTTTAGCACCAAAGACAGACGTGTTTTTAAAGTCATCTCGTGTTGCACATAAATTGCAAGCAGATATGTCCAACCACCAGAAAGAAACCACCCAACTAGAGAGCATGTCTTCTCCTCAAACATCCATCCAGCTCTGCAGTGGCCCAGGCTGCCTGCTTGACTTGCTATCTGCATCTGCTAAAACAGCATATTAGGAAAGACAACTCAGGTGAAGAGCAGTGACCCACAGAAATGCAGTGTGACCACTTAGAAACCCCAACCCACAGCTGGAGGCACATCTGGAGCATCCAGGAAACAGGCTCGATTCCAGCTGGCTAAGCCCAGAGTAGTTGATAAAAGCTCAGAGGTTGGAGTTGTCAAGGCATTGAAGCAACAAATCTGGCTAACAACAACCACCCCAATAATAATAACCCTAACCACCCCAAGCAGATTAAAAGTATTTCAATGCTTGCACACCTGAGCACAGAAAACAGTAGCAGCCACATTTCACAAAGCATCCTGTGACACACTGTGCCAACAGCACCGAGCCCTGAGAGCCGCAGCTCCCTGGGAATCCCTTTTGCCCCAGCCCACACAGCAACTTCCCCATGAGCTGAGTAGAGAGAGTTCACTACGAGCTTGAGATCCACCTGCTGGGTGTTCCAGGGAAGGAGGTGGGATATGGACCCCTGATGGCACATGCTGCAACTTTGGGAGCATTGGTGCACCCCCAGTGTGCAAAGACCCCCAACACACGAGCCAAGCCTGTGAGGAACACATCACCACACACAGCAAAGCGACAGGCAGTGACATTAACTGGGTGTTTCCTTCTCATCTAGAATCAGTCCCTGTGCACCTCAGGGATTTTCCATATGCTTGACTTCTATCCCACTATTTGTAGGAGCAGCTTACCTGACAGAATACAGCCAGATGGTCTGCAATCAGAAACTGAGTGTATTGATTAAATACACAAAGCCCTGAACTGAAGCCCCCAACCTCTGCTTCTCATCCAGGCACAGAACTCAGCTCTTTCCACTCTGGAGCTGCCTGTTGGATGTGGAACTGGCAGAAAGCGACTTTATTAACTTCTCCCACCTGTGGTGGCTGCTTTTCATCTTGAAGAGAACTGAGCAGGTTCTTTTGTTTTGTTTTTCACAAAGAACTGCTGAAAATAGCAGGATTCTTGACTTCCTCAAATACCATTACACCACGTGAAAACCAGCTGTGACACCCAGCTAAGCTAATATTTCCAGTTAGAAAAGGGGGACTCCACAGGGCTATATTCTTTCCTCCCCCCTTCTTAGAGAAAGGTGGAAAGAAAGTCGTGTGACATTTCCTCTGTCTGGAGTGCCTTTCACTTAGGGAGATATTGTAATTGACACTTTACACACAGAATAATTACACAATACCAAGCTGTAGGATATTTATTAGAGCTTTTTCACCTAAGCACTTAAGAACAAGTCTTTTGAAGCTTGATATAAGGAAGCCTCAAGGTGGAACGGTGCCAGAATAAACCTTTACCATCTTTTAGAAGCAGACATCTGCTCAGGCAGGGCTTGATTCTACCCCCAAGAAACATCTCTGGAGGAGGTGGAGCAGCACAGAGGGTGCAGGTCACTGTGCTGAGGTGGAGCCTGGGCACTGCTCCTACACCTGGCAGAGGTGCTTGGAATCCTGGCATGGCTCAAAACCAAAGACAAGCAACACAAACATCCAAACAACAACATCCAGACGTTCCTGACCACACAACAAGGAACAGTCTTTTTGGCTGAGGGGAAGAAGGAAACGGAACTGTGTCCAGCACTACCCTCAGAGCTGATTCTCTTCCATGTGTGTATCAAAACAAGCTGCATGCCCAATACTTCCACACCTCCATCTCACAGGGTCATTTTCTCACCACAGAACTCTTATGCACAGCAACATACTAACTCCCTGATATCTGCCAGCCTGCAGCAGGAGATAAGCATTCCTGAAGGAAAGCCCCTCGTTCCTCACCTTGCTACTCCACAGGAAGTCATACCACATTTATCCATCCACAGTATCGGAAATAGTTCAATTCTCAAATACAATATAAGAATGGAGACACAGAATCCTGGAATGGTTTGGGTTGGAAGGGACCTTAAACCTATCATGTTCCACCCCCTGCCATGGGCAGGGACAGTTTCCACCGTCTCACGCTGCTCCAAGCCCCGTCCAACCTGGCCTCGGACATTTCCAGGGATCCAGGAGCAGCCACAGCTGCTCTGGGCACCCTGTGCCAGAGCCTCATCAACCTCACAGCCCTTGTCCCCAGTCCCTCTCCAGCTCTCCTGGAGGCCCTTTAGCCACTGGAAGGGGCTCTGAGCTCTCCCTGGAGCCTTCTCCAGGTGAACCCCCAGCTCTCCCAGCCTGGCTCCAGGGCAGAGGAGCTGCAGCCCTCCGCTTCAACAAGTCCATATCCTTCTTGTGCCAAGGACACCATGCTTCAGTTTAACATGTAAATCAAGAGCCTACCCAGGCAGCAGCTCACTCGACAGTGTAACAAAGCACCAGCAAACTGTTTCAGTCTGCCTAGAGTGAAGTTTGCAGCTGTATTTTATTTGAACAGAGGCTGGCTGTCATCAGCCCCACCACGTAAGTGGTGCCATCAACACAAGCCCCTTCTTACCATCTACAAGCCAATTTTACTACTTGGATGTGTTAAGCCAAGTGACCCAGAGAACATACTTGTTTCACCTGGAAGCTGACTTGAAAACATGGAATCACAGAATGGTTTGGAACGGACCTTAAAGCCCATCTCATTCCACCCACTGCCATGGGTAGGGACACCTTCCACCATCCCAGGTTGCTCCAAGCCCCATCCAACCTGGCCTTGGACACTTCCAGGGATGGGGCAGCCACAGCTGCTCTGGGCAACACGTTAAATCCATCAACATTTAATAGACATTGATCAGGGTCACCCTTTGAGTTTACAAATACTTCAGGGCTATTTTCAGGGTAGATTTGAACCCCGAGTCCCCAGGGAGCTCGGCATGCCCGGCTCTCCGCAGCCACTCGGGCTCATTTTGGGGTCCCTCTCGCAGCCCCCTCCACGGCTCAGCCCACCTGAAGCGACCCCCGCCCCTCAGCCGGCGTCCGTCCCACTGCCCCCAGGCACCACACAAACCCGACAACTTTAAAACCGCTGGATTTTGTCCATAGACCTGAAGCGATCCCCCTCCATCCCGAGCCCACCGCCCCGGTCTTCACCGGCTCCCTCCCTGATCCCACAGGATTATGACTAAAATTTCCCTCTCGGCTTCCCGTGGCTGAAGGACAGCGGCTCCCGGCGCCCCCACCGCCCCCGCTCTGCCGCCTCACGAAGGGCCGGGGCACACGGGGCGGGAAGAGCCTCACGCCCCCCCCGCCTCCCCCTCACACGGCGGCCCCGAGGGACCCCCGGAGAGCGCTGCCCACCGCGGCCGCCTCCCGTATCCCACAGCCGTACCCCCGATCCCACAGCCGTATCCCCGATCCCACACCCCCNCGATCCCACACCCCCTCGCGCTCCCCCTCACCGCGGGCGCGCCGCAGCCCGGCCGGACCCATCCCGCTCTCGGCGGCTCCCGCGGCTGCCGCGGCCCCGCCCCCGGC
>VZTX01020431.1:0-28702 GCA_013400915.1 Pardalotus punctatus
GCCCCCGCCAGGCGCTCGGTTCCGCGGGTCGTTCCGCCTTCCCAGCGCCACTGCCAGCCCGGCCGCCTGTAGGGAAAGGCCGGAGCTGGCGGTTTCGGGCGGGCGCTGCTCTGCCCCGCTCGGCAGAGGAGCAGGGAGCGACGGCGCGGCCTCAGCGCCAGCCCTGGTCTCTGCGCTCGCCTCAAGCTGGTAGCCTTTGATGTCGCTTTGCCGTGGTGCCCGGGGATACCGTCGCACAAAGCTAAGAGCGGAGATGAAGCTGCTGTTGCTGGGTCGGGCTGAGCTGCCGGGGCTGGGTCGGGCTGAGCCCCGGGCCCGCCGCCTGCAGTGCGCGGGGCTTCGCGGTCCCTGCCCGGCCTCACCGGGCTCCGGCCGCCTCACTTGTGCTGAGGGCAGGCGCTCTGCTTTTGGTCCTTCTGGGTTAATATTTAGAATTATTACCGTAGTCCTTTGTGACAGGCACAGAACACCGTGTCTTCTAGAGTCAGAGTACCTTCTTGTCTGAATGTTCTCCTTGTTAATGGTAATCCGACATTTGACTGTGCCAAGATGAGAAATGGTTTGGTATATAACGTAGTATATAGTGCGTATTTATTCCGCTCTCCTGAGACCCCACCTGCAGTGCTGCATCCAGCTCTGGGGTCCCCGGCACTGGAAGGGCATGGACCTGTTGGAGTCAGTCCAGAGGAGACCATGACAAATGATCACAGGGGTGGAGCACCTCTCCTGTGAGGAAAGGCTGAGACAATTGGGGTTGTTTATCCTAGAGAAGAGGAGGCTCCGGAGTGACCTAATTGCAGCCTTCTGGTACCGGAAAGGAGCTGTAAGAGCGATTGCGAAGAACTGATTACATGGGCATGTAGTGTCAGGACAAGGGGGGAATGGTTTTAAACTGAAAGGGAGTAGGTTTAGGTTGGATATTAGGAAGAAATTCTTCACTGTGAGGGTGGTGAGGCATTGTCACAGGTTGCCCCGAGAAATTGTGTATGTCTCAGCTCTGGAAATATTCAAGGCCACGTTGGATGAGGCTTTGAGCAACCTGATTCGGTGGAAGGTGTCCCTGCCTGTGGCAGTGGGGTTGGAACTGGCTGATCTTTAAGATCCCTTCCAACCCAAACCTTCCTGTGATTCTGTGATAGTGCTGTCAATGTTTTCCAGCTGACCTATGCCCACTTAGTGTTGCTCTGACTTGGCTGTTCAGTGTAAAAGTTCATTACCAATACTTGTTCACACATTCTTTTGTAATGCCACTAGGAATTACCTTGAACTTTAGATAAGCCATGTTTATCCTTTGTCTCTTACTATTTGTTAAAGTAAGTTTACTATTCTTTCATTCATTTTAAGCTCATCACTGTGTCTGTTAAGCAGTTGTCCTCATAAGGTGAATAGATGAGTAATCAACATCAGCAATTTCTGCCTGTGTGTTTTCTTAAAAAGAAGAATGAGGTTAAACTCAATTTTTTTTTCTCAAGAATAATGTGTTTCTATCTCAAGTAATAGTGTTACTTGACAAATTGCTGTACTTGCTTAGTAATTTTGAAGGGTTGTTCTTAAACTTTTAGGAAATCCTGGGTAAGACTGCTCAGAGACACTTGCAAGCAGTTTATGTTGAATATTTAATGTATTATGTGAAGAGTACTTTCTGCACCCATATAATATAACTGACACTTGCAAGCAGTTTATGTTGAATATTTAATGTATTATGTGAAGAGTACTTTCTGCACCCATATAATATAACTAATATAATAACTGATGATAATTTCTTCTAAGCATGTTGTTTACTTTACTTTTAGAATTCTGAGGATGTCCGGTGTAAATGCATCTGCCCTCCTTACAAGGACCATTCAGGCCATATTTACAACAAAAATGTTTCACAGAAAGACTGGTGAGTGTGTGTGGCACATACAAAATGATACTAAGTTTTACTGGTTAAAGACTTATTCTGTAGTCATTACATGTGAATCTCCTGTGGTGATGCATCTCTTTCATAACTTACTGGAGCTTTTCTTTTGAAAGTGCTTCAGAATTCAGCTTTAACAAGGAACAAGGCTTGAAATCCATAGTTTTTGCCCTGTCTTCTGTTTTGGTTTGCTTGCTTACATGTTTAGTTATTTATTTAGACTTGGAAGTAGTAGAATGGAAAAAAAGTGGTGTATTTTGAATGCAGTGATTTGGAATGGTGTAAAGATAAGAAAGCATGGGCCTGGTACTGGGACTTGGGAGTATTGTCTTTGCTTGCTCTACTCTTGAAACCCCTCCTATCATTTAGGGACTGTTGTTTCATGAGTTTTGTGAGGTTCCAGTAGATTTTGCACTTTCTAGCAACTCGAAGTGCTGACTTGGAGAAAAAAAATGCTGATATTTTTAATTTTTAATCTTCTCAGTAACAGACTTACTACTGTATTTAAGGAACATACAAGATTTCTACTATACTTATGCAGTGTATTGAAGTGAGCTTTCAGTCATAGGAACAGCAATCACACAGCTTGTACCTTGCATGTATTTTTGATTTTTGTAGCTTGCTTGAATGCTGCATTCTTCCACACAGGAGAATGTAGTTCTGCTTCCAAATAAATGAAAAAAATAAACCCTCCCCTCCAGAGGCTGTGAGGTGGCACTCAGCAGTTGCAGCTATGAAGAAGAACTACAAAGTAGACAGAAGAGATGAGCTGGTGCCTGGCTGTGTGTTTGCAGCCTGTAATTTAGCCCAGTGGAGCGTTGAGTCCCAGGCTGCTGCTGTCACTTCAGGCCTTTTGTTTCACTACCTGCTGCTGACTGTGCCGACCCTGAGGTAACCAGGAGAAAGATGAAACAGGATTTTAGTTCTGTCAGTGCTCTGTAGGTACCCTGGGGGTCTGAACTCTGAATAACCAGCCTGAGTCAGCAGAAAGACCAACATTATGTAAGTTGTTGTTGGAAGCAGTTGTCTAATGGCAGCTGGATTTCAGTGCTGTGGTATAGAGTGCCCATAATATTGTCAGCCATGCTTTTCCACAGGGGACTGACTTACATGTGGTAATCTTTTAAGTCAAATGCCTTTGCTAAAAGCTGGCTGCTCTTTATTCACTATCTTGTTGCTTAGAGAAACAACCCATCTGACTTTGTTTTTTTTTTAATGCCTGTACCTTGTGATGGCAAGAAAAAAAAATTCAGTTCATGAATGTCAAAAGAGAGGCTAATCTCTCTTCAGATAGTGAAAAGATGAAATAAGGCTCTTTTGAATACGGTAAAGAGAGAAGTGGAATTAATAGCTGAAATTTACTTTTATCCAGGGTGTCAGTGTCAAATGATGCATTTGTGCTGGATTCTTATCCTTGGACCTGTTCTGCTAACAGGTTTAATACTTTCACTGAAAAATGAAAACACTGTATTAAGTTAGAAAGATCTTAAAACCTGTTTAGCAGCTTGTCAGTAGCTGAATTTCTTGTTTAAGTGAAATAACTGTGGCGTAGTGATTTATTTATACCTGCAGTTTAGAACAACTGCACTTAAGCAAAGGTGGCTTCTCAGATCCTGCAGCAGAGTGGAACAGCCCAGCTAAAGCCAGCTCAAAACTGACTGGGCAGTTTCTGTGTTTTCTCAGTGATTGTCTCCATGTGGTGGAGCCTATGCCTGTCCCTGGACCCGATGTAGAAGCATATTGTTTACGTTGTGAGTGCAAATATGAGGAGAGAAGCTCTGTCACAATTAAGGTAAGCATAGTAAATACGTCTGTTCTCTTTTAGAGAAATACTATTTTTAAAGGGAAAACTTTTCTAAGGCAGCCTAAAATGTAACTTTTTTTGTAGTAGTTGTTCACAATCTTGAGCAGTAACAATAGCATCAAACTTTAGCTGAAGAAGTAGCTTCAGAGACCCTTTATTAAAGATCTCTACTTTTGAGATCAGACTTTTCACCTTGCTAAAATTCGGAATGTTCTAAGAGATCTTGTCAAACTTTGAGCTTTGTTCTCATTGTTTCAGAGGACCTCTCATTACTTAGCTGCCTTACTTGCTTACTATAAATTTTCTTTATCCACGTTTGTTCTAACAGGTATTTTTTGTGTTCTTCACATTCTTGTCCCATTGGAGCTATTGAGGCCTGGACTGGCGTGAATAGACTGCAGTGTATCTTTTGGTTTTTGAAAACACAGACTACTTTATTTTGGGATATTAGAAGTTTGGTATTTTGTTTTGTCTTCCCATTTTGCTTGGTGACTGAATGCAGATCTGTGCTAGAGAATGGGAGATCATTGGGTGATGCCCCAAATTTGTCACCCCAGTTTAATGGCCAGAGTGAACAATTGTCTCGGTTGAAGTGAGATTTATAGCACTGAATTGTTTTAAGAGAGATAGCGTAAGATTCTTTGCAAGGTCTCACTGTTTCAAGCTGCCCGAAATCCTTTTAATACCGTGTTGTAGTTTGCTGGTTTTCCTCTCTTTCTGGGTTTTAAGTCATCTGGTGATACTAACAAAGATCAGACTTTGCCTGTGCTCTTCTTTTGGTCCTTGCTACCTGTTGTGAGACTGTGAGGGGAAATGTCACAATCTTGGCATAAACTGTGCTTGTGTTATATAGGTGACAATCATCATATACCTGTCTATTTTGGGCTTACTTCTTCTGTACATGGTGTACCTTACCCTGGTGGAGCCTATACTGAAGAGGCGTCTCCTTGGACATTCACAGCTCATACAAAGTGATGAAGACATTGGGGTGAGTTCACCAGAGCCTTTGTGCACTTGGTTAGCATAAAGATGGGGATGGTTAGTTGATAAATAATTATTTGGGATGGGCAGCTTCTTTTGCCAGGCAGTGTAAAATGCTTTTCCTGCTGGGAGGGGAAAAGAAGGCTGTGTAATGACTTCTGTGAAGCCACTCTCTCATTTTTTACTGGGCTAGAAAGTAGTAAGGTGAGAACTGCTTCAGTTATGCTAGCTCTAGGCACAGATTGTTTTCACAGAGAGGAAATGGTGCAGGAATGAAGATAAGCATATATAGGAGTACAACTGCTTAAGTGTTAATGATCCAGAGTCTTGCTAGTGCTCATTTTAATGCTTACTGCTTAGATTGCTCTCTACAAAAAATAAGTACGGGTGTTGCATCTTTTATTGTTCAAGTTTGACTTTCTGGCTGCTAAAACTTCAAGATGAAATTGCTATAATGAAGCAGAACAGTGATGGATGCTGAAATAATTTCTCAGTATTACAGCTAGAAATCAAAATGTGACAGTATATTCCAACAGGTCAGGAGAGCCTCTTTTGGGAAAAGGGGAGTAGTCCATTAGTGATACGGTTTCCTGTCTTACTGATCTTTCCAATCTCTACCGCTGGGTAACAATCACACGTTTTTGTTGTGAAATCAAGGTACAAAAAGCATAGCTGACAAAAACTGTTATCTGGGAAAATGTTTAATTTTGAATACTTAATTACCCCCTTGCCAAACAGAAACACCTTCTTAAGTGAAGATGGCTGGTGATTATGTCCCACTGTTTCTGAACTTCCCTGTGTATTTCATGTAGTCATGTTTCAGCTGTCTTTGTATTGACAACGTAAGATTTTCCCAGTGACTTCTAGGAGGATTTTGGGTTGAGGGTTTTTTTTTTTTGTGCTTTGTTTTTCTTTTTTTTTTTTTTTGAAAGGAGGTATTTGAATGACTCTTCCTCTGTCTGCATTCCTACAGCAAATTGGGCAGTTCCTACTTGAATTCAGTGAGCTTAAGTGCTGTATGCTATACCTCAGACAAATTTATGCCTTAGATAAATTATCTTAATGCCTCCAAATCTGAGTTACTCTTTTGATTGTAGGTGGAAGAAGTGAAATAAGTCCCACAGCAGAGTTCAGGTTAACTGCAGAATGAATTTACCATAAAGCCTTGATCTGTCTTAACCAATGTCAGGTTTTGCTGTAGCTGTTCTGTGAACTTAACATAATTTAAGGTCCTTTATGAATTATCCCCATCCTTGCATTCCCTCTTGCACATTCTTGAGGTATTGTCACACTTCAAAAATACCATGTCCATCAATTTTGTGGCTGAATTTCAAGGCAGTGTGTTCACTCTTTCTTGTTGCCCATTGATGACAGTGGCATCTGATGAATATAAGCCACTTTCTTAGTCCACTTTCCTCTTGAATTCTTTTTTCCCCTTATTATCTACATAGAAATTGACAGTAGCTAGTCTTTGAGCTGAGATTCTTGTTTGTCAGGAAGGCCAGTACCATCTAGACTGTTCTATGTTCTTCCACCAAGTGTTTTACAGTAGAAAACCATGTGTTGCTATTGTGATTTTTTTTTTTTTTTTCCCCTGTGAATGAAGTCATCTATCACCTGTTAAGTGCCCATTTTAGGTATATCCAGTTGTATAACTTTTATGGTGAGATGATAGCTCTTTTGATCAGGGATTGTCTCTTGCTCTCTATAAGCATATTTTTCTAATGCTCATTGTGGCTTTGGGACTTGGAGCAATTATTTCAGTAGGTATCATGAATGATAATCTCTCTACAGCTGAGAATTGTCATTGAGCTGCACTACACAGTCATATCACAAATAAAATATCCATTAATGTAAATGTCTTTAAAAGTGTTCTGAAAAAGGAATGTGAAATGTAGGCATACAAAAAGGCAATCATTTAATATAGGACATCATTGTTATTTTTCAATACGCATTTTATATATGATGCTTTCTGCCATAGCTTTAGCAGCATGACTTCATCCAAACAGTTTGATAGCCAAATAAGAAGTTCAGTTCCAATTCTTACTGTTTATAACTTGGCTATATTTACTAGCAGAAAATAAAGCCTTGCAGGTACTATTAGAAAACAGAGTAAACCTTAAACAAGCACTCAGTTCTTGTTGAGCTCTGTCCCTTAAGCAGCTGTATTGACACTGTGCTTTCAGACAGCTCAGCACAATAGGCTTAGTTTGGTAAACATCAGAGTGTGTGTGATATAGAAGCTGTGTGTGAGCATCCTGAACTACCTGGCAGGAAATGGCCAGGAGCTGGCAGAGAACGGAGTCTAATTCAGTTGTGAAGTGTGTTCACCATGGAGTGCCTGGGTCCGCTCTGGGCTGCTGTCCCTCCAGTTGCTAATGGATGCAAGACTGATCCAATCCTGCAGCTCACCACGATGTCTCTGGGCAGCAGATAATTGGCAGTACAGTGAAGTGTGTCTGTTTGGGAAACCTGTGGAAGTTCCTGTGAATGAGAAATTGAAGTACAGTTCAAACAATTCAAAAACTTGCTTGGTCATTGTTACTGACCAGCTTGTTGGAGCATCTTGTTGACCTTAAAAAAAAAAGACAAAACCAAACCAAACCCCACATCCTGTGGAGCGTAATGACACAAAAGACTCTTGTAGCTGGAATTGCTGAGGTGTAACTGTGGATTTTTGCCATTGCAGGACCACCAGCCTTTCGCCAATGCCCACGATGTTCTGGCTCGTTCACGGAGCCGCGCCAATGTGCTGAACAAAGTGGAATACGCCCAGCAGCGCTGGAAGTTACAGGTCCAGGAGCAGCGCAAATCTGTCTTTGACCGTCACGTTGTGCTGAGCTAATTGGGGCTCAGGGAAGTAACTCCAGGGATGTGGACTAGTGGAAAGAGCTGACATAAGTCTTCCTGATCCTGCCAATTCAGAAGAGTTTTCTTGAATGATTTGTCATTGATTTAAAAAAAAATTAAAAAATAAAAAAAGCATTTGAACTTTGAAGGAATGTACTGGAGTGGAAGCAGTTAAAAAAGGTTAGGTAACCAAAAGCTTAAATCTTTATGTTTTCAAATGGCTTTTACTAACAAAACCGAAAAGAAAACAAACCCTAAGATACCTTGGGTTGCCACTGTGGTACATTATTTACAGTTGTGACTTTATGGTGGTTTTTAACTATATATTTCTCTCTACTATTTATGTGGTTAAAAAGTACCTGGGAACACAGTAATTACTTACAACTCACTAATCACTTTATGTAAAGACTTTTTGTAAATATACTTTGATTTTCTGCTGATTGATGCTAGGTACTGGAAATCGAAGTCTTGCAGTGTAGTTTTGGTCTCAGAGAATGAAACCCTGCTGGCTGTGTTCATCATTTGGTTTCTTGCACTCGTACCTTCAAGATGCTTGTATGGCAAGTGATGTCTGCAGATTTAAGGCAAAACATAAGTGGACACTGACTCCTGGAGCTGCACATTTCAAGTACTGTGATGTAGATAAATTCAAATGCAGTGCACATTCAAGACAGTGTTGACATTTTGTTCTATTTTGCTTTAATTGCTTAATATATTGTAGGTGTATGATAGCTCTTAAAAAAATCTTTCCCTTTCTTTTCATGGGTAAGGTCTCAGGAGTTAGTATATGATGAAATATTTATTATAAAAATCTTCCTGCATTTGTCTGGATTGATGGTATAAGGCANTCTTTCCCTTTCTTTTCATGGGTAAGGTCTCAGGAGTTAGTATATGATGAAATATTTATTATAAAAATCTTCCTGCATTTGTCTGGATTGATGGTATAAGGCACATACTTTCTCTAGCACCTGTCATCTTTGGAGTTAGGTGTATTTTTTTATCTGTGACTCTGTACTCATCTCTCTTCAGAGGGTATACAGTTGCTAGTTGACTAACTTTCAAATATCCCCTTTGGAATGTAACAATTAAAGATAAAACTGATTTTTGAAAAATGGATCTGCATTATCAGTTTGTCATCATTTTTCTCCCTCATTATGCTGCATGTAAATTCCATCTATAAAAGCACTTCTTTAAAAATGCTTCAGAGTAGAAATATGCACTTGTTCAGTGATTAGGTAAAGAAAGGCTCATCAAATTGCTAATTGAAAAAAGTTTTTAGTCCCTGACTCAGATGTAACTCTGCATGTGTAGTTACATTATTGCCTGACAGTTTTCGGTTCCAGTGTGGAAGGATGTGGTACACAGAAGAATACTCTGTTTCTGGGTGCAGTTTTGGCTTTCTTAGGCCATACCTGGGGAACAGACTGCACCTATGCTTATCGCTCTGCCAGGTCAGGGCTGCAAACACAGTTGCCCCATAACAACATCTGCACTGACTGAACTCTTGCAGATACAGAACTTAGTTTTCATGTCAGTCCTGGAGACTCCCAAAAGTGAGTTAATCTGTAGGGATTTAAAACAGCTGATGAAGTGGTGGATGCACAGGATTCTTGCTTTAAATTAAAAAAAAGTTGCACAAGGATTGACAGGACAAGAAAAATTCAGGCTTGGGTTTAGTTTTTGTGCTCAACATTGCCCTGATGAGTGGGATGTTGTTCAGTTGGTGCTGTTCAGTAATTGGTTATGACACTGATGTACTTAGGGTCCCCTAAAGAAGAATAATGCAACCTGTTTGTTGAATACATGCCTTTTTTGTTGACTATCTCCCTGTGTCCCAGTCCTGGGTGATGTTCTACCTCTTGGCTGCCTTTCCCATGAGGCCTGAAGCTGGCGTGGGAAGGGGGATGTGGGATACAGCACTGTGGCCCCACGCAGGGGCAGCAGAAGGTGAATCTTTCCTTGGTGGATGACAGTGAGAAGAAGCAGGATGAAATGTATGTACCTCTTTTGGTATTACAAGTGTTTCTAATTTTACAGTGTCTTCTGAATGTTTTGAGCTAAACTGGTTTGTTTTTGGATGTTTTTGTGTGGTTATACTTTGATTGATACAAGGGCCAACTAGTGAGATAGTCTTAAGTGTCAATCCTGTAAAATGAAGGAGTTTTGAAGACAGGTGTCCTATTTCCTTGCACCTGTGCAATTGGACACCTATATACTGATGTATGTAGCGCCTATGTACATGTATTCATTGCATTATAGATTCCATACCATTTCTCTTTTCAAGCAAAATTTGTCTTGCTACTGTTTGCTCATTGTTTTCAAATCTTGTCTTTTCTTATATATATTCAGCTTTTATATGGTGTTACACTTAACACTAAGAGAATTTCCCAAAACTACAGGTATAATGATTAAATTTAAAGGCATTAAGCTAACTAATAATATGTGTTCTCACCCCCAGTGGAGAGAAATCTAGTGGAGAGAAATTCTTAAATAAATGCTGTTTTTCTGTGTTTAAAATGAAGCTATGAAAATTAGTTTGCTTATGCCATGATGGTGAATATTTACCTAAATTCTAGCTGATTTGTTATATTTAGACATTAAAGCACAAAATGCCAGTAAATAAAAATATGGGTTAGTATTTTCATTACTATACTGTAGTAGTCTGCAACAGAAGGCAAACAGGAAGTGATCAAACCACATTCCTGATTACTTTTTCAGGTAATCTGGATGTGTTCAATTACAGTTTCAAAATTTCTAGCCCTTGATGCCAAGTTTTGTTGCCATCATAGCTGTGGTGTGGGTGGAAAAGCCCAACCAGAAATGAGCAGATCTAACTGTAAGCTACTTTGCATGTTGTCAATTGACTATAAATTGCAGCAGTCATTGACTCAGTGGAACAAGCTACATAATTCAGGTAAGAGACTTGCATGTTGCTGTATCTTCACTGAATATCAATGTTCTTGTAAATCACTTCTACCAGCCATTCACTAACAGTGTTTTCATAGGTTTTTAATGAATCCTATTTGATATGATCTCTTATTTAAAAAGGTGTAAGAAAAATGGAACATTAACTTCTTTTTTTTCTTTTCTGGTATCATTCAGGTATTTTCAGGTATTCATCACTCTTAAGATAGGACATCTTGTTTCCCTGGATTTTACTTTCATCTGAAGATTGGTAAGTCTTTAGTCTAACAGGAAAATGTTCCTAACACTTGCATTTTGCACTTTGTGCAGGTGTTGAAGCAGCAGGTAACTTACATGATGTTGTTGCACAGCAGAAGTGTCAGTACTAAGCAACAAATACTGAAATTATCTCTTCTTGAGGGGTTGTGTTGGTTTTAGTTTCTTGTTCTGATGTTGTGCTATAATGTTTAAATTTTTTTGGCTATGTAGCAGACTTTTCTTCCTCAGTGTTTTTAAGTTAGCAGTAGAACATTTTTAGGCAATAACCCAACCTGTGTAAGTAGAAAAGGGAAAGTTGACTGTCTACTATTTTCATTTTATGAAGAGTGTATATTCACCTCTGATTTGTTTGCATGCGTATTGATGTGAAATGGATGTGTGTTCATGCTTTCAGCCTACCTACAGAAGTACCTGTTTTAAGATGCATGTGACTTTCACTCATGCCTAACAGCTATAAGTGAATTCTTCACTCATAGGTTTTCTGTTGTGAAATCTATGTGCATTAGAAAAAGAGACAACTCTGCATACAGAGGCATTTTCGTAGAATATTTTGTGAGAATAGGTCCATACCAAGTAAAAATTCTCTGTGTAAATGTGGCAGCCGTGAAGTCAGAAAACATTACATGCCATTATCCCCATATCCTTGTGAATTGTTAAGGGGATCCCTTTTACGTTATAGAACAGTGATTGGAACATTTGAAGCTTTGCCAGATTTCTGTGAGTATGGAATCCAGAAGTTTCTAGAAACCTAGTTTAATGTTCAGGTGTGGTTTCCATTTTAGAGGATGTAATAGATCCTAAGTGCTTTAGACAGCAATGTATAAATGTACAAGGGGATGGAGAGTAAGAGCATTTTTGGATCAATTCTGTGTAAGCAAGTATTGCTTGCAGTCTGTGAGGATGGCTCACAGTGATTCTTTAAAAATGAACTGGTTATTTCAAATGTTTTTGAAGTGGCTATTAGGTAACAGTCATTTCATTCTCAGCACTTAGGCTGATATTTAGCTGTCTGAATAATGATCCTGGGAAGGCACTATAATGGAGCTTCTTACAAACCACTGCGAGATTATCTTTGTAATAAATACATAAGGGTGATTTGAGTAGTTGCACCTGCTGTAACTGAATGCTGCTCTGAAGAGAGGGTATGAGGGTAGGCCAGTCTGACTCACGGGTTTCTAGCAGTACCCCAACAACTGTGTGCCATCCTTTCTTTGGATTACTAGGACATGCATTTTTTCTGTAATAAATTGCTTATTTCATAACCCTCTAGCAGTAGGATTGTTTTCAGTATTTCATCTAAACTTCATCTATGTTGAATCTGCAGGTGAGGGCAGATGGAGTGTGAGGACCCAAGGAGATGCTGTTAGATTTAGAAGAAATTCTCTAATCTTTCTAAATTCTCTAAGCTTCTTGTAAACCTTTGTATGAGTGGATGTAATACCTGACAGACATGGAATTAAGATTGAGGTCCATTCTCTGCACAAGTTTTCATCTAATTAAGATGATATATTGAATGAGACATAAAGTGAATAGAGAGAAAAGTAATTTGTCTTTGAAGGCTCTTTGTTATAAATAGGGAATCTTTTACTGGAATCGTAGATTTAGTTTTTTTCCGGGAGGGGAAGGGGGTGGGGAGAATGCTTCAGATGTTGGTCTGCTTTGATCTCTGTAGGCATGTAAGTTTTGGTGGATTTGGAGCAAGCTAGACCTATGTGGAATACATATAGGTAGATTCTCTTAATTTCTAAATCTGAGGTGAGAGGAGACTGCTTGCTGTTTCCTTTAGGAAACTTCAGTAGCTTTATTAATATCTATTGCGTATTGATCAGTGTGACTGACTTGCACTTTCTTGTACTTTTCAAATGGGATGCTTGTTCTACCTCATCTTCCAACACCATTCTGAAATATCACAAATGCATTAAAAAATCTCTTCTGGAAAATGCCAGCAAGGCCAGGCGTTGGTAAGTCCTGGTGAGGTTTTTTTTACTGTTCAGCGTGAGTTGTTTAAAGTACTATTTAATTCTGTGTTTCTAGGTTAAATGCAGAACCTGATGGATGGCAAAAGCTACTGTAACCTCATCTGTGCTGAGGCTCAGCACATACAGCTGGCAAGGCCTTTCTGTGCAGACCCACTGGTCACATTTCATGTGTACCCAGAAGCACCAAACCAGGTCCCTTGCTCTGAAGATTTGTCATTCCTTCCTTTCATGTCTGAGCATCTCATCACGGAGACCTTCTACAGTGAGCCCTGCACCTTTCCCTGCCAAATGCCCCATTCTAGTTTCCACAGAAGTGAGTACTCCTATGGGTCAGCTTTCATCAGGAAGAGGAATGAGAGGGAAAGGCAGCGTGTTAAGTGTGTCAATGAAGGCTATGCCAAGCTGAGGCATCACCTGCCAAAGGAATACTTGGAGAAGCGGCTCAGCAAAGTGGAGACCCTCCGTGCTGCTATAAAGTACATTAGGTACCTACAGTCTGTGCTGTGCACTGATTCTGTGGTGGCAGGAAAAGGTGTCATGGAGCCAAACCAAGCACCTAAAGCCACCAACAAACAAGTCCCGTTTTTGAAGACGATCTAAAGTGTTCCAAAGCAAGCCAAAGGTATCTTGTCTGGGAATGTAGTAGCCACTATGTTAATGACGTGCATGTTCCTGGCATTTCTTAGGAGCAGGTCGTGGCACACGTCAGTATCAGCCCACACAAGAGCTTGAATGTTGCAGATAGTAACTACACTTAGATATGAGAAAGACGACTGGGAAAATCTCAGCTGAATGACCTAAGTTAATTCATGAAAATCAGAACGCGTTTCTAAATTTGTCACCGAGCTAAAAATGTAACACCTATATGTGTGAAGTAACTATGTATCATCACAACCTGCATGCTTTAAAATAAAATCTTTCTACTTATGGGACTGATATGCTTCTTATTTTCTGTAAAGTTACTGGTTTACTCTGACATGCGCTTTCTTAAAATATTCAGTCTAATTGCCAGTGTTTCTTTTAAAAGACCTTTTAAAATGTTCCAAGGAGTGTTGGTAGATGCCAACGGAAAGGATAAATTAGTTTAAAAGGGAGAAAAATAGAGTAGGGTAGGATCTCTCTGAAACAGAGTTACTGAACATAGGAAGAGCATAAAGTTTTACAAGTGCTGTTCCATCATTTTCTTATTAGTGAATATTTTAATCACATTCAAAACTTTTGACTTTGCCTAACTTCTGTTGAAATTGGATTCTTCTACATATGTCAGTGCCATTAAAAATTACACAATACATGGTATAAAGAGGGCTGGCAAGATTTTGGCCGTGGGCATAAAAATAATCCTGCAGTAGAAATTGTTTGGGACTTTGATAATTGTTGAGGTCTGGAGTGTTCTTTCCCAGTCTCCCAGTCTGTTCCTCTGTACTGCTGCTGGTTTCAGTTAAGAGTTAACCATTAGAACTGTGTGAAAATGATTTAGAGAGTTTAGCTCATAACTGGTAAAATGTCCTTAACATTTACTCTGTGTAAGGGAATCATTAATACCAAACAATTCTGCTGACAGCATGAGAGCTTGTATGCTGTCTGTGCAGCAGAATGTACAGAAAAATGGTCACAGGCTTCCCAAGTGATGTATCCTTATCCCCAACTGCAGCCATCCCACCCTGTTCCATTGTTTTTATAGCAGTGAATTGAAACGTGCCTACAAATGGCAATTAAGTATTCCAAGCACCCCCTCCCTCCCAAAAAACCACAAACAAAACCAACCAAACGAAAAATCAACCAACAAATATCAACTCTTTGTCTTTCTTTTAGGGAGGACATGAAAATTAGGGATCACAGAAGAGATTAACAGGTAGATTTCTGCATTATAACATGACATATTTTTGATAGGCACTTTATAAGAGAGGGGTAGAATTCATTAATCTTTCCCCCTTACTGTGAAAGGAGAAAGTTGTAAAGTGATTTGACCTTGGTTTATCTTAGCTTCAACCTTTCTATGCACATTTCAAACCAATTTATTTGTCACACCCTGTGGTGGTGGTAAGCTTCTTTTTCCCCCTCTTAATCTGAAGCGCAACTTTGATGCTGTGTTTTGCCCTGCAATCATAGGCAGAAGCCTAGGGAACACTGAGCTCTCTTAAAATGCCTTTTCTGCCCCTGCAGTCCTGCAGTGCAGTAGATCCATGGGGAGTTGAAAACTGAGCAAATATGGCAGTCAAATGGTGCTCTCTGGAGTCCCACTCCACTGCATTTTAACCAGTTAGGTCAGGATGTCCAGTCCTGGGAGTGACAGCTGTGGCAACCTCCATAGCAACTGGGAAACACTGGCAGCAAAAAGCTTCCTGTGTCCAACCGGCAAAAGGGTGAGATTTCTGCATTCAGACTGAATCCAGATGGACCAGATGTACTGTTACCAATAGCTGGTAAGTCTGAAATACTGCTATGTCAAAGTTCTTGGAGTTATCCAAAGAAAACAGCATAATTGCCTTTGTCAGTGCACAGTTTTGTGAAGAAATAGGGGTGCGTACTCTCAGCTGAATGGTGTTAAAATGGGTTTTAATGTAGAAGTGATAGTTGCCTTTCTATGCAAAGTATTTCTGATTCCATCTTGTTTTGGTTTATAATGGGAGTTTGTGCAGTTGTGAAACAAGTGGATGTATTGTGTTGATTTGCTGACTTAAAGATGGATTTTGCAGTAGTTAATCCCCTCTTCTTGCTGGGTTTGCTCTGCTAGTTTTCTGAAATTATGTATATCTGGGAATCTCCATAAAGACTTCTAGATTATATTTCTTAGATAAGAGACAAAATATCATATAAACATGAGTGCTTAAACTGTATTTTGTAAAATAAATGAAACACTTAAAATTTGTATAGGGTTGAATTTCCATGCAAATTTTATCCTTAATGTTTCTAAGCAATATTTAAAAAGAAAAAAACTGATGGAAGCTTATCTGCTACATCTTTTGAAATTACCAGAGATAGCATCACATCATTGATCTTACTATGACAGCCTCTGAATAGTTATCACTTGTCACATCTGAGCATCTCATTCTTTCTCATTGCAAGCCATAATCCTACTGTTAATAAAACATGACAGGACAGCTGAAAGATCAAAATATTTTTCTCTTAATACATTACTATAAATAAATAACAGGAAAATGTAATCTACCATCAAGTTCAAAACCTGTCACGTTTACTGAGCTTGTCAACTTCAGCTGTAATTTCTGTCTCAGCTTGTAAAACAGGGAAGATTTGGCTGGGTCTGTGTACAAGAAAGCTTTAAAGGAGAGGAACAAGAAAAGAGAGCTGGGTGTTACAGAAGGAAACAAATGTTGGAGGGAGATGAAAGTTATCCTTTTCCTGGGGATTTGCACAGCATTTGTAGTTTCCTTGGGTGTTTCTGCCCCTCTACCAAGTTAGGATTTGGGTGAGTGAAAATCACTGAAGTCAGTGATGTGGGCTTCATCTGGCCAAATGCCAGTCTGAGTATTTTGAATTCATTGTTTTCAAGCAAAAATAAACAATTAAAATTACTGGGTTTTTGAGGTACACTGGACAGAGCTTGCTTGTGTTAGAAATGTCAATACATTGTCTTTCTTCCAACAGATCACAACTGAGTACTGCAGGTAGCAGCTTTTCCAAGAATGGCTTGTTTGGGAGGGTCCCTGCCCAGGGATCACAGGTATTGCAGTGTGAGGCCAGCTCTGGACCAGTTCTTGTGTTCCAGTGTCATATCTACAGTTAAGCCCTGCAGGAGCTCTTTTGTAGTATATCCTGCCTGGATTGCTGAGCCCCTCACCCTCCAGAGGTAACATCAAGTTCCTGTTTGAGTATGTGATTTGGTTTTTTCCATGACATCGAATAGGATAAACCAGGCTGGTGTTTCAGATTAATAAATTAGCAGCTTGAACATAATTTGATCTTTCCCACCCCTGCACTGGCAGTTTTTTAGATGTATTAACTAAAGTTATATGCTACCTTGGTGATTATGAAGAGCAAAGCCTGAGTCAGCCTCCTATCAAAGAAACATTCTTATAATATTATTTAGATAAATAAAAGCATCTTGCATTAGCAGTCATCTCCCATGAAATGTTTCTAATGCTTTGTGACAGGGGATTATTTTCTCAGTTTTGAGCTAGAACCTGTCATCAACGAGCAGCTTTGTTGTTTACTTCCCTACTTTGCTGTTCCCTGAATGCTCCAGCGTAAACCATCTGCTCCAGCACTCGGGAGTGCTCCTACGCTGTGCTCTGTGCTGGAGATGGATCCTTTCTCCTGAGCTGAAGGGTTGCATTGTGTTGCCAGTTAAACAGCAAAGGGGCTGTGCAGGTACTGCTGGCCCAGGATTTCAGCATACCCCTGGCTCACTTCCTGTAAACACCAAACCAAAGAAATCTGAGTAAAAGCAGGCACTAATGTGTTTTCCCAAGATCAAGGAATTATCCCATCACAAGCAAGTTTTCTGTTCTTCCCACATGATTTGGCCTGTGGGAGTGCTACAAAATGAGGTGGAGTGTTCCAGTTCTTAAATCTTACAAGATTATTTTTTTCATGACCTACAGAATCTATTTCTTTCAGGGCTGACCCATTTTCTTTTCTTCGAGGTGCCCATGGATTAGCCACAGCTTCCCCTCCCCTGGCCCAGCATGGAAGAGACTGGGGGGATCAGGAGGCATTGACAGCAATGTGCCTGTGCTGGTGAGAGGAGAAAAAGATGGATTTTATTACCGTGGTACAGTAAAAGAGGAGGTAGAGGTGAGTGATGGTTGCTGTGTGGTAGTTGTGGGGATGTGTAATAGGGAGCAGTCCTCACACACCACCTGAGTCCAGGGTAGCAGTTTTTGGTTCAGCTGATGAGATTAGAGAATGGATCACCAGGACAGCAGGTACTTGAGCAGCCCTGTGCTTGTGCTGGCCTTGGGCACTAAGCCAGGCTCAGCCAGCTTGAGTGCTGCTGCCAGCAGTGTAGGGGCTGCTGTTGTGGGTAGACACAGAGCCATCAATAGCACAGGAAGAGGGTTTGTGTTTTATGTACACATGTCCAGCTTGAGTCAGCCACAGTCCAATGGCTCAGGGACTTTCCAGAAATGCCAGTGAAAGCTTTAATTCATTGGTTTGTTAGCACTTCAAACTTAAAACAAAAGAAGAGCCTATTCTTTCTCAAGAACAGGGAAGTACCTTGTCTTGTTGTTGATGGAAAGCCTCTTGACAGGCCTTAATATAAAAGAAAATAAAAATTCCCAACAATCCCCCCCAGAAGTGGAGTTAGTGTGGTATGTAATGAGGAAGGACTTGTGCATGACTGAAGAACAGGTCTGAATGGCTTCAGTGTCCCTTGTTCCTTAGCACACACAGTGTGGTTTGTGAAATCCAGTTACACTTGTCTATAGATTTTTCTCTTGGGAAGGAAAGTACAGATCCTAGTGGCAGTGAATCTCAACATATGCTTCACTCATTCTGCTTTCTTGTGAATCTCACAGAGGCTTTTCTGGCTGTCTCAATGCTGAACTAACACCACACACTATTTAGCTGCTGCTCAGCTTGTTTTGGCCCAGTCACATAGGCACAGAACAGTCTCCTAGTGGAAGTTTCATTACCTGGCGCATTACGGACTGTTTTTCAGTGGAATTGTTATTTTGTCCCTGGTAACAGAGTGAAAGAGGCATGTTCCTGGTAGAGTTTGCCAAACCACTTGTCTCACGTGGAAGGCGTCCAGTGTGCGTGCAAAAAACAGCAAAAGATGACATCCTGGAATATGTGAACGGGATGAAGCACTCCTTACTCCCTGGAGACAGAGTGCTGGCACCCTGGGAGCCAGATGGGTCCAGGTACGGCCCAGGAACCGTCCTCACAGGCATTGAGACAAGGGACCCCTTACGAGGTAAGAAAGGTGCTGCCCTCTTCCTCCTCATGTTCCTCTGGAACACAAGTGAGGCTGTGAGGATAAACTCTTGTCAGAGTGCTGCTGCCAGAGAAACAACAGTGCACAGACTACAGCTTAGTGTTGCTCCAAGCTTGCAGGAGCTGAGGGGACTGCTGATGGATATCTATGTGTAACCTCACCAGTCTGACCCTAAGGAAGTTGCAACCCATAAAAATATCATCATCTGTGTCCGTGGGTGTAACTAGGCAAGGCTGTGTCTGCCATGTGCAGGACTGTGGCCTTTTCATGATGGATACAAGTGAGACAACTTTCAGGAAGCATTCATCTGAGCTTAAATGCTCACATTTGTACCAAATGGTACATCTGGGGGTGATTTTATCACCCAGACATAGGAGATTTCAACAGCTCATTCATTTTTCCTGTGTCTGACAGTCAGGCTCCGCTGACTTACCAAAATACTATTCTCAGAGTAGTACTGCTAACTTTGGCAGTAACAACAACAAAAATTACTCCGTCAACATCTTCTTGTTCATCTGATGACAAATTGGGAGGAAAGATGCTGCCAGGCCTGTTGTTTTAGTGATGGTGCCCAGGCTGCCCACTCGCCCTCTTTGATATTGTGGTGAGGTGTTAGAGATGGGAAAGAGTTGATTCTGCTGCTTGACAGGAGTCCAAAGTGCATAAAGCTGCAAAGCCTGATCTGTCTATGTGCACTGCCTAGGCAGACCAGCTGCTTATGGCTGCTTACTTTTTCTCTTAACAGCCTCAGAAGATAAAGAAATTGTGGTCCAGTTCTGGAATGACAAGCAAGTGAAACTCCCCTGTGGTGTGGCTCTGTGGATCCCTCCTAGCCTGTGGGAGAGGATTGTGGAGATGATCCACATGCCCTTCACCAGCAGGGTGAAGGCCAGACAAAGTCAGGACACTAACTCTCATGTTTTTCCCTGTAGTCCTAAGCCAGCCCTGATTCCTGTTTGTGCTGTACAGAGCCTTGCCAAGCACTGCTCGCTCTGCTCTCCCTGCTGGCCACATTTCCACCACCACTGTGATGGTGGTATCTGCTGTTTATCAGCCTGCGTAAGGTGCTTCTGCTGCTGCCATCCCTGTGCTGGTGCCTGGTGGCCTCTTCCCTCCAGATCTCTGGTCTTTCAGGACAAATCTGAAGAGGCAGAGTCCGGCAGTGAGCCCTCTCCATGCCTTCAAGGTCTGAAAGGCACAGAACAAGAAGGAGCTGCAGCTGTGGCTTCCCCCTCTTCTGATTCAGAGTGGGATCTGAAGCCATCCCCCATCAAGAACACTGTGGAGGACAGTGCTGGTAACACAGGCTCCAGCTGTCTTGAAAAGCCCAGGCTAAAGGATTCTGCAAGACCTGAGGGGAAATACTGGAAAAGAAGCCACCACAAGTCCCACTCCAATAATTCAGGTACCTTTTAATAACCCCACAGGGAAAGCAGTTGTCAGGGGGAACAAAACCAAAAGCCTTCTGGGCAGGGCAGTCACTTTGCCTGCAGGTTATTGGTATTAATACTGTAAATTTGCATATCAGTCTCTGATACTATATTTCTCCCTCCCCAATGTTTCTGCTGCCTCATCTGGCCTGCTAGCTCTTCTCTGACAATTCATCCCATGGAAAACTACCAGAACAATTAATTTCATTTGGAATCACAGATATTCCTCTCTGTTTCCAGTAATTTTCCTATGCTTTTTATGATGTTAACATCTTCATTAACCTGCATAGCTCGTCCATGCAGAATAACTTGAAAGAATTCCTTTCAGGCTTAAAGTGCATTTTTCTCTCCTGAAATGAATGTTTTTCCATTTCAGTTCTGATTTCACTCTTAGATACAATTTTACCCCTTCCCAGGACCTGGAAGTTGTAGCAGCACATGTACAAAGGGCCATCTGGAATCCAAAGCCATCTCCACTGGGGACGTGTCCAGTGTGGCCCCAAACAATCAGAGTGCAATGTTTGAAACCATCCAGCAGCCTCCCAGAGGGCAACTCACAGTGGAAAAAATCCTAAGAGATGAAGACTTCAAACCATCATTGAGGGTAAGGTAATCTGTATTAATACTGTAGTTATGTGAGCAGGAGGTTTGTTTGAATAGAAAAAAATATTCTTGTTAACGGTCTGGAACCTGGCAAGAAAAACACATTGCTTCTAGCTTCACTGCTTCCTAAGGCAACCCACCAGTTTTATGATAGGTAGGAGAGTTCCCCACTAATCAAACCAAAACAAAAATCCCCAAGCCCTAAGGAAAGGTTGAAGCTGCTTGGTAAAATTGAAACAATTGTCAGTAGCCATGTGAGCATTCAATAATGCAGATTTCGATTCAGAAACCTCGCAAATGCCCACTGATATTGATCCAATGAAGTCCTATGTTGAATCCATGGAAAGGTGCTGAGCTCTGCCAGTCACATTCTGATAGTCACAATCTCTGTCTTGGAGAGATAAAGGCAGATTCCTTAGAAAACAGTCTTTGCTGAGTTTCTTCTTAAACTCCCCCACTAGAAGCAACCAGTTTAAACAGCAGATCCCTACTGTAAATCTGGGGGATACAGAGTAAGCAAACTGTGTCACAGCCAGGAACAACACCACTACCCTGGTTTTTAGGCCTGGTTTTCCTCGTGCTTTAGAAAAACTTGAAAAAAACATCAGAACATGAATGCTAAAAAAAGCAAGCACAGAAATTAAGAAGAAAAAAACTTACAGAAAGAAGGGGAAGATGAAAGAGAATGTCAGGATCAACACAAACAGTACTCTGCACAATAGCATCAGGGGTACAATTAATAAATTTTATACATGGAATCAAATATTAGCTCCTCTGTACCTTCATGCTCTTGTTACTGTGAGCTGACTGCAAAGTAAACCTTGAAATGTTCTAAACTTGCATGTTTAAAGATGAATCTATTAATAACAGGTCTTGGGGAACAGAGAATATACTGGAACACACCTTGTATTCTCACAATCGTACTCATTCATTTTAGGCAGATGCCTACCAACTTATCAACTGTATGGTTCCTCGTTTCTATTTCTGTTCTACTTCATTGTTTAAATAATCACAGTTACATAACTACACACCTTTGTAATTGATTTCCTAGGAATTTTCAGGCCAGTATGGAGCTCCAGGCAGGCAAGCTCTATCTTAGCAGTGTCAGAGCTGTGCGCTGAAGTGACATGAGTTGCCTTTAGGTAAAACTAATAAGAAAACAGAGTTGTTTCATTCCAGCCCCAAAGCAGCAGCATGAATCACAGTAGTGGATTCAATGTGGTAACACAGGGTATAATGACATAATTTTGCTCCTGTAAAATAGCCCTTGGTGATTTTAAAGCCAGAAGATACATTGCTACTCTGAGATAGCTGAAGCAGTTTTATCACATGGTACAGGCTGCATCAGAAGTGGCTGGCAGCAAGCAAGTAACGTTAGAGGACAGGCTTCCCAGAGGTGCTCTCTGGGGGGCTGATGTCCTCTCACTGCAGTCAACAAAATTCTCCTAACTTCTGAAGTAGAAAAGTTTTTAATCAAAGCCTAACAGCGTCTGAAAATCCTTTGTTCTTACTGTGCAGTAGTGTGTTTCAGCAGTAAAGTTTGTACTAGCACAGAAAATAGACCATTATTAAAGCTGTGTGAGGCAGAGGTACAGCCAGGAAAGCAGCAGTTAACAAAGACGGATGCTTTTTTTAGACTAGACTTCGCAGGGATTTGTTTTCTGTTCTCCAGGAAGAAGGCTTTGCAGCATCAGAAAAACAAAGATACAAAGCATCAGCAGATGATAAATGTAAAGCGACTTGTGTTATAGATGACAAACCTGATGTTATAGACCCCGTCAGAGCTCACTTGCAACAAAGCAGAGAGAGAAACGATCAACCAGAATTCAGTAGATGTACAACTGATCAAGTCCAGGGGCAGAAATTTCAGGTAAACTGCTTCTACTATATCAGTGTTATATTTATTTAGCAAATCAAGTTCTGACTTAGGTACTGTCTCAGTAGAATATCTTTATGGATGACTATAGAATTTTAATAACTGAGAAACTCTGTTTTCACTCACATAAAACTTGAGCATCCTCATTCTTTACTGCAAAGTGTTACATTAAATTCCTAGCTATTAGGACTTGACTTTGCAATTCTAGAGAGATCAAATGAACTAGTATGAGCACTAAAAGCCTGAGCAGATGCACAGCAAGAGTCCAATAAACCTTCAATTTGTCTACAGTTCTCTGGAGTGAGCCAGAGAAATTCAGCAAAGCAATTTCTGCTTGTAGAAAGCTTGAAGAAATGGAGAAACAATACAAGCTGACAGCTGAAAGTATTTTTTCAGGATTAAAGCAGAAGAGAAAGGAGCCAGAGGCTAAAGGACCTGCTACTGTAGATACAAACAACAAAATGATTAGCATTCAAGCCACTGATTTTTATATTCTGATGAAAATGAACTGAAACCTTAATACCATCAGCTACAAAAAGATGACAGATCTATATAGATCACATCACTAATTCTAGACGTGGAATCTGGTCCCTTGGGAAAGTTAAACATCCAGGGAGTTTTGTTAGTGGGACTGCTCGTGTTTAAAGCATATGAACCTGGCCCTAAGCTGCAGTGTGCAGTTGCTCAGCAGTAAATAGGATAATTCAGGGTACCCCACAGCCCTCAGAAAAGGGGTTAGCCTGGTCTGCAAAGCAACAGGACTTGAATCAATAGTTCATGTGCCTATATTTAACATCCGCCATATACTCCAGCACATTTCTGAGTCAGGGTTCGAGGTAGTGAATTTAATTTGCATTTTGTTTCTTTACCAGACTAGTAAAAGTAGAGATAGGGGAGTGGCTTGTGATCCAGCTGCTCTAAAATCAGTGCCAGCCTACAGAAGCTAATGAGTACTCATATTCATACCACATGGACCATGCTCTCTATGGTCAACACTGTGACTTGAGGGTTCTGTCTGATGATCATATAAAAGAAGCTATCACCACAAAGGCTTGATCATGTATTTTATTCCACTGATTGTATCTTTAATTGTTTAGAGCAGAAGAATCTGGAACTACACAGTCACATAATTAGATTTAAAAGGCACACAATGTACAAATATTTATAAAAATCAATGTACAGAGTGGGCTGCATATAATTGCATTAAGTAGAAAACAAATATACAGGCCATAAAAATGGAGTTCCAAAGAGGAAGTTACTGTTAAAGTGCTAACAAGAAAAAGATATTTATGGTTCATTACACGCATTACAAAGAGCCTCTTATTTTATTCCTGCTATTGCCAGGAAACAACAAATATCACAGAACAAAAGTTAAATCAACACTTTGTCCTGCATTGACATCTACTATGTGGGTTTGTTGCTTCGTGTCCTCTGAGGCTGCTGTGACAGAATAGACACCAGGAGAAACTTCAATGTAGAAGTCTTTGGAAGGTCTTCTGGGCTTTGAGAGGGGGGAAAAAAAAAGGTGCATTACTGGTTGGTCATCTTAGAATGAAGTAAAAAATAATTGTGTTTGGGGAAAAAAATTGCAGTTCAGCTGCTATGTAAATGTATTAAGATTTTTCTAAATATATAGAAGGCAGTGTGGACAAAACTGTAATGTGTTTCTGGCAGTACAAAAATTAGCAAGTGCCATACTCAAAGTATGTCAGCTAATGTTTCAGTCAGTGGAAGTAATCACTGTGCTGTAATCTATGTCTCACAAAACTGAAAGTTACCAATGTAGACAGTTTTGAACATAAACCTTGAAAACATTCCCTACACCAAGGAATGCTCCCACTAATTTATACTGTGGTACAGATTCCATGTTTCTCATCTTTTGTGGCTTAGAAGTTCCTGAAATTGATTTGCTGAAGTGTTAGGCTTTGAAAAATAAAACCAGTTTTCTTCTCCTTGAGGAACAGGAGTCTTGAGAAAGCCTGTGGGAGGGCCAAGTGCATGAATGCCACAATCTAGTTTCTAACTAATTGTGCAAGTCTCTGTATGCCCATTTGACTGCCTATACATATATTATGATTGTGAATGCACCACTGGTTAATCTGTGCCATCAAGGTCTCCACATCTGTCACAATTTTCAACTATCTTGATTCAAAATCATAAAAGAAATGCTATCAAATACCTCCACTTAAAACCAAAGTATTGTGTAAACTTACATGTTGGTGGCAAGTTTGAGCTTGACTGGGTGTTATGGAACCTTCAGTCCTCTGCAAAGAAAAAGATATTATTTTCTAATGATCCAGCACACAAGGCAAATCCAGGCCAAGTGAGGGGATGCTTTATATGCCTGAAATTATCCCTCCACAAAAGGACTGACAGAACACTGGCTGGTGCCAGAAGAAGTTACTCTGCCTTCCCCCAACCCAACACAAGGCTTGGATCAGTCCAGGTATTTCTAAGTCCATAAGGTCAAGCCACATACATGAGTGTGAGCATCACAGACATCAGGTGGATAACAGTTACCCCATAGCAAGGGAAAGAATAACCTTTCATCAAAACCAGAAGTACCTACTTACCTCTTCTGCTGTGGAATCCACCTTTCTTTCTGCTTTCCTGCCATGGTATTTGCAGAAGTGTTTGATTTCATGCTCTTTGCATTTGTGGGTCACCATAGCACCATAGTACTTCTGGAAAGCAACAGAAACAGCAATTATTATGTGGGAGGCATCAAACCATACTTGCAGCTACTGCAGATTTACAATTCAAAGTGAACTACAAAGATATTGATGCTGTGTATTAATTGGCTGGTTTGTTCTCTGTGAGGGTCAAAACAATGCCAGTATCTCCAAAGGACACCTCCCTTCTGGCACAAGACTGTATCAGACAGGCCTGATTTTAGATGCCTGTTTGTGACACAAGATGTAGGGTAGGGACTCTCACAGCTCAGAACTGAATTCACACAAATGTCCGAAGGAATACTCTGGAAATACCTCTACATGATCAGGCTCTTCAAGAAAAGCTCTCCTGGAAGAACGCATAGTTTATGTGTCCTTAAGAGAACATATATGCAAATCAGGTGCTCTGCAGCCCAGTCAGTGAAGACTGGTTCTGCAGGGCCTGTGCAGCAGCAGTACTCTAAAAGCAGGACACATTAATACTGAAAAATGAATCAGTAAAGAAGCAGAAGTGTCTTCAAGGCTGGTACCATTTGCACAGCAGTTTTGAGAAGTGTATTTAAGTCCACAGCAGCCCTCTTCTGGTTCCACTGCAAACGTATTGGCATCTTCCCCACTGCAAATTAAATGCTTGAGTACAGTTTTGCTGCCATCTGTTGTCACCACAGAACTCCTCCCAAGGTTACCTTTTTGATCACAGGGACCAAAAAGTTCCAAAATAATTTGTCTTATTTCACTTATGTTTTTCTTGTCCCTGACTGTCAAGACTAAGTGTAACCAAACTAAGGCAAATAGCAATTCTTATTTCCAAATCTACTTCTGTGCTTTATTCCTTGAGCTTATGCACAAATCAACAGAACTGGTTGCTTGTATTGCAATTTCTGTGGAGCTACATCCCAGAATACATCAAATGCTCTGACCTCGTGCATAATGCTTCATAGAGCATCTCTTTTACATGATGGCACAGAGCAAAGAAATGAAACTCAACTTTTGGTAAGAAATGTCAGTAAATTTTGGTCCCTTAGCAACCCCAAACATCTCATCTTAAACCACAATTTTAATCGTTTGCATTCAAGTGCCTAAATGGTTATGTTCAGCTGCAGATTTTTATTTGTACTTTGTAAACTTTATCCATGAACTTATGGGTATGAAAATTCCCCCCTTTTATGACTCTTCTTCTCTACAGAAATGACTGAAGCAGTACTGCCTTGGCTGATGCATAAACATGGAAGATATCCACTGTTTGTTCCAACTCTAATACTCTTAACAGGGCACAAGATAGACCCACAGAGTAATTTAGGCTGGAAAACACCCTTAGGACCATAGAGTCCAACTGTAAACTTGGCACTGCCAAGTCACTGATAAGGATGAGTCTCTCTACACTTTGTTTCATCTTGTGTAAAACTCTAGTCTGCCCCAGTTGTTTTAGGATTAACTGGTTACTGTGTATGTAGTGCTTTGAAATGATAAAGAAGTTGCTTAAGAGCCAATCACTTGGTGTGTTCAAGTACTGTTTTCTCTAATTTAATTGCAGACTTAGGCTCTGTTATTAGCCCTGCAGGCAGTGAGCTCCCTGCTGTGTTATGATAACAGATCGTGAAGGGCACAAACTGCAAGGGAATTCTTAGAGCCTTCAGTGGAGTAGCTGGGCTGTAGGGCTGTGTTCACAGGATGGGCTGGCAGAGGTTGGCTCCCGGTCTGTCCAGCCAGGAGAGAGTGACATCTGCCAGCCAGAGCCAGCATGACACCAGTGGAGCTGTGCATCTGTATGCCATACCTCTCAACTTCTACTCATCACAAACAAAGAACTGAGCCCATACTTGTTATCCAGTAGCGACATCCCAAATCCAGTCTGACCTGGTTTTGTCTGGGATGGAGCTAGTTTTCCTCCTAGTAGCTGGCACTGCGTCATGTTTTGGATTTAGTGTGATACGGTGTTGGTAACAAACTGATGTTTTGGTTGTTGCTGAGCAGTGCTCACCCTATATCAAGGATTTTTCAGCGTGTCATGCTCTGTCAGTGGGGAGGTGCACAAAAAGCTGGGAAAGAGCAGGGCTGTGACAGCTGACCCAAACTAGCCAAAAGGATATTCCATACCATAGAATGTCAAGTGTATAAACTGGGAGAGTTGTCTGGGGGGCTAACTGCTCTTTGGGGACTGGCTGGACACTGGTCAGTGGGTGGTGAGCAACTATATTGTGCATCACTTGTTCTTGGGTTTTATTTCTCTCTCCCCTTTTCATTACAATTATTATTGTTGTTATCATTACTATTATAATATTTTCTTTGTTTCAGATATTAAACTGTTCTTATCTCAATCCATGAGTTTTATTTTCTCCTGATTCTCCTCCCCATCCCACCAGGGGAGGGGGGCATGGAGGGAGTGAGCTGTGTTATGATGCTTAGTTGCTCGCTGGGGTTAAATCACAACAATACTGGGGGGGGTGGGGTGGTTAACTCTTAAATTCAAAACAAATGCATGACACAAAGTATCTCTTCACTCGAGATTCAAACACTCCCTTATTTCCACCACCCAGAACGGGCTATCAGCCAGCATGGGCAGTTCATGTTCCCCTGTTGACAACAGGGGGTTACTATGTTATAAGGCCATGCCCCAGCAGATATACTTTGGAGCACTGGAGAGATTCCATACCCTGTGACACAATGTAATTTGTGATGTCACCTGAGATTTCTGTCTCTCTAACCACACCACATTTCCACCAAGAAATGGAGAAACTTGCTAAAATCTGTACCGGGCTACTGGTACTGTCTACAGAAAATGCTGACAGTGGTGTTTATCAGCCAAGGTGGTACCAGCTCAGCTGGTCAGGACAACAACGGTGAAATGTACCCTACCACATGATTCTGAATACCCCAAATTTCTTCGGCCAGCACCCCAGGCTCACTTGCTGAACCCTTGCCATACCATGAGCAAACCTGAAGTCTAATTTTTGCAGTAAAAGTAGTGTCAAGAGGCCTCTGCCAGGCACATCGTGCACGTTCCCTTTTGGACGGGTCTGGGGGTGACCCCCTCACCCCGCATTCCTGGGCGACTCCTTTCATGAGCTTCACCATCGAAGAGAACGCCGCACTGAGGCGTTCCGCTCTTCGTCCTGCAATGAGAGACATTCCGTGTCACTCAGCGTGCCGCTCGTCGCTTAGAGCCCGAGGCTGGCGGGTGACTGAGCCGCACAGCCCGCGGGGCTGGCTCTGGGGTGACACGGTCCCGCTGGCACAACGCTGCGGCCACACCGGGGCACGCGGTAGCTCCCCGCGGCGGTGTGTTTGGGAGGGCCCGCCGCCCGTACAGAGACGTGTCCATACGTATCTATATCTATCTATATCTATATCTATATCTATATCTATATCTATATCTATATCTATATCTATATCTATATCTATATCTATCTATATCTATATGGACATCTGTGCCCGCAGGTGTGTGCACAGCACCGACCGGGACCGCTCCGCCGCGCGCCTCCCGCGCGCCACCTCCGTCCCGCCGCTGCCGCGCGGCCGCCG
>VZTX01020436.1:0-10925 GCA_013400915.1 Pardalotus punctatus
TCCCAGCCCCACTTGAGGGTTCTCACTCTGCACACCCAAAGCAGAATCTCTCCCTGTCTGCACCGGACCCACACGAGAAGTTTGAAGGACAATGGGGTCGTTTCCTCCAACAGCCCCTCAGTGGCTGAGCCCCAGCCCCTGCCCAAGCCCAGCTTTTCTTTCTCCCCTGCTCATTCTCTCTCAGCTTTTCTTTCTCCCTGGCTCATTCTCTCTCAGCTTTTCTTTCTCCCCAGTTCATTCCCTCTCTCAGCTTTTCCTTCTCCCTGGCTCACTCTCTCTCAGTTTTTCTTTCTCCCCATTTCCTTCTCTCTCCGTTTTTCTTTCTCCCCAATTCATTCTCTCTCAGTTTTTCTTTCTCCCCATTTCCTTCTCTCTGTTCTTCTTTCTCTCCATTTCCTTCTCTCTCAGCTTTTCTTTCTCCCCAGTTCATTCTCTCTTGGTTTTTCTTTCTCCCCATTTCCTTCTCTCTCAGCTTTTCTTTCTCCCCATTTCCTTCTCTCTCCGTTTTTCTTTCTCCCCAATTCATTCTCTCTCGGTTTTTCTTTCTCTCCATTTCCTTCTCTCTCAGCTCTTCTTTCTCTCCATTTCCTTCTCTATCAGCTTTTCTTTCTCCCCAGTTCATTTTCTCTCGGTTTTTCTTTCTCTCCATTTCCTTCTCTCTCAGCTTTTCTTTCTCCCCAGTTCATTCTCTCTTGGTTTTTCTTTCTCCCCCTTTCCTTCTCTCTCAGCTTTTCTTCCTCCCCTGTTCATTCTCTCTCAGCTTTTCTTTCTCCCTGTCTCGTTCTCTCTCAGTTTTTCTTTCTCCCCTTTCCCTTCTCTCTCAGTTTTTCTTTCTCTCCATTTCCTTCTCTCTCAGCATTTCTTTCTCCCCAGTTCATTCCCTTTCCCAGTCCTCATCCTGCCTTTTTCATAATTCGGGTTTCCCTTCCAGCTTTGGCCTTTGGAGTTAATTTGTCATACATCATTAATTTCCCCCTCTAAACTTTTCCAACACCTCCCTTCCCAGGATGTTCGAGTCCAACAATTAACTCCTCTCATCTCCCTTCCCCTGCTGCCACCTCTCTGTGCTCCCAGTTTCGTTATTCACCTTTTTTTTTAAACTGGCGTTTGTTAATTCCTGACAGCCAGTGGCACCGTGTGAATGATTGTCTCTCATTAATTAATAGTTTTACATTAGGAAAAAAAGACGGGATGAGCATCTGGAGGGAAAAGCAGAGCACAAGAACTAAAAATACAGCTTTGGCTGTCTCCCTGTCAGTGCATGGGGTGATGAAATATTGCTCTTAGTAGACAGCTAATTAAAAATGTGAGTTTGCAATGAAATGAATTATCAGCTGCTCTTATTGTCATAGGGATCAAACTCTCAGAGCTCCGTGAGGTTGTGGGGGCTGCATTTCGTTGCAGGAGGAACAGGAAAGAATCATGGAATATCCTGAACTGGAAGGGATTATCGAAATCCAGCTTTGTCCCTGCACAGGACACCCCAAGAATCTGCCAAGAGCCTTGGGAGGGGAAGCTGGGGGAAGGAAAATGGTGAAAAAACCCGGTGGCTAAAAAAAAAAAAAAAGAAAAAAAGGAATGGTTTGGGTTGGAGGGACCTTGAAGCCAGTTCCATGGAGGAACAACTGGGACAGCCAGGAATCCATGGACTGAGTTCCTGATATCCCATTTTGGTACCACAAACCCATCCTGAGAACGAGCCTGGAGTTACGTTAGAGAAGAATTAATTAACACCGAGATAAAAATGAGCTGCTGGATTCAACCATGGTTTACAAGGACATAAAATGATAAATTAACCGAGTTTGAAACGGAAATTGCACATGGTAATTACATGATTTATATTACACAAATAATGAATTAATATTAATTAATTCCAGAGATCTGGGTGCTGTTCTCCTGGCAGCACAGTTCCTGTGCCAAAAAGACTTTCATCATTCCATCTTGGTTTGTTCAAACCACTTTCCCTCGATCCTCTCCTCATTGGGACCATTGGGATTCGCAAACTCTTCAGGAGAATCCAATTTTTCTCGTTTTTTAATTCCAGATATTTAGAGAGCACCTTGAGACGATCTCAGCAGAGCAGACGCTCCAATTTCAGGACCTGGCAGGGTTTGAAACAGTTCTTCCATTTTTTCTTCACAGAAAAAGGCATCAAAGAGGGAAACACAACACAGGAAAACCACGAATCCGGTGCATCCCCGTGGATTTCATTGGCTCCATTTCCTCATGGATTGACCAATGAAGAGTTGGACTCACAGGACGTGGAATATTCTGTGATTCCATGATGGTTTTTTATGGATTGCCGGTTGGATCACTGGGATAACAGACCTATTAAATCAGGATTCCCACAGTACTGTTCCCTCGGGATTCTGGTGGCTCCCGACGCCACGGACCAGCAGCAGCACCACAGCCGTGGAGCGTCCAGAAGCAGAGGAAATGTTTTCTGCTCCCAGAAGAAGGGGAAATGTTCCTCCCCAGGGATATTTGGGCACCAGGCAGGTGCCTGAAAGATCCTGAAAGATCCAGGCCCCTGGAAAATCCCCATCCCTGGCGGTGCCCAAGGAGCGCCAAGACACGGCACCCTGAGGTGACAAGGTGGGGTTGGGTCACACCTTGGGCTCGATGATCTGGGAGGGCTTTCCCAGCCTCAGGGACTGTGTGAGCACACGGAGAGTGTGAAAGCTGTGACGTCTTCCGGATCTCTTATTCTCTTCTCAAAAATCTCAAATTTCTTCTCTTCCTTCGCTCAAAAACGAAATATCAGTGGCCGACGAATATTGGGAATCGCCGCAGCCGCACACCCCGAGCTGGGTGGGTAAAAATCCAACAAGGAGGGCAATTCCAGGCAGGAAACGAGGACAGAGAGCAGGACAAGAGAGAAATCTGTTCCCTGCACGGCACCGTGCCCCTGGGGTTGGGTGACAGTGATTTATCAGGCCCTGTTAAGGTGTCACGGTGTCACCGTGTCCCTGTCACCGCCGCCGCTTCCAGAGCTCGCCGCACGCGGACCCCGAGCGCGGAATGCTCCGCTGGGGGAACACGATGGGATCTGACACTCCCTGCTCCTCTCAGGATTAGCACGAGGCAGAAAGGGAACTTTCCGTGACGCTGCCGCTGTGATTTGGGGGGCGGTTTTGTCGGGAGCGCGTTCGGAGCGGGGTTTGTGTAAGGAGTGGGCACGGAGGGGAGGGTGGGATGAGGAACAGGGAGATGTTTGCGGTTCTGGAAGGAAAAAAACGGCCAGTCCTGCTTGCTCTGACAGCCAGAGAGGCAACAACCAAATGATGGAGCTTCCCAGCGGTTTATTCCCAGAAAAAGCCCCAATCCTGACACCTACATAACCCTGGACTGGGAAAGGGCATTGACTGAAGCACCAGGAGAGAGGGGAAAGAAAAGGGAACACTTGGATTGCTTCTCTCAATCTCAGAGTGCAAGAACTGGAGTTTTGAAGTCCCTTCTTTCAAGGAATTGTGGAAAACACCAGCATGGAATTCTGGTGTGGAATCACAGCCTGGATCCCATCCCGTCACTTCTCATCCCCACACCATCATCCCAAGGCCGGCTTGGACGGGGCTTGGAACAACCTGGGAGGTGAAATGGGAGGAACATCGAGGTACCTTCCAATCCAAACCATCCTGGGATCCTGATTCCACGAAAAAACCATTCCAAGCAGCCCATCCATGGAGATCACACCTCAGTTTTCCAGGGAAGGGCACGCGTCGCTCACCTGAGCTCGAGCATCCCGGCACAGCAGATTCCTCACCAGGAACGGGAAGCTCTGACCCCAATCCCCAATTTTTGGGGAGTTCATCTGCAGGGTTTTGTTAAAAATCCCGAGTGGTTTGGGTTGGAAGGGACCTTAAAATATCCCAGCCTTCCGCTATTCCAGGGTGCTCCAACCTGGCCTTGGACAATTCCAGCTCCTCTGGGCAACCTCAGCTACAGCAGGACACAGAATCTCCGTATTACAAGTCTAATTCCCCCTTTTTTCCGAGGATTACAGTATTTTAGTAAGACTACAAAAGAATATTTGCATGTGCTCCACTCCTCAAATTTGCGGAACTTTAATCTGGGAAGATTAGGCCTGTTCCACTTCGGATGCTTAATAAAACAGATGGGAAAAAAGAAAAAAAGGAAAAAAAGCCTTAAGTAACCAGTGTAGAGTTAATTTTCTCATTAAAAAGCTCTAATTTCCACTGCTTTTTTTCCCCTTTTGTAGGATTTACAGCGATACAGCCACGCGCTCATGTATATCCAAGGGATAGCTTTGGAGATAAAAAAAAAAAAAATCCTGTAACCCGTGGGAGATTTATTTTGCTAAGGAAGAATGTAAATTTGGCAGAGAAAAGCAGAATCAGGAGGATGTTGACAGCTGCCTGAAAAGAATTATTGGAGGAAACCTAATTTTACCACTGGAAGCAGATCCCAGCAATGAGATGAATAACTGGGAAAACAATTTCCCATTAAAAACACTTCCATGGGGTAGTTTTGGAGCAGCTGAAGGATGGCTCCACACGTGTGTGGATAAATTCATAAATCAAGGACCTGCAGGAAAATAAGGAGGAAATTCAATCCAACCCTGCATTATGTCCACATCAGCACTTATTGATAAATAGACCCCAATTGTGGAAATATTTTGCTCCTGGTGAGGACTTTTGAGGGGAATATTTCGTGCCTGCATCTAAATTAGGATTGAGGCGTGTTTTATGATGAAAAAATGCTATTTTCTAGTGAATGCTTGGCTTTTAAAGAGTTGTTTGGCCTTAAAAATCAACCACGGGTTGGCTTTTCAGACATTCAGATGTGTCTGGACCTGGGATTGGTGGTGTTGGGCGGTTTCAGCTTTGATTTCTGCCGTCACCAACGTACATCTGGTCATTCCTTACTGTTTAAATCAATTAATTTGGCACGTAAAGGCTGCGTAGCAAGAAATGAAACCCAAGGATTTCCAGAGCAGGTCCCAGCCTGGAGCAGCAGGAAAGTCCAGGCTGACGCCCTCCATCCAAAGGGATTTTTATCCATGATGCCATTTTTCTAAAGTTCATTTTCTCGACCTCACTGCATCCGTGAGGTTTTGGGACTAAACGACATCAGGGAGTAATTAAAAAGAGAGGGAAGAATTTATGTTTTCTGAGTGCTTCATTAACACTTTAATTATTAGTTTCCTCCTCACGGGAAACCGCTTGGGATTGGGGCCAGGACGAGGGGGGATGGTTTTAAACCCAGAGGGCAGGGTTGGATGGGATTTTGGGAAGGAATGAGGGTGGGGAGGGGCTGGGATGAAATTCCCAGAGGAGCTGTGGCTGCTCCTGGATCCCTGGAAGTGCCCAAGGGCATCTTGGAGCCACCTGGGATGGTGGGAGGTGTCCCTGCCCATGGTAGGGGATGGGATTTGGTGATTTTTTATTTCCTTTCCGACACAACCCATTCCGTTAAAGTCTTTAATCCTCTTTTGGATTTAACCCCCTCCTAAAAAACTCCCACAAAAAGTGCTTTTCTCCTTCCCTGGCCCTGCCAATCCTCTGGGAATGGGAAATAAAAAGTGTCAGGGTTTGATGTCCTGATGTGATTGAACAGATCTTTTTCACATCTCGCTCTTTCACCTTCCTGAGTAAAGAGACAAAATCCAGATTTCTTTTTTTTTTCCTCCCCTGCTTCCCGGCCTGAATGCCTTTGTCTGATGGAAGCGAGAAGGAAGCCAGGGAAGTAAATCCATCACGGAGAAGAATAGTGAGAAGTAAGTTATAATACAGGTGTCATCCATGATTTAGGGGATTCTGGCACCAGAACTAAATAGCAAAGCTCCTCATGCAGATTCATTGATAACGCCCTAATTTATGTGACAGCATTTAAGGGGGAAAAAAAAAAATTACGAAGGAGGAATACACAAAAATAAATTTCCTTCAACACAGCCTAAATTTAATAAAGCAATCTAGCAACTGCCAGCGAGCCCTGCAACTCCAGAGTGATTAAATAAGGAGGAGCATAAATTATGCAACGCAGTTAATCAACGTGGAGCTGCTCTGCACCCACATTCCATCCCAGAGCCCTCGTTCCCTCGGCTCAGCATTCCCAATTCCTGTTCCACGAGGGATTTTCCCTGTTCGTTCCCGGGATGGGGTTTTGGGGTCATGCTGAAGGTCAGGCTGTGTCTGATCTTTATTTGGATTTTTTCCCCGCCTCCTGCTCGCTGGGGAAGATTAGGCCTAATCTGAGCGGTGAAAAGCTGGGATTTATTTTCCATTCTGGCTCTTTCCACTTAAAAGCAGGAGCTTGGATTCACATTTCTCCCTGTGTTTAGCATCACTGGCTGGATCTATTAATAGCCTCCTTCCCCGATTCCTAATGTTAGCAGAAGTTTCTCCCTCATCCACGCTCGCACAGTTTTCCTTTGCCATTTCAAAGGCATGAATTTATTCCGGCAAATCCAAATGCATTTAAAGGGCGTTAAAATGGCATTTCCACGAGAGGAGCAGCTCGGTCTCTGCATCTCCCACCTGAGCCGAGGGACAAAATTGGGATTTTTGGGCCCAAAGCTTTGGTTTGGATCCCTCACTTGTGTCCCGGGGTGTTTCCATGTTATTCCCTTGGGAAATGTTGGGATTTATGTGACCACAACATCCCAAAAACCCGGGAGCTCGGAAGTTTCTCTCCCTCTGCACCTCATTTTCGTCATCTTGACAACTCCTGTGAGCGAGCCCTCGATTCATGGGGATGATGAGGGATGTGCAGGGTGGGAATCATGAGGCATCAGGATAATTTTAATTTAGCTGAGACTGACAACGTCAGGCTCCTTTGAAAGTCTGAGTTTAAAAATAAACTCTGTATTGTGAACAATTCCGGATGGGAAGAAATTGGAGCTTTATAAACAAAGCCCTTATGTTCTATTAATTGTTCCTGTGCCACAAACAGACAGGATGGAAATATCCTTGATACAAAGAAATAACAATTTTTAAGCCCTTAATTCATGGATTCTTCCTTTTTTATATATTTTTCCCCCTCTTTAATTCAGCCCTAAAAATCTCAGCTGAATTGAGGAATTAATTTGGAAATTTATTTTACATTTAAAGCCGAGGATGTGACGGAATCTGGGGAAATATCCCACAGCTCCTGATGCCACGGGGCTTTATTCCAAGCAGAAGATCACTCCAGAAAAAAATCCTGACAAAATGTCCCAAAAACCTGCCCTGCCTGAATTCCTGCTGGTGGCAGATTCCTCTCACCTTCCCTTTAATCAACCCCACCCAATTATGCCCCAAATAAAGACATTTTACCAACCTCAATGCCTCCCACCCCAAATTCCCTTCCCTTTTCCTTATTGACCAAGGTGGAAAGGAAAAGCCGTGTATTGATTTCCTTGGACTTTCACCCAATTTATCACCACTGATTTCCTAGTTCCCATCACCAAATTTCCCACTCCGGGGCTGCTGGGATGAAGAGCTGGGCAATAACTGTGGCCGTCACAAAGTTTTAACAAAAGGATGTGGAAAAAAATGAAGAAAACGGAATATAAATGAAGAAAATGGAATATAAATGAAGAAAATGGAATATAAATGAAGAAAATGGAATATAATCCCTGTTTTTCTGAAGGGGGATTTGGATCCCCGACAACAGGAGAGAACCGTGTCATGAATTTCCGCTTTCTCTCCACTTTGACACAGCCAGAAACAAGTCAAGGCTTGCCTCACTTCAAGGTGACTTTGGAGAGATCACTTTGAAGTTTCCCATGTATTTTGCTTTTTGAAGTTAATCGATTTCACTCCAGTGCCGGGCAGACTGGAATGAGACCCTTGCAGCCGTCTGTCAAGGCAGGAATCTCTGAATGGTTCCTAAAATGCAATTTTTTGTCCATTTTCCTGGTTTATCAGGCCCAAATTCTCCACAGAGATCCCCATGGAATGTCACTGGATGCCTGAAGGTCCTGCAGGCCTCAGGTTTGCCCTAAAACCTCTCACATGATTCTCAAAAATATATAAAAAATAAATACATAACATCTCTATCTCTCAGAAATTATATTTTGCCCATCCTAATCTTCCTGTTCGGTGTAAGAAAAGCTTTTAAAAGAGTTTAATTAATTAAATTAAAGCACTAAACCTACATCAGCCTTGGGATGGGTTTGAGGAAGGCGACAGGACTGAAGTAAACAACAAATCTGGTCCATAAAGAAATCCCTGTGCATTTCTGCTGCAGAAATGCCTGTAAAATGTGAGGGTTCTGCTGCTGAAAAATTTAGAAAATGTGGCTTAAACTCAGCCCAAGACTTCTGGGTTTAAACTTTCAGCTCAATCCATTGAAATGGTTCAGTTTAACACTTTATTTAAGAGGCTTTTGAAGGGACAGACAGAAATGAGGCAGCTAAAAACCATAAAAAATTTAGGTGAAACAGAATTTTGGGCTTTGTCCCTCGTGCCTCAGTCTGCATCAGGAATTCAGGGATTAATTCCTTCCTCCCAGCCAGGTATTTTCGGTGTGGACCAGAAACCTTAAATCACGGATTGTTTTCAAACGCTCAACCCCCGCACCCCGCCATGCTCCTCTAATTAAATTGATTACTCATTTATCTTGAATTAAAACTCAATCAGCAGCGACCAAACAGCACCACCATTGGCTCAATACAGCTGGATTTTCAACAGGTTTACTACAGGTTTAATTCTATTAATTTTACTTTTCCTCTCCCAACAGAGGAGAGCGTGTAAAACCAGGACTCCTCCGTACTCGGGGTAATTAAAACCGTGTAAAAAAGGTGTGAAAAATAAACTTGTTTGACCCCTGGGATGTAAGAAATGATCTCACCTCGCTCCAGGTTTTGGGAAAAAGTCCCCTGCAGGCCTGGCTGAGCCTGGAGTTCCTGAATCTCCCTGTTGGGGTTTATTAATTATTCAAGACGCGCAAACAAACAAAACCTAGTTTAAACACTCCCGAATTCCTTCAAACCCCACCAGGGCCAGGCTGGGATTTCTCCGAGCGACCTTGGGCCGTAATTCCTGGCGCACCAGGACTGATTTACTCCGGGTGACCTTCCCGAACGCTCTGTCCGGGAAGTTTTATGGGGCCGTGATTAATGCCAAACCTGAAGTGTGAGGGACCCAGCGCGACCCTCCCGGTGCTCAGGGACCCTCTGGCTCTGCGACGGGAGCAGGAACAGGGAATATTCCCCTGGAACAGGGAACATTCCCTGTTTTTTTTGTTCCAGGGGAATATTTCCCTGGAACAGGGAATATTCCCCTGGAACAAAAAAAAAATCTTCCAAATGAGGGTGCTCGAGCGCTGGGGCTGCCCAGAGAGGCTTCTGGAAATTCTCGACCCCAAGCTCGGGTGACCCTCACCGTGATGCCTGATGATTTTTTATGTTTTCTTTTTGTATACCCTTTTAATATATTTTACATACCCTTTTAATATATTTTACATACCCTTTTAATATATTTTATATACCCTTTTAATATATTTTACATACCCTTTTTATATATGGTACATACCATTTTTATATATTTTACATACCCTTTTTGTATATTTTACATACCCTTTTAATATATTTTACACACCCTTTTAATATATTTTACATACCCTTTCATATATTTTACATACCCTTTCATATATTCTATATACCCTTTCATATATCTTACATACCCTTTTTATATATTTTACATACCTTTTCATATATTTTACATACCCTTTNTTAAATACCGAAATAAAACCCTTTTACCCCGTTAACCCTGTCTGTCTCAGAATTCTAGGACAGCAAAAGGCAACCCTGAGGTGCAGAGCTGGAGCAGGGCATCTCCAGAGGGCCCTGCCAGCCTCGGCAGTGCTGAAGGCACCCCAGAGAAATTCCCAAGTACTGCTCCCACAGATCCCCCCATGGGATGTCTCGGGAATGTCTCCTGAAACTGGGTTTTAATGGATCAGAGGGTCAGGACAGAATCCCAGAATGGTTTGGGTTGGAAGGGACATTAAAAAGCGCTCAGTGCCACCCCTGCCATGGGCAGGGACAGCTCCCACTGTCCCAGGGTGCTCCAGCCCAGCCTTGGGCACTGCCAGAGATGGGAGAGCCACAAATTCTTTAGGAAATGAGATAAAATAATGACGATTATTTCATGTTTGAACCTTCCCCCAGCAAATCCCGCTGTTCTGTGCAAAATGGCAACTCCAGGGCCCATCTCAGGCCAGGATTTACTGCTTCCATGGATTTCTTCTTGGAAGATCTCCCCCTCTCTATGCTTGGAAGGAGCTCAAGTCNTCATGTTCGCACCTTTCCCCAGAAAATCCCAGTGTTCTGTGCAAAACGGCAACTCCAGAGCCCATCCCAGGCCAGGATTTACTGCTTCCATGGATTTCTTCTTGGAAGATCTCCCCCTCTCTATGCTTGGAAGGAGCTGAAGTCCCTCCTTTTCCTTTCCCCTTCACCCCTCAAATTCAGCTCCACGGGATGATCCTGACTGGGTTTTGCTCTCTCTCTTGCTCAGCACCTCAGGGTTTTCTGCAGATCTCACAGGCAGCTCCCGAACACTCGGCAAACAATTTTCTCCATCCCGATCTGCGGCAAAATCCCATTCCAGGCCCACTCTGCTGTCCATCAGATTCCCAGCAGCAAAGAGAAAAGCTTTCTGTTGGAGCGCTGCCCTCCCCCTCTGCCATCCCAAACCTCCCACTCAGCTCTGGAAATAACAGCTCTGGAAGGATCCAGCAGCAGGAATATTTTCCTTTCTCATGGAGGGATCAGGGGCTCCCCCAACCAAGGGTGTGGGTCAGTCGTGTCCGTTAAATCCCGAATTTGGCTCCGCTCCCCATCCCTGCCTTGTTTAGGCACCTCGGGGGCAGCAGTTTTTCCAACCGAAGCTCCCATGGAAGTTTTTGGGATTCATTTCTTGGTGGTTTTGGGGTTTGTTTCTTGGTGTTTTTGGGGTTCATTCCTTGGTGGTTTTGGG
>VZTX01020440.1:0-12463 GCA_013400915.1 Pardalotus punctatus
TCCTTTCCTTTCCTTTCTTCTCAACTACCAGGTTTTCCCAGTTTAAACAAAGCCAAAAGAAGCCAACCAAATGCCCAAAAAACAAACCAGTTAGTGCATGGACATTTTCTCTTCTGCTTGCAGGTGAAACAAATTGCTCCTGCTATTAATAAAGAGCTGTTTCTGCAGTTGTGAACTAATTTCTTTGATTAAACGCATACCAAAAATACAATTCAGTTGTTGCTGTCACTGACCTTGTTGCAATACCTGTGTACCAGGAAAAAAAAAAAAGAGGTGGATTAGGAAAGGACTTGAAAAATAGGAGACTGGGAAAAAGGAATGAATTCTTAAATTACCAGGTCAGGCAGAAATAGTTAAGAGAAAAGAAAGGTATTTAGAGAAGTAATAAATAATTCCTGTAACTGGTAAGAATAAAACTGGTACAGGGGCCTGAATCTTCTGGATGTTGGCATATTTAACCATATGATATTCTGTTTAAATAGGCTGCTCTTAACCATCTGCAGAAATGTGGGAAAAGGAATGAGGACAACACTAGATTACAATTCACTGAGCCTGAGAATTATCTTCATTCAACAGGAGAACAGACAATTTTAACTGTCCTGGCTGATGTTCACCCCTTATCACCTTTCCTGGGAAAAACTTCTCCCAGCCCATTCTCTTTACAGCTCATTATTTGCTTTGGCAGCCCCTTTGCAGACCCACTCCAACTGTAGCTCTAGGCTTACACTCAACCCAAACCTGAATCCTACAACTAAAAATAACCATAATCTTGGATTATCCTTACACACATGGCAATGGTAGTGGCAACTAGCCATTACCCAGGAAAAAGGTTTTCACAACCCAGGGCTCTGCACAGCCCACACTTCCCTTTGGGTGCTCCTTTCCAGCCCAACTGCAGCTGTAGCTCTCCAGGTTCTCTCCTTCTATCAACCCCAAATCTAACTTTTCTTAGGCTGAGCCTGTAAAAAAGGCCCCCAGTTACTGTGTAGATGAAACATTTCTGATGGCACAGTCCTCTCGGCAGACTACACTTCATAACATCCCTTGTGACAGGATTTTATTAAACACTGGAGTAGTGAGTGGACATTGCATGTGCTAACCTCTGAATTTTTTAATTTTCTTTATTTATATGGAAGCATTTATATTCACTGCATTTATATGCTGATATGTTTAGGCAGAATTTCCAAGAGAAGCAGTCCGAAACAAGGTAACTGTTGAAGGTCTCTTTATTGGGCAGATCACTAATTATTTGTATAGCAGAAAGCTTTTGAATAATTCCTCCAAAGCAATAGCAGTCAATGAAGTGCAAAATCACAGAAATAAACAATATTTATAGTTCACCAGAAAAGAGGAGAAAGAAGAAACGACTCCTGAGCACACACATTTCTCTGAAATATTTAATGATGGAGTTGAACTTCTGGGCAGTGTTTGCATCCTAACTTGGCATTAACAGAACAAAAAAAATACCCCCAAAATTGATGAGGTAAGATTCTGAACTTAGAAGGCTAAATGTGGAGTAATACAGAGATTCATTACCTTATCTTGGTTCTTTTACACTGGCCTGGCTGTGTAGATCAGCAGAAACTCTCTCCTCTATAGCTTTGCGTGAAAGCCCTGAGCAGGAAGGACCAGCAGGGCACAGAGGACGGGCTGAGGTGATGGATCCAGGTCCCCAAGGACCTGAATTACAAGTGCCCACATGAGGCTATCAAATATCCACTCTGTATCAAAACGGATCACTCCTTTGCCATAGTTACTTTGCTTAACTAATGCTGCTGGGCACAGATTTTCAAAGGATTTGCATCTGCTTTCTCCAAATTAAAACATGGCCTGCATAAAGCAAAGTTTTCTATCAGTTTGTTGCTGAATTTTCTTTCTCCTCAACAAAAAAAAGGAAAAGAAGTCCAACAGTATATTCCTTTTATATAAATTTTTCATCAGCAAGATGCCCCACATCCCAAAGAGATACTAATTTATTTATTTAAATAAATCGGCAATGAGTAATGGGGGGGTAGGTAAAGTCCTTCCAATGGGAAATGTTCTCCTTTAGCTGAAAACTGGAATTTCTGAAGAAACTACACTGAAGCAAGACATTTTACTTCCTCAATCAACTTAATTAGATTTATTTATGCACATGCCTTTCAAAATTTTAATGAGACCTAAACTTTTAAACCTCAGCACTGATAAAAGGGCTTTTATCTTCATTGTCTACAAGAAAAAAAATTATTAATTTATTACAATAGCAAGTTACCACTTGACTTTTCTGCTATTTTATGTTGAGTGTTTACCACTAGGAAGTTATTATGCAGTAACAAATCCTTTGAGTTTTTGATACAATTCAGAGTTATTCAAACTCTCACTGTAAACTGGAGTACCACTGTAAACAGTGGTACTTTCTAGGGGACAAGAAGCCAGAAAGGAATATAACATCTGTGACTTTTATATGCATAATTTTGGCTGCAATATCAATAATGCCTTCCATTGGTTAAGAGACAGGGGAAATGCTGCTGGCCTTGTCATCAAAGTACTGCTGTGGCCAGAGAATCTGTGGGAACTGTGACTTCCCCACCAGCTTTAAGAAGTAGCTTCCAAAGTGGCTGTTTACTTCATGCAGTCTTGGTCCTGCTTCTTCTCAAATCAGTGGGAATTTCTGAAGTTTATTGAAAAGGAATCAGGACCCGTGAGGTCTTGGGTCAATGCAGGGTCAACAAGGTGAAGTGATGTGCTCTTTAAAACAATGTGTAACTCAAGCACTTTAAAAGTTAAGCACCTGGAGTCAGAAAAGCCAAAATTAAGGCTCTGTGCAAAGCTTCCATTCTCCTTTACATGTGTGAATTGCAATATGGCCTATACAAAGATGTTCTGCTTTCTCCAGAGATAAGCAAGACAGATGGAGAATATGGCAGGAATGTGTTTGGGATGACTTGGTTCCTGTAGAATCTTTCTTACCTCACATATAAAATTTGATTGGTGGAGGATGCATCACGAGATATGGGGAGAAATGTGCTTGCAGATCTTGGCTGTGACCTTAATTGTGGCATTTCCAGGTATCTGGTGTTTGGTTTTTTATGTAAAGTAATAAAAAATAAACCCAGATTGATCTTGATGCTGTTGCCTGCGTAATTTTTGAAAGCAAACTGAGCTTTCACATATTTGCCCCTATGACACTGGTGTGGAATGACAGCAGTGATTCCTGGATTCATTTATTAGATTTCTTGGGCTGTTGAGTTCAAGCAGTCAGTAAACTAATAATCTGTTCCCTTTTTTCTGCATGCTGCCTTTAGGGGGAAAGCTTACATTTTCCCAGAGAGTTTATATTTTGAAGACTTGGGTCTGAAGTTTTTGCCAAATTTAAATGCCATTTTTCTAGAGCAATATTTATAAGTATCAAAGTTAAGCATACAGACAATTTTCCTTTGGAAATCACTGTGGTCAAACAGACAAAAATTAAATTGGAGATAAATTCCCTATACTGTAGAAGTGAATCTGCAGGACTTAGCTGCTGCAGGATCCTAGGTCAGGATATGGAGGTTTGATTAATATTTTAATTAACTGTTAAGCTTCCACCATCGGAAGAGCTGAAATTTAAAAGGCTTCCAGAAACCTAGGCTGGCTTTTTGGTTATTTCCTTGTTTTCTCCCCACTCCCAAGGTAACAGATGTATGATGAGAGCTGAAGGAGGAAAGGTTCATGGAGGTATCCTGCTAAAGAGAGCAAAAGCACAGTATTGATGGAATACATGCAAGCTTTAAAAGCAGATAAGCAATAATCTTAAGTGGTTGTATCAGAATTTCATCACAGAATTCAGTGATGCTCAGCAACAGAATAAGGAGCAGTGGCCATAAACTAAACCACAAGATGTTCCACCTGAGCATAAGGAAGAACCTCTTTACACTGATAGTAGCAGAGCACTGGAACAGGCTGCCTGAGATCGTGGAGTCTCCCTCTCTGGAGACATTCAGACCCCACCTGGACATGTTCCTGTGTCACCTGCTCCAGGTGACCCTGTCTGGACAGGAGGGTTGGACTGGATGATCTCCAGAAGTCCCTCCCAACCCTAAGGATTCCATGGTTCTGTGAATTCAGTATGTTTCTGAAAGTTAAAATGGCTCTAGAGTCCAGCACTACACTTTTCTAAAAATCTCACTGTTCTAAAAATCTCACTAAAACTTCCCAATGTTAGACACATCAAGTGATTTGAAGACAGGCTTGGCAGGAACATTGTTGGCATCAGCAGAATGATAAATTTTGGATTAATTGCCATCCCGAGGATGGTTGTAAAATCGCTGAAATTTCTCACAAACTTTCTCACAAAAGTCTGAGCTGAGAAAGATAGGACACAGAAAATGTTAACCTGAAACATGAAAACTTCGAATGTTCTGAGCTGACCAGACCCAGAAGCTGAAAGGAGTGTGGGCAACCTCTCTTGGCCATGACAGATGCCACAAAGCCCAGGCAGAAGTAGGTCATGGTGTCCACAGACCTTACTTAGGATATCTGCTGCCCTCTAACAGCAAAATACAGGAATCACAAATTATTTTCCCCAGTGAACTGGAAAACACAGGACCAGCTCCTGCTCTGAGCTCACCCCCTCCTGTCTCCTGTACCTGCTGAAGTGTGCACTGCTTCTGTTTCACTGCAGCTTTAGCCGACAACCTGCACGTGGCTTTTGCCTGTCACACATCACTCCTCTGGTTTTACGCAGCCCTCAAGAACATAAAAGAACTATCAGTAGATGCACAGCTTGGAGTCTTCTCCCCAACACCATCACATTTTAAACCAAAACCAAAATCAACCGTTTGAGGGAAAAAAGGGTCTTTTAGGTTGGTTTTTTGTATCCCCTCCCTCAGCAGCTCTGCCTCCTGCACACAAAGTCTGATTGCTACTGAGTGAATGGCAGTTGCATTTGTTGAAAAAAACCCTCCAAACTAAATTTCAAGGGCATGTTAACTTCCTGAACCTGTGAAAAAGAGTGTAGAGGCTAAGGTTGTAAGGCTAATATCTCTGCTACAGAACTCAGGGTATCTTCTCCCTAGAACCACATGGATGATACAGAAAGAATTTATACCATTTTTGAGGTGAGCTTGTGAAGAGGGGGCTGTGTTAGCTACTCAATTTGCTTCCACTTCATGATTGTAATACTCTGGCTGACTCTTGAAAGGGCAAAAGCATAAATAGAAACACAGGAAATAAAGGTTTCTTCCTGAAACCTATACAAGTACAGAAGCATAAAAAGGGAGTTACTATTTTTAAGGTTTGAAATTAGTATAATAGGTATATTCAAGCAGGATCCTCTTGAAATGTTTGTTTAAAATGCTGATTTAGAAAGCCATTTATGTAAGTACTGTACTTGCACTCTTGTTCTGCATGATAAACACACACTGTTCTGTGCAGGCAGTTTGAAAGGGTGAAGACAAACTCTTTCCCTGCTGACTTAATATCTTTTGAGCATTTATTTTTCATGATGTGTAGATCTTCAAATCTGAAGGAGATGTCTAGCTAAAATAATGAAGCTGAGCAAGACTGTCATCCAGTATTTCGGTTCCAGCTTTAGAAACTAAGCAGCTAATGGTAATGGGATTAACTGTTAGCCCACTGGCACACTTGGTGATTGTGACACTGGCCAATCTAACGAGCCCGTGGCACTATGAAGTTAAATAAATTACATAGAGCTTAAAGCTAGCAGCTGCTCTGTCCTCCTTTATCTAGAGATTGTTTGTTCTTCTCAGGAGGCACAAATCATGCAATTTTCATAGTTAGAGCTGAGATCTGGACCTTTAACCATGTCATCTGGCTGAGGAGTACACAGCTGCTTGCTTTGTGCACGCAGGACATCATCTCAGAGGCATTTATGGATGCTCCCTTTCCTTATGTCTTCTAACAATGAGAGAATGACTCTGGTCTCTCTGCTTCTCTGGAGTTATGTATAGAAGTAAGAAAAGTTAGTAAAATCCCGCAGACGTGAACAGACGAGTCACCTTAACTGACCTAAATTCTCCATGATTAAAACTGGGGATTTAAAAGACAAATTACTATTTGCTTAGCATTTGAGAAAAAACACATCCACAGATCTTTAACATCATCTTAATAAATGGCATTCTGCTTTTGATATGATCCATTTCCTCAGTTAGGTGGGAAGGTGATAGAGGAAGCACTTCAGCAGAAATATTATGTCTGAAGACTTAATCCAGTTTGCAAGTCCAGTCACACTGACCACATCCGCAGTATTTAAAATATTACGTAGTGCCAATCACATTTCTGCTCTGGCCATGAAAAAACAATTCCATGGATTAAAGAGCCAAGAGGACTAGGGAAACTTTTTTCCTTTCTAAAGCATCCATAATTTCATGAAAGGAAATGAAGTATCAAGATGTCATTTAATTTCATTTTGTTATGTTTCATTTATTTTCATTTTTTAAATTTCTTTTTTGTTAATTTCATTACTTTTCCTTTTATTTGTGAAGTTTCATTTAATTAAATTTCATTCTTAGATTTGTCATTTCATTTCCTTTCATGAAATGAAATCTTGAAATTTCATCTAATTCCCAATCCTTCCCTTCCATTTCAGTTTCTGATATTTTGTTTCCTGCCATGAAATCCTTTCATGATTTTCCAGGAGCTTGCTACAGATTTGTAACTTTCTCTGCATGTGTGGATAAGCTCCTTGCTACCTGTCTAATTGTTAGGAATAAAACCTCTTCTGAGAGTGAGAAATTCAGTTGTTTCCTTCTATGGGGTTTTTCCTCCACATGAAAAAAAGGAAATAATTTAGAGATCAATGCAGAAACATGAAAGAGAAATTACAGACAACATTTTGTAGCTGTGTACATCTCTAGGATTTACTTCTATTAGTTCTACCTGTGATCTGCTCTCTTTCTTCCTGCTTCTGAATGTGTGAAATAATAAAATGAATGTGCCAAGGAGAGAATAATAGTACACAGGCTGCAGTTTTGCACTAAGTAGTCAGGTACTACCACTTTCCTCAGCTGGAAAGGGCAGCATGGCTTGCAAACAATAAATTTCATGGCTCTCAAAAAACCACTGAAATGCCCTGCTGAGGTGCAGTGCTGAGGTCTTCTGTTCTTAAGCTATGGAAGAAAACCAAACATAATGCCTGGCTGTGCAGCTTTCTCTGGCACAGATGAGATGGGGATTTCTCTCTGTGTGTACAAAAACATATCTAATGACTGCTGAACATAGATTTCAGGAAAAATTAAAAAAAAAACAACAAAGCTTTAAAAGGCACTGTATAAAAGTATTTGTTCGGATCTGCTTTTACTCTGTCTCAGCCTACTTACCTTTATGTAGAGTGGATCTGCAATCACAAGTATTTTCATGTACTGTTCAGTTCTTGTGATCATCTAAGTTACTGCAGAAAATACCTCGATTCAGCTCTTACAGGTCTTTAACTAGAGTCACCTTTAAGGCTGATAGTTGATAGGGAATCCCGTTTTTATCACGACCACGGAAAAGCTTTGACTACTGGAAGGTATCCCATTAAATCCACCATACATGCTGAATTTCTCATGTCAAGCTGTCTTGCACACCCTTACGGTTTGGCAGCTCTGGCCCCCTTTCTGCTTTGCAGTCCAGTGTTGATTTCCCAACACACATTTGTGGGTGGCAGTTCTCTCTTCAGCTGTTACATTAGATGTTTTGTGGTACATTGTTCATAAAACTTTTACACAAAGCCGATACTGTACACACAAATTTTAGGAAAGCATTTCCCCAACTTCTTTTGAATGCCTGGGTAGAGAGTGGATAAAGTCTAGTCCTCTTTTCTTCCGGCGACCATCACAGGCAGGTGACATGACCTATATGACCATATTAACTTTGATAGCATGATTTTTGTTTACGAACCACTCTTAACCATCCAGTGTACTTTACTTCCCTCTAAAAAGAAACCAAGGGGGAAAAAACACCCAATCAAAACTGAACAAAACTCCCATGTCAAGTAACTAGTCACAGATCAGAAACATATTGAAGGGATGTTAGAGAACAAACTCCAGGTCAAAAGTATTCATACAAGCAATTCTGCAAGTATTCAGAAATCAGGCTAGGTGTGCAACTAGTTTGTGAACTGAACAACTCAGTAAAAAGTTAGCTAGATGGGATTTTTTCAGGGAACGCTTTGACTACTGGAAGGTATCCTGTTAAATCCACTATACATGCTGAATTTCTCAGCCCTAATCCCCCAGATGGCAGTCTGAACACACTCTCTGAGATGGCAGATTTGCTCTGCCTGACATTCAGGTTTTCTCTCACTAAGGATCACGAAGATCAGGCATCCTTTCTTTTTTGTAGCTCTTCCTGATATTTCTCTCAGGTCTGTGACATCAAAGTCTTACTGAAATGAATAAAGAACTTGAAAATATGAACTTCAAATACAGAAAATGAGAATTTTTTTGCTTGATTGGTAGCATGGTAGAAAAGCAGGAATGATACTCCATCCATGAGTATGTCATCTGCGTTCCTAATGATACCAAAACCAAAAGAGAGGTCCCTGAATTATAAGTACCTCTCTAGAGAGGTATAGCTTTCATGCTGAAAATCCATATATATAATATTTTATTGAAACAATCAATTTTTTAAAGTACTGCAGGGATATGAATTATGTAAGAAATCTATCCAACTGGACTCTGTCACTGAGTAAGCCTACAAGATTTATATATTTTGCTTTATTTAAAACTCTAGGTAGTATCTGAGAGTTGTCCAAAGATATATTTATGAATTGAGATTTAAAGAAGTGTATTGCAGACATCTAAAAGAAGGAGTCAGTGTTAAGTTTGTTCAGATTCACTCACATATTAATTGCAACAAACAAGTCTTGGCCTCTAAATTTTCCAGTCTAAATATACAATATTTGAATTCTCATTCATATTGAATTGTCATAACTAGACCAAAAGTTCAGTGGAGTACACATATGCTACATGACTGGTGGGGCTGTAACCAGTAGAATCACAATTACAGTGCAGGGTTTTTTATTGACAATGTTCTTTGATATTTGCATGCTTTTTTTCCTGAGAGTACTTCAGCATGTGAAACAGTTCTCTGAAATATTTGTGAAAAGTGAACATAGATGGGAATAAATATTATTGCAGTGAATTAAGGACAAAACATCAATATGCTCAGAAAAACTTGCATAGTTTTTGCTTGGCCTTAATATCTCTAGAATAATAATGTAAGATATCAAGCCAAATAGCCAATGTGATTTTTCACGAAATGCTAAGATTCAGATTATCAAGCCCAGGAATTCAGGCAATACAGAAGAATGAGATTTAGCCATGCTTAATTAGCACAGAATGTTTTATGGGAAAAAAAATTCTTTATGAGCTATGCATGAATGCTGAGTAACATTGTTAGGGTTAAAAAAATATATGGTGAGTCCCCAGCCACCATGCAGTCACCTAAGGCTGCTGCAGCCTTGATGGCGCCCAAAGCAGCACGGCTTAAGGAGTCAATGGAGGTAAAAATTTCCCATGATGAAAAATGGAACTATTAATTTCCAGCACTTTTCCTTCCATGTTCTTCATCTCCCATTAAAGGTGGCTGTGAGGCTGTGTTTAGATTGGGATCAGTGAGAGGCAGAGGTGAAAGGTTTTGTGGCAGCACTTTTTGTTCACTTGTTTCTTTTATGATATTGTCCTTGAAGACCCCTAGATTGGAGCTTTGCAGTGCTAGGTGATGTACAACCACAGAGACAGCGCTTGCCCTAAAGAACACCTCATTCTCTATGTATTTCTTCCATTTAGGCCACACACATCATTTCCTCTTTGCTTCCAAAATTCCCTCTTCTGTTTGGACACTCTCTGTTCTCTATTGCAAATCACAGATGCATTTTATTTTATTTTATTTTATTTTATTTTATTTTATTTTATTTTATTTTATTTTATTTTATTTTGTTTTGTTTTGTTTTGTTTTGTTTTGTTTTCTCCTGCCTGTTCTTCAGCTGTATCTTGTCATCATCAAAACAAATCTAGTTAATTCTTCATTTTTGAATTCTGCATGTAGGGATAAGGGCAGGCAGGGATGCCAGCTTGGAAGTCTGGTCCACAAAGGTGAGAAAAAACAGAAGCAAGACAGATTGTTTTCCTCTGGGCTTCAGTGCTGCACATCCTACTGCTAGGCACTGGCAGAAATGTCAGAGGAGCAGGATTTGCTTTCATTATCAGAACTGGCTTTTCAGATAAAAAAATCCTGTCTCAGCACATGATAGGAATCAAGTATGCACAACAGAGTATGTTCTGGTTGCATGTATAGGTGATCTAAACTCCTTTATTAAGCATTAGGAACGGTTTACAATTACTCAAATCCCGACACTCACAACTTCATATAAGCCCGAAATGTACTGAGGAGGAATGTGGGTAACTTTATTACACTGAATTTAGGGGACTAAGTGTTGCAATCTCAAAACAGGAGGTTTCTAAGTACGTGGAAGTGGGAATGTACTTTGTCTCTCTGTTAAAAGCCTGCTTACATCATGTCCTTGGGTGAAAATCAAGAAATGCAAATTATAAGGCTCAGAGGGGACAGCATTAATAACAAATATTCAATGATTTTAAAAGATCCAGGTTATCTTTAAAATCTTATTACTTCAAAAACATAAACCTGTAAAACGAGTTTAGGATTCAGGTTATACAGAGATTGGGTTAAAATATTCTTGTAACTGAAGGCCAGGATAGTAAACACTCCAGAGGGCTTTGTGAATAAATCTCAAGCATAGTCAGACTGAGACACTAATCTTCATGCCTTCCACATTACCTCAAGCTGCAAAGAATGAAGTTGGAGCAAGGCACAGCCAGAATTTTCTTAAGCCTTACAGGCTGTTTTAGATTAATTTCAGCTGGAGATGTTTGCAGTGGCCCTAAGTATGTAGAGAGGAGAAAAGGTTGCTTAAATCCAGACTTAATCCAACTGAGAATGATCAGATGAGACATGCTGTCTGGCCCATCCCATCTTCGCCCCTATTCTGCCTTTGCTGTGAGTCAGAACATCCAGTCTAAGTACAAAATGGAAGGAATTTCTCCAGTATGTTGTTTTTTTTCTCCAAAATTAAGGTTTAGAATTATTTTTCTATATGCAAGAAGTGCAATATATAGGAAAAAAGAACTATCAGATGCATCTTTCCATCCTCTGTTCTTCAAATACACACTTTACTAAATTTCATAAACTGTGACAGCGATAAGGAATCCTCATGTTCCTAGTCCTGCCCCCATTCTACCTCATGCTCATGTAGGAGCTCGCAACAAAGAATTTAATGCCTTGCAGCTAAGTCTGTTACAGATATCCCAAGAGAGATTATTGTATGGCAGCTATTTTTATATTTTTAGATATATATTTATACTTTGTATACAGTACTTGCTCTCTCCTCATAAGTACTAATCACATTACCCAGAAAACACTAATGTACCTATTTGATAAAGTGATTCTTTGTATCAAGTTGACATTATGCTGTAGATGTGTCTGCTGTAACTATTACTAAATTTCTGGTTTCATTTTCACTTATTCTCAAAGACCAAATGTGGAACTCTTCATACGCCAGTATATTCCTGCTCTTTTATTCTAATTACCATTAATGAATGACAGCTGGAGATCATCAGTGCTGCTGGAGAAGGCGGAGTTTTACTCACTTTACCACACAGATCTTAGAATCATAGTATGGTTTGGATCGGAAGGGACTTTAAGGATCATCTAGCTCCTATGGGCAGGGAGGGATAGCTTGCACTAGATCCAGAAGCTCAGAGCCAGGCTCAAAACCTGTCATTGAACACTTCGAGGGATGGGGCATCCACAACTGCTCTGGGGAACCTGTGCCACTGCCTCAGTACCTTCACAGTCAAGAATTCCTTCCCAATATCTTATGTAAAGCTACCCTCTGTCAGTGGAAAGCCATTGCCAATTACCCTATCAGTGCCTGCCCTTGTAAGAAGGTTCTCTGCAGCTTTATTTACGCCTCTGTTATTGTAGGGTGAGGCTGTTCAGGCCCTGGGGAATTTCACTGCCACCCTGCTCTCTGTAGCCTTTTTTTCCACGAGATTGTTCCCAAACAGAATCACTGTGGAACAGGGCTACTGCAGGGAGCATGTGCATGATTGGTTCAGGAGTCAATCCAATCACAGCCACAGCTGAGAGAGCAGTGAAGTGCCGAAGCTGCGTCACTCTTCCTGCACAAAGTGCAGGGAAATGCAGATGCAGGACAGTCCATGCTGGCCACATCATCTAGAAAAATGTCCTCTGGCAGGCTCCATGCCCTTGCTGCCTGTGAGTTCTATTGCTGTTCTGGGCTCAAACTGATGAGGCCAGTTGTGGCACGCTCATGCCAAGGTGGTCAGTGACATACAGCAATTGAATGCTGTAGACAGAGGAGGATGCTCCAGCCCACAGACACAGGCTGGTCTCCACAGCAATTGTGTTGTGGAAATGGAGGGCAAAAGAGTTCTTTTCCTATCCTGTGGTGATTATG
>VZTX01020447.1:0-18906 GCA_013400915.1 Pardalotus punctatus
GTTACAAACTGATATCCCTCAGTGCAGCAATAAAGCAATCTTGACCCCTCTCTCTGCTCTGAAAAACAGCACCAAGAGGAGCATGTTTCATATATGGGAACATATGCAGGATTAGGTACCACAACCACGTGAACAAACCAAACAATGTTGTGACCAATGGTTTTGTCCCTAATAGTCTCTGGGTCCCAGCCATACCCCGCTCCAGGCTACTGCAGAAATGAACCCTGTCCTGGCCACAGCCAGGACACCTCATTTTCTATGTCCAGTTACTTGCAACGACATATGTAGCCTTGATCCTGCAGCCAGGCCTAAGAGAGGGAACATACTTGTGGAGTTATCTCCAAATAATGTCCCAAAGAAAAGAGCAGCAGCTCTCCATCCCTCCCACTGCAGTACATGGGTATCATCATGCAGAACAGTGCATCTCTTTGGCCCCATCAGCCCTCCTGCACGCCTGCCTGTCTTTGGACTCCTCCACTGCTGTCATGGAGGCAGCCTGAAAATGTTGGTCCTTGATCTAATGCTGACCTGGTGCTTTGAGCAGCCTGCTCACACTGTGCTGTGCCTTGGTAGGGCTGGGGATAGAGCCAGAGCCAGAGCAGAAATGGCAATCCTGGCATCCTGCACACACACTACTTAATTACCACTCACTTCTCTCCTAGGTGAGGCCTTGGGGATTAAATACCCTGTGCAAGTGCCATACAAGCGTATTAAAAGCAATCCAGGGTCGGTGATTATAGAGGGGCTGCCTCCTGGGATCCCGTTCAGAAAGCCCTGCACCTTTGGCTCCCAAAACCTGGAGAGGATACTGGCCGTCGCTGATAAAATCAAGTTCACTGTGACACGGTATGTGGTGAGAGGTGTCGGCCATCCCATGGAGCCAGAGAGGGGGAGAGGAGGGAGCCCACCTAAATGCACTTGCTGCTCTACAGACCCATTGGGGCAAGTCTGTAAATGCCTTCCAGCCCCCCAAGACAGCAATTAAGCTGGCAGCTAATGGTTCATTAGAAAGGGGGGGACCATAAAACAGACACTCCTGCTTTCTTCTCATCTACTGCCTGAGGAGATGGTGGGGAAGGCAGTGGCCAGAGAAAAAGGTGCTCAGTGTCATTAATATGCAGGCAGAGAAATCCCAGCCCCTTTTTAGGAGGCTTGAGACAGAATATTGCTAGTGCAGGGCAGTGCTCAGAACCCTGCTGTGCTTTAGTACCCCCTGTTCATGGCAGGGTCCCCTGCGTTTCACAGCCAGAGAGGATGGGCAGAAGTGGGAAGGGAGGGAAAAGCTGTGTATCACACTAAGGTGAGACAGGAAAAAAATGGGCTTAAGAGTGGCTCCATCATCCTTTCACTGGACCATGTTTGTTTTTTTTTTTGTCTTCCTATTAATGGGGCATGAGGTACATGCTGCCCCAAGCAGGGACCTCATCCCCACAGAGCTCCTGCTGGTCCCACACGAGTAGTAGCATAGTGTGTGAAGGACAGGCTGATCCCCAGCCTTCCTTGGACAACAGGAGGGTGTTCAGCCCAGGCATTCTGGCTTCCTGGTACCATTTCATTTTAAATCTCCTTTTTTTCCTTATTTTTCACAGGCCTTTTCAAGGACTCATCCCCAAACCCGGTAAGAGTTGATACCTTTTTGCCTAAGCGATGCATTGGCCGGGAGTTTAGTGGTGGTCAGAGAGTTGTAAACAGTGGATGGCAAGCAATAATTTTATCAGCTGGAGGAAGGTTGCTCTGACTTCTCTTTCCTGGGCTTCCCACTTTGGTTTTCTTGTTGTTTGGTGCATTTGCTGCCTGAGACAGCTGGCCTTAGCTTCACCCATCAGTACTGCTGCTGTTGCCTTGAAAAGATGGCATTTTTCAAGAGCTCATCTAGGGTAGGGATCTGTTTTCTGTATTTAAGAAAGCACCCACTTTCTTAAGTGTTTTCTTAAAATAAATCAGTGTTATAATGAGCTGGTGGTTTGGGTGGTGAGAGAAGGTCCTGGTAAGGGGTGATTAACCACAAAGGTCCATGTTGGGCTGTAGTAGCATGGCAGTGAAAGTCTACTCCAGCTCGTGAACATTCCACAGGCAGATACACCAGGGAAGACATGGCAGAGGAGAGGACAGGGTGTCCAGGGTGCACTCCATACACAGCTGCTCAAATCATCATCCCAGAGCTGTGTCCTTCACTGTGAGTCCCTGCAGTAGCTGTCTCTCATTTCTTGGCTGCTCAGAAAAGAGAGCTGCTGTCAGAAACGTGGGTAAAAACCTGTCTTGATTTTAAATGTCTGTAATTACAACTGTTAGAAGAGCACAGATAGATGCAAAGAACCTTGTCATCTTTATTCATGGCTCCCCATTTCCTTGGCCAGCCTCCATGGCAATGGCACAATTTAGGAAAGACAAATATGGCAGGCAGGAAAACATTTATATGCCCTTATTGGGAGTAGCAGAAAGGGGTTAGAGCTGTTACAAAAGGTGAGCTGTCAGGAAAATTCAGACATGGTCCATGTGTTCACTTTTGTGTCCTTGTGTAGGGCCCAGCCAGCAATGGGGAGCTCTGTGTAACCTGGCCTTAGACTTGTATCTTTTGGTCCTGAGCAACAACGTGCCAGTTTGCATCAGCTGGACCTTAGTACAAGTTTTACAGAACTCTAGTTTTCCACAGAATTACATGCCTGTGTATACACTTCTCCAGCCACATCTTGTCTTCCCATTCCCCTGCTGTAATCAGTATAATTGCATTAAGACATGTTGATCTGACACAAATCACACCATTAACAAAGGAGCACATCAGAAGGCAAATACTTCAAGCTGCTACCTGGCTGGGAGACACAGCCTGAGAAATAGAAATGTAGAGAAAATTTTTTTTTTTTCAATGCACATTTTTTCACTCCTTCTCCTGCTGAATGCTTTCCCCACAGACTGGCCTTCTAGCAGAAACCCAAAGACATATCTTATTATGTGTATTTCAGTACCCAAGTGGGCTGAGCAGGTCACAGTATCCCTGCCAGTCTGGGTGCTTCACTCCCTCTCCTCCCACAGAAGTTTTAAGTAAGAGCAGTTACAGATGAGGAGTTTTTCTTACTTGACATCTCAGTTTGTTATAGGCAATTTCCCATATTTGCCAAATCTTCAGAGACAGTTCCAGGACTCATAAGTATTTTCTAGTAGTCAGATTACCACTGGAATGTCTCCTCCAGAAAAGAGCTGATTGTATTTTGCACCTCCCCAGTCCCCATTTGCAGCAATTAACCTGTTGTTTGCTTTTCCACCCCACTACACCAAAGTGGTTGGTGGTAATATAGTGGTGCAGTCACTGCCTTGATTTTGATTGCTTTTCTTCTGCTTTAACAAAATGAATGATTTCCAACTAGCCATAGGTCACTAAAAATTTAAATTAAAGAGTCTTCTTTTTACCTCCATATTGTGTAGTGAAGCCCTGTCATGTTAAAGGAAGAGCAGCAGCATGCTTGGCACTATAATAAAACCAATGAAAATCACTTCTAATTTCATAGAGGAGGGTTAAAATGAAAGCAATAGTCACTCCCAAGCAGGATGGCATTGCAGAGATCTCTAAAAGCTGGAAAGCTCAGGAGGTGACACCATAAAGCTCAGGGAAGCTAATGGATTTTATGGATCGTTTTGACTCAAAATTACATGAAGAGTACACATGTTAAGGAAAAAGGGAAATTTAATGTAATTCTAAAAAAAATCACTTTGGAGTGATTTTAGTTGCCTTGAGGTTAAATTATGGGGTTTAATATGCTTTAAAGTTTTGCACCTCCTGCATTGCAAAGAGTGTTGTCAGTAATTGCAGGACTGCAGATCTCTTTCATTTGGGGACACCCATCTTTTAAGTGTAACAGAAACACATAAAAGGATTTGAATATAATCTGAGTGCCTCACATGCTTTTTTCTCAGGATAATCTGTAATTTGTATGTTGAGATGGCATTTTTCCTCTAATGGGAGATGGGGGAGTTGCCTGTGCAGAAGCAGCAGGGGGCGGTGTGCCTGCAAGGATGCTGTTCGTAGAAGGAGGTAGATTTTGAGGGGAGTGAGGCTGGTTTTTGGAAAAAACCCCTTCTGCAGTGCAGGTTTGCAGCCTCTCAAAGATGGGACAATGATCCTGAGACCACCAGTGCTTCACCTGCATGACTTCCCCAGGGCCTTTAACCCAGGAGCACAGCCCTCCTGGCATCCAGAAGTTTTCGTTTTGATATCCAGTGTTTCTTCTCCACACTGATGGTCTCTGCTCTGCAAAAAAGACCTTCAAAACCCCTTTTTGAAAGCGGCATGAATTTTCAGCATTAAACAGGAGTGAGCGAGCAGGGGTGAAGCTCTAGTGCTATAAACACTACACTTACCCTTTTGTTTTTTCTTTGCTGGGGCACAGATACAAAACTGGCTTAATATAAGCCTTTGAAAAAAAACTATCCTATCGAGCATAAGTAATCTAGCACACACACACATACACACAAAAATTTTTTTTCTGTATGTTAATTTTTTATGTGCTTTGACTGAAAATGTACACCAGCTCCATCTGTCCCCAAGCTCCCTACCCCCATGATAGATTATTTCCCATACTCCAGTTAATAAAGTAGGGCAGACAGTGTTCTTTAATTTAAACAATCACACATCCAGGCATCCTTTATGTATCTTTTTTATTTTTTTTTTTAATCACAAGAGCACAATCCTCCTCAAGACTTTGATGAGATGTGCCTCGCACTGGAAACTCCTAGCAAGAAAAATAGAAAAGAGGAGAGCTGTGATGAGGGCTGAGCACATCTTGCTCCATCACCAGGTTGCTTTTCAAGGTCCATGTCCATCTTCCTTCACCCCCCAACCCTTTTTAACCCCCCAGCCGGGCCCAGGGGGATTATTTTTGAGTGTTCAGCTGGTCACTGTTTTCTAGTCTAAAGTGAAAATTCAGGCAGGTTGAATATATATATATATATATAAAAAAATAAATATGTATATGTATATATATGTGTGTGTGTGTGTATGTATGTATATAAAAATATATTTTTATATATTGATAATTATGAAGGCTAAAGTTCAAGCAGGTGTGAATAGCTGTGGAGCTTCAAAGCCTGTTTATAAGCAGGTCTGTGATTACAATCACCTTTTTCTTTCCCTGACTTTGGTCTCCTTTTCCCATTTGCCTCTGTGTGTGGCATCCTCTCATTGTCAAGAGGGCAGCAGCATCATCCAGCTCATCCAAGCCCTTGTGTTTACTTTGCTCTTTCCTTTGTCCTGCTCTCCACCACCCTCATATCCTGTTGTGTCCCTCAGTGACCCCAACCCCCCTCATTTTTCAGGGTGCTTATCACACAGTGAGATGGGTGCCGTTCTGTCCTGGCTGTGGTCTGGCACGTTGGGGTGCACTCCGTGCCTTGCAACATAGTTGCCTTGAACCTGGTGGGACGCTTCCTATGGTTAAGGATGAGTGGCACGTTTGGGTTAGCAGGACAAGAAATTTTAATTACCTTTCTTAAGGTAATTTTGTAACAGCACCTTGAAATGCTGCAAATGCCTTTCAGTTGCTGCCAACCAAAGGAAATGCCATGCTGCCTTTTCTAAATCAGTTCTGACCCATATTGGAAAGATCCTGCCATATGTTGCTCTCCCTTGCTGCCTGCAGTCTGCTTGTGCTCCTGCCTGCACTCCTACCTGCATTCCTCCTTGACAGAAGCCATGCCAGGACCTTGTTCCCTCTTGGCTTGGACTCTAGCTTGGCTTTCCCAGCACCAGCGTGACCTATCTTTATCTCTTCCCCTTTGCATAAGCATTTAGTGCAGTGGGTGCTGCCCACAGGGTGTCACCAGGGATTTAGGGGACCAAGCTGCAGAGATCACAGCTTTTTTTGGGGCAGGGTCCTGCAGCATGGCAGTGAGCAGCACTGCTTCAGCCATTTAAAAACGAATTTGTCTTCCTGCAGCTCAGAGGTGAAGAGCCCCCCAGCTCATGTGGGTCTACACCCAAATCTCAGTGCCTGCAGCTGCCTATGGCAGAACCACGTTTTTTCTGTTCCTTTGTGCTGCTGAATTGAAGGGCTCTCCTTCCCCATGCAGGGTATCAGCAGAGCTCTGTGCTGCAGTGGCCGCTTTCCTGAGCTTTCATGAAATGAGGAACACTTACTTTTTTAGCTAGGTATTTGGAGCTACTTCAGATTGCTTATGCCTCTGCTTAGGAAATTTGGACACATGCTCCTGCTGTCTCCCCAGTCCCCTTCAGTTTGCCACTCTCAATGCACTGCAGTTTGGCATAAAGAGCCTCCCCTCTAAGCCCCTTCCTTTCCCTGGTGCTGCAGCCCTCACATCCCCACCAGCTCTCTCTGTGGCTGGATGAGCCACTTCATTCCTCCTTTTACCCATCATGCAAATCCTGGCCATAGTCCCATCTCTGCTGTTTTTCCACAGGAATTAATTTCATTTTATGTCACTCATCACTTTGGAGTCAGTGGCAAACACCAGCCTTTCCTTAGGGATTCCTTTTTCTCCCATTTTCCCCTGTTGCTGCAGAACTGACACCATTTCCCTGTTTGCTTTTCATCTGCTCTAACCTGAGATATTTTTTTCTCCTCTGGCCCTGGAACAGCTGTGCAGCACAGCTGCTGCTGCTCTGGCACATGCCATAAATGCTGCCATTTGGCCATGCGTCCCTAGGCACATGTGGACCTTGAGCTGCTTAGGAGAGTGGCATAGCCAAAGGGGTGCTTGCAGGCTTAAGCACATTCCAGCAAAGCAGGTCCTGGTATGAGGTGGAGAGCCCAGCTCACCAGTAAATAACTTGCCCAGGAGTTACTAGCTACTGAAAGTGTCTCTGTACCAAGGGACCTCAGAACCAGAGGAATTTTAATCTGCTAGAGACAGTATCATCCTGGGTTTTGCTTTTGTTTGTGACCAAGAAACCAAGCTGCAGCACTCATGGATCTCTTTTTCTCTTTTTTTTTTTTTTTTTTTTTGTCTTCCATTAACTTGCGCTGTAGCCCCTAGACGGATAACATCCTTGGAAAAAGCCTATGCTGCCTTGAATGGTACGTAGCTCAGTTGATGCATCGTAGATGGTAGCAGACAAGAAATGCACTTGTGTTTTACTATGGGAATGAAAATGTCTAAACCCCCCCAAATTTCAGCTGTTGTTTTTTCCTCTCTGCTCTGTTTCCTTGTGATATACAGACCTGAATGATACAGTGTTTTATTGTTGTTATTAATCCTCTCTGCATTTCTAAGCACTGTTGCTGTAGTCCTTGGGCATCAATGCCTTCACTCCAGCCAAACCAGCCTCTCACATTCTCCTCATCCTTCATCCATGTGTCCCAGCAAAATTAATTTGTTATAAATCCACTTGCTATTCACAAGAAGAGCTTGCATGGATTTGGCTTGGTTTTGTTTTGTTGGTTTTTTTTTTGCTTTGCTTTAACACATACTATGGGTCAGGGTTGGTGCATAGCCATGAAGGCTCCAGAGACATAAGATACAGACTGATGTACAGCAGTAAGGAGGAGCTTGCCTGCCTGTGCCTGTGGCAGGGCGTGGCATAGCTACAGCAGACCCAGCCTTAGTGCCATTAGCTGCGATTTTGGCTGTGTGTCTAGGTGTTAAGCTCTGCTCCCACAAGTTTATAGCTCTGCTTTGAAAACATACATATGTTAAGCTAATTCTAACTGAATTTAAACCTGAGTTACTGCAGAATATCCTCAGTAAGGTCAGCAGGTTTATTACACAGGGTTATAACTGAATTGCAGCTGTGGAAGGGGAAAGAATCCTCTTAGGATTCAGGGCCAGATCCTGGCTGCTGTAAGGAGCCTGCCCTGGCTGAGTGTCTCTTTGATGAGTCTGGGATTGCCTGCAGAAGGGATCTGAGCCATATTCTCAGTGGGATGTGTTGGGCAGTGACAGTTTTCCTGATGAAACAGGCTTCACGTCAGGTCTTTGGGTAACAGGAGGTTGTTACTTCAGGAGCACTGGCGGAGTGGAGGACAGGCATCTCCTTGAGCAGCATTTGAGGATACAGGTGGTGGCATGGGAAGGAAGAAGGCTCCATCAGGTATCCTGCCCAGCTGTGCTGTGGCTTCACCACTGAGATCAAGGCTCTGCACATGACATCATGAACACAGACAGAACCATTATTTATCCACGGGGGATACCTTGGATTTGGTTTTGTGTGTTTTTTTTTGAGTCACTAGAAGAATAAGCAGTGGTTTGGATTCTGTTGCCCAACAGCAGACACCTAAACCTCAGTTTTAATAATTACTAAATGCAGTTTGGCGCTTCTCAAAGAAATGCTGTCTCTGACAAGTCCTATAGGAAAAAAGCAAATGGTGCTTTAAAAATGTGACTACTTGTAAGTACCTGTGGAGTGCAGGGGTCCTGACTTCAGGCAGGTAGGATTGGGGGAAAAAACTTAATCAACTAGATACTATTTTAATTTTTAAAAAAATAATAACACAGAGCTGAAGCCAGCAGCATGGATAAACCTGCTTTATGGGAAGGACTCAGCATATTTCAGGAGCTTCCTTGAGTTGATTAATTCCCAAACCCAAATGGGTAAAGTCAAAGGCAGGTGGAGATCCCTCTTGCCTGGGCATGGAGGGATAGGTCCCTGGGAAGCAGTGCCACTGGCCAGAGCTTCCTCTTTGGCTTCTCTGTTATGCATGCTCAGTTCCAGGATTTTCATGACATTTGTTTTTGTCCTTAAATGGCAATTCAGGAGTAGTGCCCGCCTCAAGGTGGAAAAAACCCCTTTGGGATCTTGTTTCTTGCACTCAGGTCACTTGAGGCATGAGCGGAAAGGAAAGAGCTACTGTGTTTTTCAGTCCTAGAGAATTAAACAAGTGAGAACACTGAATTTTGGTGTTTCTTTGTCTGCTACCATCTACACATCCATATGGGTACATATATACAGCCCAGAAACTGAGCATTGATGACAAGGAAGTCACAGAGGGAGCCCACAGGGCTGGCCCTTCTGGCCCACTGTAACCTCCAGAGTGGCACCGCAAGGCATCACATAGAAATCAGAACTCCTTGGCAACATTTGAATTTCATCTATTCTATTTATGTTTTGCTCCATGCCATTCAAGCTACTTTGTTGCCATTTCTGGATTTGAAGCACAAATTGGCCCTGAGCTTTCTTTGCAGAAAGTTTGGGTGGTGGGTTTTTTGTTGTTTTCTTTGTTGTTGTTTTGTTGTTGGTTTTTTTTGTTGGTGGTGGTGGGTTTTTTGGGTTTTTATTGTTTTGTTTTGGGTTTTTTGTTGTTGGTTTTTTTGTTTGCTTTTGTTTGGGTTTTTTTTGTTTTTTGGTTGGTTTTGGTTTTGTTTGGTTGGTTTGGTCTTGGGTTTTTTGGTATTTGTTTTGGTTTTTTGGGGCTTTTTTTTGTTTTGTTTTTGGGTTTTTTGTTTTGGTTTTTTTGGGGGGGTGGTGTGCTTTTTTGGGGTGTTTTTTGGTGGGTTTGTTTTTGGTTTTGTTTTTGGGTTTTTGCTGGGGTTTTTTTGTTTGTTTTTTTGGGGGGGTTTTTTTGTGTGTGTATAATGTCCAGGCAAAACAATTGTTTTCCAGGTGGAGAAGAGGCTATTTTGAGGCTGTACTCTACAATAGTAGGTTGAAGAGGTTTGAGGTTGCCAGCTTCTCTCCAGCGCCCACAGCAGCAGAGTGGCTGAGGTGTGGGATGGGGGTCTTTCTGCCTGGAGTGCTGAGCACTGAAATCAATCCCATGCAGGGGGCTGGGGACTTGCAGTGGATTTTTACGTTGCATTTAAAACAAAACTTCCAGCCACGTGTTTGCTCAAAACCAAAACAAAAATCATATGGTTGTTCAAAATAATAAAAGATCATAATCATGTGATTGCTCAAAATGAAATGAAATAGCTGCTGATTGTGGGCAGAGGATGCTTGGAGTTTGCAGGGCTCACCTTGATGCTGTAAAAACCCACCATGAATAGCCATCTGCTCTTCTGGGACCCCACCTGAAGCACTGCATCTGGCTGAGGCCCCCAAGAAAAGAAAGACCTGAATCAGTTGGGATGAGTCCAGAGGAGGCCACAAACATACCCAAGGGCTGGAGCACCCCTGCTCTGGAGACAGGCTGGGAGAGCTGGAGGTGTTCACCTGAAGAGGAGAAGGCTCTAGGGAGACCTTAGATCCCCTTCTAGTGCCTAAAGGGGCTCCAAGAGAGCTGGAGAGGGACTTTGAGCAAGGGCCTGGAGTGAAAGAAAAAGGGGAATGGTTTCACACTGCCAGAGGACAGAGTTAGAGGGAATATTGGGAGGAATTTCTTCCCTGTGAGGGTGGTGACACCCTGGCACAATTTGCCCAGAGAAGCTGTGGCTGCCCCATCCTTGGAAGGGTTCAAGGCCAGGTTGGATGGGGCTTGGAGCAACCTCGTTTAGTGGAAGGTGTCCCTGCCCACGGCAGGAAGTTGGAACTGGATGGTCTTCTAAGGTCCTTTTCAACCCAAACCATTCTGTTTTTTACTCAGTGGCTTGCCAGCCTGGGTGACAGTGCTTGCCTCGGGTGCAGTGAGGATCTTCAGGAGGATAGAAGTTGGGGAGTCCACCCCACTGAACTGGTCCTGCACTGGACATCCGAGCTGGCTGGGATTTGAAGGGGTGACCACAGCAAGAGGCAGATAAAATTTATTCACTTGGTGCTTTATATCTGAGGGGTGAAAAAGCATCAAAAGGGACAGGTTAGGGTTAGGGTCATTTGACCCTAGGTCATTTGTCCTGGAGCCTCCTGAGGATGCTAAATAGCTGAGGGTAAAAATCTGCTGACTTAGGCACATAGTTTGAAATGAAAGAATGAAAGAGAAACTGTTTAGCACAATGAGGATAATTAAAAAATCTAGTAAAGCCAAGCTGATTATATAGCATATTATAAAACAATACAGCACTTAGGAGCTTAGCCATAAAAATGCTCTCTCATTCCTCGATGTCACTCAAAACATTCGTGGTTCTGAGGGCCTGAGTCTTTGTTGCTTTGCATTTTTTCTAGTCGTTTACAGCCCCGCAAAGTAGATATAAAATGCTTTTAGCTGTGACAGCCCATGGCAAATGGACATCTGGCAGCATTTTAGAGCTGCTTTGCACAGCTCTGAAAGGTGTCACAGGATGCAAGCACAGAGCAGCACCTCTGAAGTGTTCCCACTCCATGCTGGAGCAGAGGCACAGGGATACTCTCCTGCATTATGGCAGTGAGGTTGGTTTTCCAGGGACTCAGAAGGAAACAAGGTAAGTTCACCCCTCTCCTTTCTTGCTTTTGCAGATGAGGACGATGCCAACAGGCTTGGAGAGAAGGTGATTCTCCGAGAGCAAGTGAAAGAGCTTTTCAATGAAAAATATGGTGAGTCTCCACTTGCACGCATCACAGGGTGAGGTTGGTTTTGCTGAAAGCAGCCACAGTTAAAATTAATTCCACAAAGGCCTCTATTTAAAGCCCAAGCACACGGCAGCTGCTGCAGCGCAGATATTGTCCTTCTGCTCCACATTACAGCCTGTCCCCAGGAACATCCCTGTATCTCACTCCTGGCAGGTGGGACAGTGACCTTCTTATTGACAGCTCATCCTTGGAGAGGAGAAGGAGGATGGGAAAATGCAGCACAATAGCAGGGTTTGTTCAGTCTGATGTCAGCCTTTGACGGGACAAACTCCCTGGGAGGCAAGCCAGAAATATGGCTGTGCGGCCACTAACACCTTCAGGTTTTGGGGCTACAGAGATGCACGGTGGGACCAGGCTCTTATGGTCAGAAACAGTGCAGGAGTGAAGCATGTGCTCTGCTCCCCACCGAGCAGGAACTGAAGGGATACTCAGAGAGGTGAGCAGCAGGTTTAATTGTACAGAAGGAAGGGCTTTTAATGCAGCAAGGAATTAAATTGAGGTATATCACTGCCATAGGTTGTTGTGGAGGCCAAATAGATAAATTGATTCAAGAAATGGGCAAGAGTGATGTGATAATGTGATGCAATGCGATGTGATGCGATGATGTTGATGGCTGTGATCTCCACCCTAGTGACCCCTAGACATGCTCACATACAAAGGCAATCTCTGTGGGCAATTGGGCAAATCTCTTCCATTTCCCCGCTGTTCTGGGCTGTCCTGCATTCTGCTGCTGCTGGTCCAGCCAAGGGCTTGGGCAAGTGCAGCAGTGAGTGTCTTCTGAACACACTTGAGGCTCCTGGTAGAATTCTAAATGGAGACTAACAGAACAGACAATAAATTGGTCAGGTAGATGTAAAATGTCTGGGTGGAACATGACTGCAGCAAAGGTTGGGCAGCACAGTAGCCAGGGCTTTCCAAAGTTCCCCAGGGCTCTTTCTTGGGCCTTCAACTGGTAGTTTTTGAAGCTCTGTAGCGTAAAGGTGTTGTGCTGTCCTCTGCTCTGCTGTTACAGGAGAGGCTCTGGGATTGAACCGGCCTGTCATGGTGCCCTATAAGCTCATCAGGGACAGTCCTGATGCTGTGGAGGTTACCGGGTTGCCAGATGATATCCCTTTCAGAAATCCCAATACCTATGACATTCATCGGCTGGAGAAGATCCTGAAGGCACGGGAGAGCATCCGAATAGTGATTATAAACCAGCTCCAGTAAGTTTTCCCAGCTTTGTGATGGGGGAAGTTTCTGTTTGTTAAGTGTTGTCCTTGCTTCTTCAGCCATAAGCAGGGCAACTCACCATGAGGCCACTGGATCCACCACATACCTGTGGAGGACCTGTGCCATCCCTGGCATCCACTGTCCTGTGCTGCAGAGAGGTGCTTGCCCATGGCTGGGCACAGTGAAGGTTTAGCGGGGCTGATTTGTCCCCTCTTGTGTGATTTGGGATGATGATGCTGGGAAGGGACATGACATGGGGGCGGGTAACTCAGAGACCCAGCTGAGTTCTTTCAGGTTGCTTCCCTCTGGGATGCACTGGGCATGCTCCAAGTCCCCTCTCCACACAAAGGGGTGTTGGAGGAGTCAGCTTAGGGTCAAGATCTGGGCTGTGTCCCAGTGCAGGCAGGTGCACAGGGTGAAACAACTGACTCATCCCTTGTCTCTCTTCCACAGGCCATTTGCTGAAATCTGCACTGAGGCCAAACAAACAGGTGAGGGAAGGGCTAGGACATAACTGTGGCTTTCCTGGCTCTGTGGGAATGAAAGTGGATGGGAATTGTGAGGTGGTGTTTGAACCTCCCACATCCCCAGGGCAGGATGGGGAGAAGATCCTACTACAAAAAGTCAGGCTCAGCATCTGTTCCAGAGTAAACCATCCTCTTAGATGATTCTACTTCTGTGAGCTGGTGGAATACCAGGTTTTTTGGCTCAAACTTCCAGCATGTTCTGGAGGTTGTGATTATCTCTCTCCCATTAGCAATTTACTCACCATGAGCAATTTATTCACTGGTTAAAGCCCTTAATTTGAGCCATCATTTAGCAGTTGACCTTCTAAGGAAACAAGGTTTCTGTCATCACTGGGAATGTGTTTCTTTCTCTGTCCCATCCTCCCAATAAATCTCAGATAGTTTAAATCAAATGTGTCAGAATTAGCAGTCCTAGAGATAATTATGATTAGTTTTATGAAAAGAAGGTGGCTGAATAGAGAAGGGAGATCTGGCAAGCAAGAGCATGCCTGTAGCGTGAGGAAACCTGACAGCTCTGTGCTAGGTCATGGAGGCCAAGCCTGTGTCACCAAAGGTGGCACTGCAGAGGAAGGAGGTGGCACTTCCACTCGCTCTGTGGAAGGCAAGGTTAGAGTAGCAGGATGAGTCCCCACATTTAGGGATCACTCTCAGGGCTCGAACACCTCATGCCTTCCCTCTCTCCTTGCAGAGAAAGACATCAGTGTTCCCAAAAGGAAGCGGAAGAGGATCTCTGAAGGGAATTCAGTATCTTCCTCTTCCTCATCTTCCTCTTCCTCTTCTTCCAATATGGAGTCTACATCATCAACAAATCAGATCTCCCTTGTGGTAAAGCCTTCCAAATATTAGGGGGGTTACTGCCTACCTATCTTTCTGCTTCAGGATATTGTTCTCTGTTCTCATCAAACTGTCACTACCTCCCTCTGCCTGACAAACACTATAAAGTATGGTGTAAATGGCACAAGCAGGTTTGGTGAAGGAGGGGACACATCTGTGGGGTTGTCTTTTCCTGTGGGGTTTGTCTGGGGGAGTTCAACAGAGCAAAGTGTCCAATACCCCCGGGGCTCTCCTGCATTTCTGCAGGGTGCCTTGGAGGTGCTCAGCTTTAGTGGGTGCTGCATATGAGACAGACTCGAACAAAGCCCTCCCACCCCAGTGGGTTAAAACACGTGTGCTGGTGACATCACCTCAGGTCTGTGGTGCCTCTCAACAGGACCTGGTTGTTCCCCATGGTCCAAGCTGTGTTAGGAGTACATCTAGCTTGGTTCTGGGAGCAATGCAGAACTCCAGAATGCCAAAAAACTGGAAAAATTAGGTAATAAAGCCAGGGAGATGCATACATCTGTTCTCCCTCAGGGCTTGGCTTCAGTTGTGAATGATACCAAATAAAACACCCCAAAAATGCACAAGAGAAATATAAATTTAGAAGGTTTTTTGACAAGTTTGCTAGTGGTGTTTTGGTTTGGGGTTGGTCATTTTCTCTTACTTGGAAAGTGGGAGCAACAGCCAGTGTTGGAACCTGTCAGATTTGATGTATTCATGGTTTTGTGTTGTGTCCTAACAGAGACTTTTGCCTTCTTTTTCTCTCCCTCTCTTTCAGCAATGGCCCATGAACATGTACATGTTAGACTATGGTGGTCTAAACGTCCAGATCCCAGGACCTATTAACTATTAGACCTCAATATCTAATAAGAACCTCAAATGAAAGAATAAATAAATAAGTGTAATTTATGTAAAAAGTGTATATTCCCATATGTATCGATGCCTTTTAGTTTTTCCAATGATTTTTACACTATATTCCTGCCATCAAGGCCTTTTTAAATAAAAATAAAAAGTGTTGCCTTGCTCTTAGAAGTACTTATTTTATTACATATAATATTGAAAAATAACATTTATGGGTAAAAGTAAGGGCAGAAGGGCACTCCTGGACAGACCTTGTTGGGCTTTGGCTGCTCAGTAAATCCTTAGTGTCACCAGTGCTTGAAGCCAAGAGGTCTGAAATGTTTTAATGCTTCATTTAATCTAGCTCAAAGGTGTAAATATGTACAGAGCTGCCAGAGGTATGGTACTGAAGAGCAGTGGTGACAGAGGAGGGAACCAGCCCTCCCAAGCATCAGACACCTTCACCCATGAGTTCTTTTGGCTCCAGAGCTAAAGTGCCTTTGGATTAAGGGGGAAGGAGGTTTCAGACCCCCAAGTCCTCCTGTATCACCCCTCCTGCCATCCCAGACTTGGAAAGGCATAGAAGCATTAGATTGCATGCATTTAACTGGCATCTGAACCAGGAAAAAATTTTCAGCCAGTGACGTCCTTCACGATTTATGGTTTTATGATTATCATTCTATGATTCTATGATTTTATAGGAGGCTTTTATGCCTTTTGGGGGAGGAAGCTCCCTCAGCAGAATTGTGAAATTATTTAATTTGGAAAAGATTTGTAAGATTGAGTCCAACCATTAACCCAGCGCTGCCATGTTCACCACTAAACCATATCCTTAAGGACCACATCCACATGTTTTCTTCAATGGTGGTGGGGTGATGGTGGTGCTTTACACTTTCCTGGACAGTTTATTTCAATGCCTGACCTCCCTTTTTTTTAAGGCATTTTCCCTAATACCAAATCTAAACATTCCCTGGCAAAACTTCAGGCCATTTCATCTTGTTCTATCACCTGTTACCTGTGAGAAGGAACCACCCCCTGCCTGGCTACAGGATCCTTTCAGGTAGCTGTAAGCAAGAAGGTCCCTCCTGAGCTTCGTGTTCTGGAGGCTTATCCTACTGATGCTACACAGATTACATAACACTGGACCACTGCAAGTGGCAATGCTGAGTGCATCCAGGGATGCCCCTGGACTGCTCCATATATCCTGGGCTGTTTTGCCCCATATAATAAACAAACCAATAAATTGAGGGATATAATTTGAAATTCCTGCCCTTATATTTCCATTCCATTCCTGGAGTTTGACAGCAGAAGCAAATGGCCCCAACTGCTGTTACCTACCACCACATGTGTTTGACTTGTGCTTTGTGCCTGCTGAGAGCCGTGCATGGGGGAGTCACGGTTGAAACTAATGTCAGTGTAAGAAACAAAGAAGAAAAATCCTGGCATGTGTGCAGGTAAATGCAGCCCAGCATGAGCCACCAGTGAAGTAAGTGTGGGGCTTCTAGCTTTGGAGTCATTCTAAGCAGTGATACGTGGCGTTACTGTGAGGTGACCATTGCTAGGTGTCCCTCCAAGACTGCAGGATGGGTCACAGGCTTGTCACAGGAAATGTGATCCAACAGCAGTGGCTGTGGCCTGCCGGTGGATAGATGGCGGCAGACACAGGATCAAAGTCACTCCTGACCGTTTTTCTGAGTAGATTCTGCTGCTTTATTTGTTTTACATGTTTTTGGTCTGCTTGAGTCTGTATCTCTTCATGCCATGAGGAAGCTTTTGACAGTGGATAGAAGTGTTATTTGATGGTGACTAGTCATATTTCAAGGCAGCTGCAGTTTCCTGGCTCTGGACTTGAATTTGCTCGGGCGTTAGATGTAAATGATCACATGAGATAAAAAAATCCCAAGTAAATGTAGGATATGGCACAAAAGTGGCAAAGTCTATATCGGTGACCCTGATTAGAAATACAATTTAACATCTGAGCAGTTGGCATCAAAATCTGAGTCTCTTGTTTCTGCCTGATGCTCAAACCTGCAGCATCGCCAATTAGGAAACACGATTTAGAGATAAAAGTAATAGATACCATAAACCATAAAAATAAGAGATACCATAACACTGAAGGCATTGGCATGGCTTAGTAATGATGAGGGTGTTGGAGGCTGCCCATCCCAGCATCCCTTAAGCATGCTGATGGAGGCTCTGGCAGGGTGGGTAGCTGGACTACTGCACCCACACAAGGCCTGATGATGCTGCTAAAAGGCAGGAGTGAATGGAGGCAGTGGAGTTAAATTGGGCCATAGGAGCTGTGCTGGGGACTAATGATTTGCTTCAGAGAGCTGAGTGGCATCATAAAGGCTGTAAATGATGGGGGGTATGGAAACTGAGGAAGGAGACCCTCCCCCCACTAGCATCCCCAGCTCAGAGCCTTGGTGAGCAAGATGGGGCAGGGGAAGGCTGGCTGTGCCACTCTGGCATGGGCTGAGTCAAAACACTGGACTCAGATTTTCTTCCCTAAGTTTGCTGATCCATGATAAGGAGCTCTGCATGCCCCTGAGCCCCACTCACTAAGGGGCAGCTTGTGCCCTGCTCCATCTGCTTGGTTGGGAAACTCTGCATCCACATAGCTGAGTTTTGAGGGTGCTGGGTTCTGGTAACAGATATATTTGGAGCAGTGAATAGCAGTAATTCCTGCTGTAATTTTGAGGAGTTTCAGAGCCACAACATCCACTTTCCATTTTCTGTGGCTGGGCTGGAAAACTCCGGGCCTGGTGCCTGTGCATGCTTGTTGTTGGAAATAATATAACTGTCCTATTAACTTTAATAAGTTTTAATTAATTGCAAGCAGTGCCCACTTTTATCCAGCACTAATTAAGTTTCTTCACAGGCTCTTATTGTTACTTTGATCATTAAATCACTGAAACCTTAAGTTTGCTCAAACTAACCCTGACAAGCTTTAATAAACAAAACCAAAGAGAGTTGAAGACTGGACATCTGCGATCTTAAATTCATGACCTTTCTAGGATGTTGGAGTAACGAGAAGATAGAGAGGAGATTAAGGCCTGGAAAGTTTCAGACACACCCATCTGAGAAAAAGGTGAAAAGAGGACTAAAGAATGTGGATCAAATTAGCATGAAGAGTGAGAAATCAATAACCAATAGAGGATAGAATGCTAAATAATGAAGAGAGTTCTGTAACTTAGAACCCATGAACATTAATTCCTTTGTTTGCTAAAAATGTATAAATAAGTGAAAAAGTTTTGTATTGGCATCTGTGTGGAGGCTGGAACTTTGTCAGCTACACACACACCTCTGGGCCATGAATAAAGTAATGCCTTACCCTTTAACACTAAAAGGACCATGTTAGAAAGTCGTATTTGTCCCAATGATCGTGGAGGATTTTGGTAAAAATTTACTTGTGACCCCAGATGGAGCAATGCTTTTGATGCTTCACGGATTTATGTGATGGAGGACTCCAGTGCACATCAAAGACTTTTTTTCAGGGAGATCCTTCAATCCTATGATCCAATTAATTCAAGGCAAAACCTCTGGGTTTTATTAAGGCATTACTGAGGGTATAAAATTATATCTAACCATAAGCTGCAGCAGAGAATCCCCCCAGAAACTGAGCTCTATAATACAATTGGGTTATAAAAGTGATTATATAATTTGTTACTTTCTATTAAAAGTGATTGTAAAACTGTGTGAGTATCAAAAGAGGATTCAAGACCCCAGCTAATCGGAAAACTGTATTTTTAAGGGAGTACAAGTCCCCAGATAATTGGAAAACTCTAAGTGGTTAACAGAAGCAATGCAGGGCTCAGAGTTTTTTATAACTGTGCTGGCTTGTGTAAGATCGTGTGCTAGCTAACACAGGGATGCCCATAGCACAATTTCAGTCTTGGGAAAGGTTGTAAAAACTATAAAGAAGTTGTAAAAGCTTATTTTTAAAAAAAAAAAAAAATTGTAAGAAGTTTTAAAAATATTTTGAAGGTGTAGAAAGTTTTTTTTCTAAGGTGGTAAATATGGAGTAGGACTATCTTCATAGCTCCCAGAAAAAGAGATCCCAAAAATCTCCTCTTGAGATTCTTCCCTTTGTTTTAAGGAACTGGAATGGGGGGGGGGGGGGGGGGGGGGGACCCCCGGACA
>VZTX01020448.1:0-16719 GCA_013400915.1 Pardalotus punctatus
CCCCGGGGCCCGCCCTGGGCACCGGCGCCGCCCCGGGCACGGCACCGCCCCGCCGGTACCGCCCTGCCCCGGCCGCGGTGCGGATCCCCGGGCGGGTCAGAGCGAGCATCAGCCCCGAGGGGAAGGGCCGGGGTGTGCCCCACCGCTGGCGCCGGCAGCTCCCGCATCCCCCCGCGCAGCGATGCGGACTCGCAGCAGCAGCGCTTCCCGTCGGGGCGTGGGAGCGGGAGGACGGACACTGAGCCCCCGGCCATGTATCCGCCTTCCCCGGCGTCTCACGGCGGAAGCGGCGGCAGCTCGGAGCCGGCTGAGAGCGTGGCACGGAGCGGGGAACGCGTGTCCCGTCGCTGTGCGGGAGCTGGGGGCACTTCCCTCATTCCCCGGAGGTTCCTCCTCCACCTCGGTAGCACCGGGTGGCCGAACGCTTCTCCCAGGAGTTGCTGCGGAGGGTGGTCCTTCACCCCAAAACATCCCCGGCAGGCGAAGCCCTGTTAAGCCTCATCACCCTGTGCCACGTCTGGTCCCGAGAGGAGCTCCCCTATATCTGGGATAGCCCAGTTCTGCGGCCTGGGGGTTGTGGAAATTCATCACCTCATAGCCAAAATTTTTGTCCTACTCTACAACTATGCTGCTTTTCCAACTTCCTGTAATTTGATTGCTCCCTTGTTGCTTTTTGATGTCTCCAGCAGAAGCTGCTGCACAGCCCTCGCTTCCCCTTCTGCCGCCGGGATGAGTCACTGTGTACACACAGATTAATGTCAAACTCTACCTCTCTTTTGAGGTATTAATTTTGGATGAAATCTTCTATTTCCTCTTTGCTGAAACAGAAACATGTGGAGCCTGAGCTCTCAGCTGCTGTCCTGTCTTTGGGGTGATGCACACAAAAACATCAAATACACCGAGTGATTAAATCAAATTGGGAGACGGGTGAGGTTCTTTTCCAACCTAAACGAATCTGTGTTTCTATGATAGTCCCAACCGGTAGAAAATCATCCGTTCATGCTGCACAAATTTGCTTAAAAGCCAGGCAAGACAATGTACTTTCATAACAGTTACGTGGCAGGGAGACACTGCCTGAAGTAATAGGCAGCCCTGAGTGCTCGGGGGATTTTAAATAATCTCGTGTATTAAGACTCAAAGGATCACACAGGCTAATCTGTTACTGAGAAGACCAAATGCAAAGACATTTCTTTTTAGCATAAGATGTGCTGAGGAAAAGAGACGTGCCTTGGAGACATGCTGGGCTGCTCAGGGCACTGAGGAGAAAAATCATTTAACAATTAATTGAGTATAAAATTGCACAGAACTGGTTTCTGAATGAGAAGTCATCTTCGGTGTTTTAGCCTCAAAAAATCCTGAGTGCCCCTTTTTGTGGAGACAGCTCTGCCTTTCACCTGCCTGCAGGGAAAATCCCAGACCACAGAATGCCTGCAAGTCCAGCCCCATTTCCCCAGGGGCTCCTTCGGTTGTGACGTGATTATCCCAAAAATGAACATTCAGCCAGGCTCGGGGGCAGGAATAGTTAAAATGTTTCTGGAGACTGGAGAGCTTTTACCTACCACTTCTGTATGGGAGGAATTTAAACCGTGATTAATTGAACCTCTGGTTCGAGGACTTTGATCCCATTGCTAGAGCACTACCAACAGTTACATATTAACTACTTTTAGATCATTTAAGGCCAGATTTTACTTAATTTTACCAGGACTTCCCACTGAGCCGAGATTTCTTACAAGCCCCGTTTCCAGCCTTTTCTCCTTGTCTTCCTTCCTCTGCAGCAATGGCATTAACCGGGGGCGGTTTTGGAACTGGAGACCTCCAAGCCCAGTTGCAAACAAACAAGTCCCTTGACACCAGATCAGGCCAAATATTCAACCACACGCCACAGGCTCGGGGGCCAGGCTTGTCCCAAAAGAACCCGCACGAAGAGCAGGGACGGGAGCTCCCGGGCGCAGCTGCCACAAGAGGTCCCTGCACGCCCGCCGGAGAACGAGAGCCGGATCCGATGGGATTCTTCATTCACACCTTATTTGGAGATACAGCCTTTTTCACCCAAATTTCCAGAAGTTTTCCAGCCGTCCCCAAACGACCTCGTTTTCTGCGGAGAGGCAGCTCAGCCTGGTACCGGGTCGCTGCCGGTGACTGCTCCCAGCAGGGCGGGGGACTCCTTGCAGATACCGGCAAGGACGTGCCCAGGTCCATCCCATAATGCCGCGGGAACCACAGATAATCCCATAGCGGGGGCTTTCCGGGTTGTAAATCGGGGGTACGGAATTTTGTTCAATAGCTGGACAATCGTTTTTGTCTCCCTTTCCCAGGTTGGGGTTTCTCTGCAGCACATCTGAGAGATAAAACCCATTTTCCACAATAAAAAGCTGGCATTTTAGTGGCAATCCAATATAGGAATTCTGCCAGGTAAACTGTGCCCCCCAGATGATCCCCAAGTACTCCTGGATGGGGGTTTGGCTGTGTTTTTCCAGAAGGAGGAGCCCACTCTGCTCCCAAATGCCACAGAGCACTCGCTGTAGCCAACAGATGTGGGAGCCAGGCACAAGTTGTGCTCCTGTTTTTGGAAAGCCTCCCTCCCTTAATCTGCCTCTCTGCATCCAGGGAGTCATAAAACCCATCTGCTCACCTAATGCCAGACCTGGCTCACACCTGAAATAATCTGAGGAGTCCAAGAGCTCAGAACAAATCAAGCAGCTTGGCTTCCAAACTTTAATTAGCTGTTGTCTGCATCCCTCTCTAAACTGTGTCACCACTCTGTCTGCTGAGGCCATAAGAAGTCAGATGATGTAGGAATGCTTTATATATCCACATCTCAATTCAGGAAGTCTGTAACTCCACACTTATGAAAGAATCTACTGTGCAAAATGCAGGTTCTGCATGGCAAAGCATGCCCAGGCATTGCAGAGGCAGCTGTGGAGAGAGCTGAAACCAGCTCAAACCCGAGCACCCACCCCTTCCAGCCAGAAACACCTTCCTGACGTGAAATCTGGATATTCTCCAAGTAGAACTTGCCGTGGACATGGGAGAAAGAGATTCCAGTCTCTGTAAGCGTGGTAAACAGCCTGGCATGTAGGAATGCTCCCCAAACCACTCAGGCAGAGCCTGCTTTGCCCACACGATAAATGACCCCAGGGCAAGTTGATCTGGATGCTCTTTTTTGGCCTTCTTCCTTTTCCCCAGGACTGGAAGGTTATTTTTTTTTTTCCTCAGGCACAAGGGGCTTGTTGGAGAAACCTGTGTTGACAGCACTGTGTCCCTAAGGGTGCTGCAGGCTCAGCCATTTCTCAAGGGCTTGGGCTGGACCAGCTGTCACGATCCAGTGGCACGAAGGATGAGCTCTCTCCTTATTCCAGTTGCACAGGTATGCCATGGGATAAACAAAATTCCATTGAGGACGCATTGATTGGCAAATCCCCTTCAAGAACAGCCGCATGGGCATTTCCTTATAGTTCTCCTCTGCTTCCAGTAGTTGACACAGCCCAAATTTTTTGACTTTCTGAACTGTTTATCTGCTAATATTAGTAAGGTTTCAAGTTCCTTCTTTCATTTTCCAGTGGTCACTGTGGAGAAGTGGTGCCAGGTGTCTGCCAGACCTTTATTCCTTTTCTCACCATCACCACACATGAATGCTTAGGAAGAAAATGTGAAAAACCACATACAATTATTCTTACCCTGTAAGCAAATTCATTCCCACTAAATATTTCCTTTTCCTCGTATTCCTCCCTTGTGGGATAAACATTTTTTTCCCCTGTTTAATTCACCAGTCTCAAGCTTAAGTAATTTTTGATGACTATGTATGTGCTTTGTGATTACCTCATGATGCATTTGTGACTACATGAGGGTTTTTTGCATTTCAGACAGTTTAAGGAGTCTTCCAAGGTGGAAGCACATCCCAGTTCATGCATCACCACACTTTTTGAGCCCACTCAATTCCTCCTGTTTTACAAATACAAGCACAGGAGCTCCCCCACTGCATCTCCTGCTGCTGGCTCCACGGCTTGGAACAGGTTAGGTTCCCTCCTGAATTCTCTCGTTATTAATATCACAAACCAAGCTGTTCTGAGAGCAATGCCCCATTAATCACTTCAGCTCTGCTGCAGGTTTCGCCTCGCTTCCTCTTCCTGCCACTGAGCAGTTTTCCTATGATTTGACTCTGTGGGTGCTGCTCATTAAAATCAGCAGGTCTGGAAAGGCAGGGAAGGGCCTTGAGCTGGCCAAGCTGGGGAAAAGGTGGGAAAAAGATGCATCCACACAGCCATGGCATGAAAAAATGTGCTGTACCAGCTGATGGTGGTGGGAATTAGAAGGGAGGAAAATTACACCCCTTAAATCTTCGCCTCTAAACTTGAGTTTTCTGGGGGGTCACAGCACTGGGGAGACACAACAGAAGAGAAGGTTTCTAATGAAGTCCAAGGTCAGCTCAGCAGCTTGTGTGAGTCAGCACCAGTGTGGGTGGCAGATCTGCTCAGAGGTGTCTAATGCCCACCTGGGCTTTCTTTGTGGTTGAAGGCACCACCATTTCATTTTCCTCTCTTCCTTCCTATGTTTAATCCTGATGTGTGTCACAAGCAAAGGTCTAAAACCCTCTGAGGAACCACCTCTGGCTTACCTAAGAAAGGGCCAGGAGACGTTTACAGAGCTTCTGCCTGAAAATCTGCCTCCCATCCCATCCCAATCCCTCGAGGGCACGTTGTGTATTCCTGACACACACAAACATCCCTGCAGCCAGCCCAAACCTTCCCTCTGACATCCATTTTCCACTTTCTATCCTTTGCCTATCACCTTTTCTGTATCCTTTCTATCATCTTTGCCTCTGTCAGGCATTTTGTTTTGCCTCTTCCTTTGCACTTTCCTGGATGCTTGGCTGCATCCAGCAGCATCCAGCTGCATCCAGCAGCCAAGTCTGCTGCTCAGCCCCACAGTGCAAATGTCCCTGCACAGGACCAAGCCCCACCTGCCTCATCCCAAAGCTGCCCACCTCTGTAGCTGCCCCTTTGCCTGTTCGCTGCTGATTTCCATCCGTGAGCAAACGTTTTCCAGCGATTTCTGCTGAGTCAGAGAACGCTCCGCGAGGGCTGCTGCTCCTCCACGTGGGAACGCGCTTCTGGGGAATAATTACAGAGAGTTTAAATACGGACGTTTGGCAGCCAAATTGCTTCACATTCAGGCTCCTGGCCAGGAGGGCAGAGCCCAGAAGCTGCTCGTTGGTGCTGTGAGAAAATCCCTCGTTCCTGTGCCCATCGTGGGTGTGCAGAACCCGTGGGCCAGGATTATCCTGACACGGCAGCATCCCGGTGTCCTGCTCTGAAGGAAGGGGTGCTCATGGCTTGAAGGGTCCCATGAATTGAACTGCTTCCCTAATAATCCAGCCTACACTTCTCCAGCATCCTGCACGTGCCTTCTTCTCTGGGTCATACCCACCAAAGGATTTTTATCCCCCCTGCTGCTGGATTTGGGAACGTGCTGCTGGCAGGGAGCGGATCTCCTGTTCTGCAAGGGAGATGATGGAAGCATGCTGTGGGTAACTTCCCCCCCCCTTTAATTTTTGAGGCATATTTCAAGTTGTGAAACATATTGACTGTGAAATGGAGATAAGAACAAGAGGAGACACAAACAGTGTAGGTGTTACTCCCGGTTTTTTGCAACTCCCACTTTGTTGTAAAAATAGCACGGCAAGCAGTGCCCTGCTCCATGCCATCCTTCATGGACCAAGGGATGATGGGATGGTGTGCTTGGACATCGGTGCCTGAGCCAGGAGCAGAGCTGGGATGTAAGACACGTGCAGAGGAGCTGAACATTTCATATTCCTTAAAAATCTATGGAGAAAAAGCCAACCAAAAGATTAAATTAAATAGTTTTAAATGCTGTTGAAATATATAAAAAGTAGTAATATCATTCTAGAGTGCTGTAAATTATGTTTTGTTGAGCTGGAGTGCTTTCCATCAGGAAAAGGGGAAATGGGAAGGCACCATGGGATATCTCTGCATCCCCTCGAGTTTCTGTTCATGCTGCCCATGACGCACCCCATCTTTACACCACACCTGTGCCATAATTCCTACGTGCCCTCAATTCTTTTGCAACTCTAAACCCCAGCAAAATACCCCTAATTAGGCCCAGGCCAGTTGCAGAAATCAGATAAAACTCCCTGGCAGGCGGCCGCTTCCAGGAGCTGCATCTCCTGATGGATGGGGACGTTGTGCAACTCGGGGAGAGCATCACCAGCCGTGGGCTGGCAGCGGGCAGAGCACCCGTGGTGAGATACCAGGGTGTGACCTCGCAGGAGAAAGTCACAGACGGCAGCAGTGGTGGCTTTCTGACCTGGGGGACGGTGCCTGAACCCCCCTGGCAGGACCAGGTGAGTACCCACTGATGCTTCTCCTAAAGGACCTGGGACTGGGGCAGTGGGGATTTGCAGGAGCAAGTCAGCACCCGTCACCGAAACCTGCCTTGAATGACCTTCCTCTGCTCCATTTCTTGCTTTTTCCCCCTCCAAAATAGAGAGGGAGTTTCCTAATCAGCCTCTCAATGACTGCTAAGGCAGGGAGAGCACCAAGGAGCCAGGGGTTTGACTCTTTTCTAGCCCAGGAGGCATTTTGGACAGGGATTAGTGCTTTCATGGCAATTACCGTGAATAACATCTCTGCAAAAATGTTGGAGAGGTTTTGGAGAGGCTGAAGCATCTCTTTAAACCCAATTTGTGGGAGACATGGGATATGGCAGCAGCACCTCCCCATAAATAATTGTATTTGTTTACAAGAGCCATTAATCACATCTACTCACTCACCCTGCGCTGCCGTTGGGTTTAATGTGACACGGGGCTGAAAACAAAAAGTGGGTTAAGCCAGAGGAAAAAAGAGCAGAAGAATCGGCATTGGGTTTGGATGCAGAATAAATAAAGGGGTGTTTCCCACCAGCTGGAGGGTTTTTCTCCTGCTGCATTGGAGATTTGGGACCCCTTGAGTGCCTGACATCGACCTGCTCCCGGCAGCCACTGGCATGGACAGCGATGACACCATCACCGCCGAGGTCTGCAGGGAGGACGACGTCGGGGACGGACAGTGAGTACCTGGGGGTGATGGTGGGGCTTTAGATGGTTCTGTGCCCACCTCACCACCTCTCCCCCAGGCTCCTGGAGGTGATGGTGGCCGGCTACCCCGTGCTGCTGGTGAGGAACAGGAAGGAATTCCGTGCTCTGGGCAGCAAATGTCCCCACTACGGTGCCCCACTGAGCAAAGGTAACCCCAGCTCGGGGCAGGGGGAAAAACCACATTGAGGATGTTGGTTCTCACTGCCCGGTGGGGGGGTTCTGTTGCAGGGGTCTTGAGAGGGGACAGGCTGCGCTGCCCCTGGCACGGTGCCTGCTTTAACATCAGGACTGGAGACATCGAGGAATACCCTGCTCTGGACTGTATCTCCTGCTTTAAGGTGACTTCTTGTCCTCCCAGCTGGGGCCATCTCCTCAGCACCTCTCACATTCATTCTCTCTCACAAGTTCCGTGTCCCTGACACCAACTGAAAGCCCCCTGCCCCGACCTCGGCTCTGTCACACTGAGCTACAGCATAAGGGATGATCCTTGGGATCATGTAACTCCCTGCCTTAAAGCTCATTTCAGTCAAAGGTGGTGCCATAGATCCTGGTATCCCTCACAGCCAGCACAAGTGCTTTTGAAAAGAAAAAGAGGATTTGCTGCTCTTCCTGAGTGCTCTTGGGATGAGGAGAAAAGCTCATGAGCTCCTCAGCACCATGTGACATCCAAGATCAGAGTCAGGGACAGATGGCACACTGGACCAGGATCTCCCAGGAGAGTTCCTACCACAACCTCATGGATGCAGCACTTAAATACCCTCTCCTTTCCCTCCTTCAGGTAACAGTGGAAGATGGAAAGGTGTTTATTACAGCAAAAAAGAAGGTACTGACCTTACCTGCTGTCACTGCAGCACTTTGGGCTGCGTGTGACTTCAGCATTTTGCATTTTGTTGCAGGACCTTGAAAGCAGCCTGAGGGTGAAGGACACAAGCAGGAGGTGCCTCTTTAACAAGAACACGATGCTGCTGCTGGGGGGAGGTCAGCGAAGGGATCTGCCCCCTCCACACCGGCTGGGAGCTGCCACTCTCCTCTCCAGGGAGGATTTACCTGCTCCTCCTCCTCCACAGTGACGTGTCAGAGGGCTGAGATGAGCATCTCTCGTAGGTGTGGCTGCCCTGGTGTGTGCAGAGACACTTCGCCAGGAGGGATTCACGGGCAGGATCATCATGGCCACCAACGAGAAACACGTTCCCTACGACAAGTCCAAACTGAGCAAGGTTTGTGTGGGACAAGGACAGGACTGTGCCTGGACATCACGTGTGACGTGGGCCACTCTCAGGGCTGTGAGCAACTGAGTGAGCAAAGCAGGAGTGCTGAGGCATCCACAAGGAACAGGGGTGTTATTTCCAGCAAATATCTTCTTACAGCCAGGAATTGTTTGATCAGAGTCGACATAAACCGATGTTTTTATCTTCTTTTATTTATTTCTTCCCACTAGAATTTGATGGTTTTTCTAAGGGAGGGACAAGGTGATGGGGATGGGGCAGTGTGGGGAGTTGTGATTTACGAATGTAAAATTCACCTCTTTTGCGAACTGACTCCCCAGTGAGCCCTTCAGGAGAACTGCTGCCCGCAAGAAGTGCTTCATTTCATATTTTTGTTGTGTTTCCAGGAAATGAACTTGAAACCCGAGGATGTCTACCTGAGGAAACCCGAATTCCTCGAGGCTAAGGGCATAGAGTTCTGGACAGAGAAAGAGGTACCAGAGCAGCTGAGCTGAGCCCTTCTCCTGCCACAGGGAGGGTGTAACACTGATGTGTGCAGCCCGTGGATGGACCTGGAGGAAGTGGGAGAGAGGACCCCAGCATTCCTCATCTCACCTGAGCATCCAGAAACAAGGAAGGAGAGCGGATCAGAGGTACCTGTGTGATCTGTGCCTCCTCTCTCCTGCAGGCAGTGTCGGTGGATTTCCAGAAGCAGAAGGTTCACTTCATGGATGGCTCCTCTCAGAAATACCACCAGCTGCTCATTGCAACAGGCAGCAAGTGAGTGCACGAAGCATTTGCCACACCACAGGATTTTAGGCAGGACGAGATGGGGCAGCACTGGGATGTGCAGGTAGAGGTGGGAAGTGAGAAGAAAGTGCAGAATGGAATGACACAGCTGTTGGTTCGTGCTCCCTTCTCGTTCTTTCTGTTCAATTTATACCATGAAATGCATCTGGGTTCTCTCTTTTTCAGCTCTGGTTTCCTCAGAGTCCCGGGGGCAGACCTGCAGAACGTGTGCACGCTCCAAACCCCAGAAGAGTCCAGCAAGATCCTGGAGCTGGCAACTGGGAAGAATCTGGTGATTGTAGGAGCTTCATTCATAGGTACCAGGCAGTAGTGGGTGTCAAACCATCAGTGAGAGCCTAGAAACCTCCTTCTGCTCCATGTGCACATTAACTAGAGGCCCTCAGGGAAGGGATGTGCCTTTTTTACCCAGCTGGGATCCTCCCTGGAGCCCCGGAGCTGCTGGGGGTGTGTGTTACAGCACACACTCATTCTTTCCTCTGATAGCCAGAAACTTTGAGCACTATAAACAATTGCTGCACATGGGCAGAAGGAAATGTGCCTTATGAAAAGGTCACTGTCCTCCAGAGGAGCTGGATTCCCCAGAAGCATTGGGAAAGCAAGGGGGTAAGGCACAGAATGGGAGCTATTTTGTACATAACCAGGAGCTGTTTGCATTTCTTAATATCCAGGTCTGTGTGCACGAGAACAAAGGATGGGGGGAGCGAAATACCTCAGCCCAGAAATGCATAGCAAAGCACTTCAGCACTGGCAGGACATCAGATTTGTTCTCCTGCAAGGGGAGAAGGGTTCCAAGGGTGCAGGTTCATGCTTGCAGCAGGCTCACCTTGGGCATGCCTCTTCCTTGCAGGAATGGAGGTGGCTGCCTTCCTCTCAGACAAAGCCAGAACCATCTCAGTGGTGGAAAGAGAGGAGTTCCCTTTCCAGCACGCCCTGGGTCCTCAGGTTGGAGGTGTCGCCATGAAGGTGAGGAAAACCCGGGGCTAATTCCTAGGATGGAGAACACGCGGCATCCGAGCAGCCCAGGGATCCACATCAGCCCAGGAAACCTCTCCCCCGTGCTGAGTCACAGCTCTGCATGCCCAGCCTCTGTGCTCACCCACAGCTCTGCACACATGGCTGGTCCCCATCTCCCTCCCCACACACACCCCATTCTTCATCCCAAACACGCCTCACACGCTGCTCCTGATCGGGGCTGCGGAGAAAAGCCAGGCTGCCAGGCTCCCTGCACCAGCCAGGGACACAAATGGAACCTCCCTGCAGCCTGGAGCAGCAGCAGAGCTGCCTGCCTGGGTTTTGGCTGGGTACAGCTGTTTTTATAGCCTGGAATTTCCTAGTGAATACTCAAACCAGTTCTTTTCAGATGCTGCAAAATAAAGGGGTGAAGTTCCACATGAAAACAGAACTCTGTGAGCTGAAAGGAAAGGATGGAAAGGTCAGTCATGCCTTTGTGATCCCTGAACTGCTAATTTTCGGGGGAAAAAAGCCCGAGCTGAGGTGTAACCCTGTGCCTACATCCAGGCTTTCCTCTCCCATGTCTAGACCCTCCCTTCCTTTTCACTGAGCACAACTCTGGGCTCAAAAGAGGGCCAGTAAATGTTCCTGTTCCAGGGACAGCAGTGTGAGTTTCTTTCACGTTCCCAGCAACACACATTAGTCGGACAAGGTGATCCGAACCTGGGAGGAAAAAAAGACAGCAAAGAGCAAAGCAGCAGGGAGGCTGTGGGAATTAGGACAGAGGTTTTAACCCTTTGTTAATGATCCTTCCTTCTTTCCTAGGTCGCAGAGGCTGTTCTTGCCAACGGAGAGAATCTCCCTGCGGATGTGGTGGTGGTGGGGATAGGTAAGAGACCCCAGCAGGAAAGGGGAGAACATCCATCCTGGGGGCTCACAGTTCATTCCCAGGACACCATTCCCTGCAGTCTTTCCCACTCTGTTATCATCCAGCCTTTCCTCTTGGCCCCAATCTCCTGGAAAAGTCAGCAGCCCACGAGCACACCCTTGGCATAGGAAAGGAGCTGGTTGCCCTCTTGCTGTGCCTTTGGCTCTTGCTGAGCTCCACAGGTCCCTGCTGTGTCCCGAGTCCTGCTTTTATTGCCCCTGAGCTGGCTCAGCACCAGCCCAGGCACAGGTCACTGCTGCCAGTGTTCTGCTCTGAGCAGGAGCTGTGGGGCCAAATTTCCTCCCTATCTCCACAGAACTTCACTGCATTTTGTCCCTGCTCCCAGTGTTCTGCTCTGAGCAGGAGCTGTGGGGCCAAATTTCCTCCCTATCTCCACAGAACTTCACTGCATTTTGTCCCTGCTCCTCTCCCCACAGGGTCAACCCCCAACTCAGCATTTCTGAAGGGCACCTCCATCGAGAGAGATGACAAAGGTGCCATCGTGGTGAATCTGGTGAGTGCCAGCCAAGTATCCCAGGCCACACCCCATCCCTTCCCTCTCACCACAGCACTAATTACCTTTTGTCCCATTAGCACATGCAAACCAACATCCCCAACGTCTTTGCAGCGGGGGACGTGGTCACCTTCCCAGTAGCGCTGCTCGATGGGGACAGGTCCAGCATCCACCACCAACAAGTGGCCGAGGCCCACGGTGAGGGCACAGCCACATCACTTTCCAGCTCCCCTGGAGATGGGAATGGGACAGAAGGGACAGCAGGAGAGGCAGGGAACACTTTTTGAGGATCTGCAAGAAAAATATTCCCACTGCTGGTTCATCCCAGGTCACTCTGCTGCCTTAAACATGCTGAAGAGAGGGAAGGAGTTGCACACCGTTCCTTACTTCTGGACCACGTTGCTTGGGAAAAGCATCCGCTATGCAGGTAGGAGTTGGCAGAGTGATGGGAACAGAAGAACTTCTTCCCTGCCCCTCTGCTCACCCACCAGCTGGCTCTGGGGCTTGTAAACACACGGGGGGTGCAGAGTTCAACCAGTTCTGGACTGGCTGCCATGGTGAGTTTGAGCCCTGGACCTGGAGGTCACCCAGAGCTCTTGTTCTTTGCTGATGTCCAGTGGAAGAACTTCCCTCTCCAAACCAAGGATAGGCTCAGAGCCAGTTCTGCTTGTCGAGAGCTTTCCTATCAGCTCCCCAGGCACAGTCCCTGTCCCCTCTGTCCCTGCCCACACTGCTTCCAGGTGGGATGGGTGGCAGCTGCTGGGCCAGGGCTCCCTGAGCAGCTCTCTCTCACAGGCTGTGGGAAGGGATACACGGACACTGTTGTGAAGGGCAGCCTGGAGCAACAGAAATTCCTCATCTTTTACATCAGGTGAGTGAATCCATGGGCAGTCCATGCCCTGGGAACAGGACCTGGTCCTCTCCCTTGAAGCCTGCAGAGGTCCCACAGAGGCTCCACATCCTGTGGCTGCTTGCTGAAGGCAGCTGCTGACCCAGAGAAAAGCAAAGCGGGGCAGGAGAGGAGAAGAGGATGAACACGAATGATGACACCAGCTGGGCAGGGAGCCTGGGACACATCTCCTCTCCCTCTGCCCCACTGCTCCCAGGCTCGGTGCCCAGCTCCCAGCAGTGCCAGGCAATCTGCCACGAGCGCCTGTGCATCCTGCAGCACCAGCCACCCTGCCCTGAGCCCTCTGAAATACAGCTGGTCCCTGGCCACTGTGATGCTGCTGTGCTGAGCCACGTACACTGAGAAAATCCACATTCTTCCTCTTTCCCTTCCAGGGATGGCCATGTGACTGCAGCTGCCAGCCTGAACTGTGACCCCATGGTGTCTCTGATTGCAGAAGTTTTGTACTTGGGGAAACAAATCTCCAAAGAAGAAGCGGAGTAAGTGACATTCTGACTGAGCTGGTGGGCGGCTCTCTGCTGTTCCCTATGTCAGCAGAGCCCACTGAGAGACATGAAAACAACAGGAGTTACTGCAAATCCCCACCCTACCTCTTGTTGTCAGGGCCTGTGACATTGGCAACATATCCTCGCTGGTACAAAGCTGAGCTTGGTGCGTGCCCCTGTGAGGGGCTCACAACCGAGTGTGAACAGCTCCACATCCTACCACCCTGGAGAAATAAAACCATCAGCAAAGCTGAACCCAGCTCCTGCATTTTGTGCTTGCAGACAGCCCTTAGCTGCTCACTTGTGCTGGGAAAAGCACAGCGGAGCTGGTGATCTGCCAGCCTGGGTGAGAGGAGGATGCCCATGGCCTGGGGCTCTGCTGAGGGTGTGAGGTGGCAGCAGCCACCGCACATCCACAGATCTCCCAGCCAGAGACACACCAGCTCCTCTTCCTCCCCTGTTGGCAGCGAGCTTTCATTTAGCACACCGGTCACGCTGACCTTCTCCTCTGCAAAAACACATTTTCCCAGCAAGGGGAGCTGTGACTGAGACAGGCTGCTCTCCCAGCTGGGAACAGGGTGAGCTGTGTGCAGGAGCTTGCACAGAATACCCTGACCCTAAGGACAGAGGGATGCCACCAGACCTCCGAGGCAGCAGCACCTGCTAGCAGTGTCACTGCTGTCTTGAATATTGCATTAGCTGCCGCAGCAAGCAGCCAGCCTCTGGCAGAGAAATCCCAGATCCAGCCTTTCCTGCTGTGTCCCTGCATGCTGGGTGCTTGGAGGAGGTGGCCAGATGCTAGAGGAAAGAGTTACTAGATTTTTGCAAGGCAACAGTGAGCGAGGCTGTGCTTTCTACAGGAAACCTTGCACTTACTCACCAGTCACATGGGGCTTTGCAGGAGGAAGGGTAAGTCCCAGGAGCTGGGCAAGTTCCCATAAGGACACTCACTGACAGCCTAAACCCCCTCTGGTTTTATATGAGGTGCAGGATAGTCAGAGCCCGAGTCTTCTGCTCAGCAGGTGAGATACTGCAGTGCTGGTTTTGTGTTAAACACCCAAACGCATCCTCTGGCACTTTCTCACACATGAATTTGACCTGAAATACAACATTTTGCATTTCCTGACCCAGCGGGTTTGGTGCTCCTGCTCAGGGCAGTTCTCTACTCTGAAACGGCCACATCTCACCCAGGAAAGAGCTGGTTTTCAGCAGCATGGGTTGTTCCTTCATGACAAATCTACACAATCCCTGCGAGGCACATGGAGCACACAGCTCCCATACAGATCAATCTGTGCTGCCTGGGAGGGGGAGCTGCTCCTCCCTGCCCTCAGGCACCCTGCACCCCCCCACCATGCCTTTCTGCCCCTCAATGCACCCCAGGATGTGTTGGGCACTGAGCAGGTGCCAGCTGTTTTGTATGGACTTGCAGCAGGGCAGCTGTGGTGGAAGAGACAGGCTCTGCCTCAAGCTGGAGGAACTCATCCAAGGGCATTCAGCAGTCCCACTCCCTCTGGGTGACAACCACCCCAAAGAAATTCAGCTTCTTGTAGCCATCAGCGAGCACACACCACACTCAGCAGCTTTATGCAAGAAGAAAAGACCCCAGGACAACAAACTTATTCTACTTCTACCACTTAATGGACACCAGGCCCCGTTCTGTGCTTTGCCGGGTGCCAAAGTTTGGGAGCAGCCCTGCCTTGGGCAGCTGGAGCCTGGGCAGGCAGATTAAGTTGAGATTGTGCAGACATTTCAGCACAGGGCTGTTCCTCCCTGCCCGCCCTCGGAGCTGGGATGAGCTGTGCTCTTACTGGCAGGCCCTGAGCAGCAATGCCTGGACACTCCCCTGGTTCCCATCTGCCGAGGCCCCTGGGGAGCTGGTGGTCCCAGCAGTCCTGTGGGAAAGCCTGGGGTGCAGAGGCTGCCTGGAGCCCTTGCTGGGCCCACAGAGCTGCTCTCTCAGTCAGTGCAAGGCAGGGGTTCTCCAGCCTTGGAGGGCAGCTTACAAATTCCTTCCAGGGCAGTCTTCTTCGTCTGTTCACCAATGAGCCAGAGCCTGGACCACAGAGGAGCCTAATAAAGTTCACCTGAGCCCCTCTTGGTGCTGCCTGCTCCAAAATACCTGGAATCCTGGCACTGGTGCAGGGCCAGCAGCAGCCAGGGCTGCCTGGCCTCCCAGGGACGGTGGTTCCGGGAACAGCCATCCAGAGCCACGCGTGACTCGGCCCTGAGTCACCCTGTCCCAGTGGCCCGGCCCCACCGCACCCGGCCGGACCCGCAGCGGGCAGTGTGGGTGTGGAGCCAGCCCTCTCCCCGGGCTCCATCCCACTGCCTGCCGTGTTGCAGGATTAATCCAGCTCCTGAGCTCAGCAGCAGGTCAGACCTGTGGGCTACGCCCAGCCTTGGCTCACCTCTCTGGCTCAGGACAAACCCAAGGGATCAACCCCTCCACCTGCAGACCCCAGAGCGGCATCAGGTGGGGGCACAGCTCTGGTGCTGTGGCCCCACCCAGGGTCTGGAGCCCCCACCATTTTCCCACCTGGTCCAGGCAACAAACTTCCTAAAACTGAACAGTTGAGCAAAACAACATTTAATGCCTCTTTCGCTCTCCTCGAGTCACCTCGCAGCTCAGTGCCACCCCGCTGAGAGGGGGACACTGTTTGACAGCCCTGCTGGCACAGCTCCCTGGCAATCCTCCAGCCAAGGCCCTGTCTGGAGGCTGCGAGGAGACTTTTTTCATCCCGGTCAGATTCATCCTCAGCCCTCCAATCCACAGGACGCTGTAGAGTGGCTCATCCCGGTCACTCAGGGCACGGCTCTGGGTGGCATCCAAGGGCCCGGTGATGAGAAGAGAGTGGCTACATTCAACAGTTCTTCAACTGGCAGCTTTAGCTACTGGAGAAGGACATAAAGCTTGCCACTGAAGAACTGGTGCTGGTTAGCCAGGAGCAGGGTGGCACGGCAGCACCTGGGAAGGGAACACACATTTCAGAGCCAGGATCCAACTGTGCCGAGCTGAGCTGTCACCCACAGCAGCCACAGCTGCTCCTTCCCCCCACCCTGACACCAATCCTCATCTATCGCTCTGTCCTCTCCCCAGGGCTGAAATCCCCTCCTTGCCAGGAATCCAGAGACACCTCTGACCCCAACTCTCCCCATCCCTCCCTGCTCCCAAAGCAGGTGGTGTGAGCTCCAGCACCTGCAGCCAGCCCTAAACCACGAACGACAGGCACGGAAATCCAAGGCCGTTTCTGCTGGAAAATAAGAGATAAGGCAACCTGCTCCGGCAGGGCCCGTGGCCGCGGTGGGGAGGCCACTGCAGGTAGGGGTTACGGCGTTCCCAGTGGCTCACCTCGGGCATCCATCAGCGCTGGCAGGGTCCCACCTGGACAGCAGCCAGCTGCTTCCTGACGGGGAAGACACTTTATCAGGCGGCTGCTGCCAAGCCACCGGCGGGGGAATTTCGGGGAGCTCAGCCCTTTTCTGAGTCGTTTTGCTGGAGGGTGAGGACACCAATCCCAGGGCTGGTGTGGGACCCCACTGCTTCCCCCCCTGCCCGGAAAAAATCCCTTTTCCACACTGCCCAGCGTTTTGGCTGCTGGGGATTGAGTTTTGGGACCCCCCTGGGAAACTGGGCATGGTGGGGGGACAGATGGCCACGGGAAACATGGGAATCCCCTGGGGGGCCATCACAGCATCCTCCCACCAGCGTCACCCCAAAGGCACTGGGGACCCCGGCTGGCCCCAGGCCTGGGCGGGCAGTGGGAGAGGCCGGACCCCGGTGGGTGCTGCGGCGAGGGCTGCGGGGCTTTCGGTGCGGGGCCGG
>VZTX01020470.1:0-56701 GCA_013400915.1 Pardalotus punctatus
TTTTGTTTTTGTGGTTTTGTTTGGGTGGTTTTTGTTGGGTTGTTTGGGTATTTTTGTTTGTTTTTTTGTTTGGGGTTTTTTGTTTGGTTGGTTGGTTGGTTTGGTTTGGGTTTTTTTTTGTGGTTTTTGGGGTTTTCACGGTCGTTTTTGGGGTTTCGTTTTTTTTCCCAAGAGTCTCTGCAGAGCTCAGAAAATTCTTGAGCACCACAACCTGAAATGAAAGCACAGTACAGGAGTCTCTGTTGGGGCATTTTTGACCTGAACATGTTTTTCCCTCTATTTCCAGGTCTCGTGGAAAGGCAAGAGGGAGAGTGGGGGCTACCACGACCCCTGGGACCGGCTGCTGGTGGCAGTTCTGGCTGTGAGCATGGCATCGCATTATCTGCTTTTTATAAATAGGAATCTATTATCTGCTCTTTATAAATCCCTTATTTGCTGTCGGGAATTGTGGCTCCTGCTGGGAGCTCCTTCTGCTCGACATCTTTATCAGGGAAGGTTGGATCTGGTGCTGAGCCTGCAGCTTCCGAGCACAGTCAGTGAAGCTGCTGTGCCCACCAGCTCAACATCTGCTGCCCCTGTGGCCTCATTAACACTGCCACTGTTAATTCTGATTATTCTGGGAGTCCCTGCTGATGGAGCAGCAACTCCAGAGCAGGGACAGTCCCTTCTCCGTGCAAAAACCCCAAATAATTGCTTTTCAATCTAAGCAGAGTTTGGTTGTGCATCCTCAGACCCACTGCGCAGCATTTAATGATATGTTAAATATATTCAAGAATATATTGATGTGTGGTGGTGCAGAGCTGGATCTCCTTGTCCCTCACCCCTGTGGTGGTGTCCCCCCAGTGTCCCCAGCCTGGCCAGTGACCAGGGTGGTTTTTGTGTGCTCCAGCCCTACCTGCAGTGCGTGGTGTGGCTGTTCCTGCTGCGCTGCTTCGAGCTGAAGAACGGAGGGAGGACGGTCAGAGAGGATCCCTTCTTCAGGTGTGTCTCTGCCATGGGCTTTTGTCAAGCCTTGGTCCAAAGAAACTGGTTTTGAGGGGAAAAAACCGGTGATGAAAGTGGAATTTGAAAGAAATCCAATACTTTTAATTATATCCCGTCTGAAACTGTCCCTGAAGTGCAGGAATGGGTGTTTAATTTCTTTTCATTTACATCCCTGCAAAATCAGGGATTTTAAAAGGATATTCCGTGTATAAAACCAACGGAAATGCCTTTCCCACGGGATGCTGTACCCTCACACAGCAGGGAGGGGACGCAGGGACAGCCCCCGAGCTCCTCCCGCTCCGGGATGCGCTGCAGGAATCACACAAAGCCCCGAGCCCACCTCAGCCGAGATCTGAACAGGGCCCTCGTGCTGCTCTCCTCCCTTCCAGAAAATGCTTCACCAAAGCCAAGAGCTGGAAGTTCCCAGATGTCCCTCACGAGGAGAACGAGGACGAGGACGTGAAGGCGGAGAGGCTGCGAGTCAAAGAGATCCTGAGCAGCCCCAAAAGTGAGGAGGTAAAAAAGCCCTGTGCTGCCCAAAACCCCGGATTTGGGGGCTCCCCAGAGCTGCTGGGATCTGCAGCCGCTTCCCTGTTCTCTGCCAGATGCCGGCAATCCTGGTCAGCAGCCTGCACAAGGAGTTTGATGAAAGGAAGGAATTCCTTCTGGGCAGAAAAATAAAGAAAGTGGCAACAAAACATGTTTCCCTCTGCGTGAAGAAAGGTTGGAGTGTGATTGCTTGCTGTCGAGCTGGTTTATTTATAAAAACAGCTCTTGGAACCGTTTCTCTGACCTCGTGGGCGATGTTTGCGTTGTCCTTTCTTTAGGAGAAATCCTGGGTTTGTTGGGACCCAACGGAGCTGGGAAAAGCACGTTAATTAATATGCTTGTTGGAGAGATTGAGCCAACCAGTGGGCAGGTATGTCCCATGCTAAAATTACACAAAAAATCAACCTATATTTAAATTTTATTGTTAATATTGTAAGCATTCCTGAGGGCATTTCGCTAAAGCCGTGCAGAAACAATTCGGAAATGTGTAATATTCTGGATTAAGGTGTGGGCATTTTCCTGGCAGGTTCTGATGGGAGGTGATTCCTTGGGGCTGAGCAGTGAGGATGACTCAGTGAAATTTGTGGGGTACTGTCCTCAAATAAATCCCCTCTGGCCGGACATCACCTTGCAGGAGCACTTTGAGATTTATGGTGCTATCAAAGGCATGAGCCAGGCTGATGTTAAAGAAGTCATCAAGCGGTGAGAGGTTCATTATAGAAATCTTTGTGGTTTAACTGTCGTTTCCTTGGCTTTTTTTTATTTTCGGGCTTATGGCTGGGGAGGTTTTGGCTTTCAAAAGAAGAAAAATCTTCTTTTGTTGTTGTTGTTGTTGTTGTGGTTTTTTAAATTTTTTGTTTGTTTTTTGTTGGGTTTTTTGGGGTTTTTTTGTGGGTTTTTTTTTCCTCTTCTCACCTTTCCTAATGCAGTCTCTGTTTTCATTTAACTTGGGTTTTAAGCTTGGTTGAAATTCTGCACTTGTGAATTCTTAGGTGAGGAGATGAAGCCTCATCCACACGAAATTCAATTGGGATTTTTAATTTCGAGATATGTTTTTTTTAAAGTTATTTTTTTAAGGTTATGAAGTACTGATCATGACCTTTGTAGAAGCTATAAGGATTGGGAATTCTGGGCTTGGAGCTGTTTCTGGGCTGTCCCCACAAGCTCCTCCAGCTGGTTTTGTACAGAAGCACCCAGCTCCAATTCTGCTTTCTTGCTCTGCTTTTTTCACACTTGATACACAAATATTTGTACTAAACCCTTCAAAAGAAGCTGTTTTCTTGCTCTGATGAGGGGGGAGCCAAACCATCCCCTCCCAGCCTTTCACACCTGCTCCTTCCCCTCCCAGCATCGCCAACGCCCTGGATTTGAAGGACCACCTGCAGAAGACGACGAAGAAGTTGGGAGTGGGGCTGAAACGCAAGGTATGGGGCGCTCTGGGGGTCACCCTGGGGGTCACCAGCACCCTCCCTGTCCTCACCCTGCCCCTCTGCCTTCCCCCAGCTCTGCTTCGCCCTCAGCATGCTGGGCAACCCGCGGGTCACGCTGCTGGACGAGCCCTCCACCGGCATGGATCCCAAAGCCAAGCAGCACATGTGGTGAGTGCCCCGGGGAATCCGCCTGCTCTGGGGTGGTGGTGTCCCTGCTGACGCCAGGGAGAGCCACAGACAGGGGATGTGGGGTGGCTTGGCTTGGAAGGGACCGTAAAAATCATCCCGTTCCACCCCCTGCCACGGGCGGGGACGCCTTCCCCGAGAGCAGAACAATTCCTGCCCAAGATCCCATCCATCCCTGCCCTCGGGCAGTGGGAAGCCATTCCCTGTGTCCTGTCCCTCCCTGCCTTGTCCCCAGTCCCTCTCCAGCTCTTCTGGAGCCCCTTGAGGCCCTGGAAGGTTCTCCAGCTCTTGGAGCATCTCCGTGGCATGCTCCAGAGTGGACCCAGCGCTGCCAGGGGGTCTCACAAGAGGGGGAGAACCAGCCCAACCTTGGTGCCAGATGCAGTGCAGCTGTGTCCCAGGACAGCTTGGGAATTAACAGCTTGAAAGTTGAACGAAATCCTTAAAATAATACCAGGAATCCAGATTGGAGCTGTCCTCGGGAAATTCAGGTGTGAATTCCTGCCATGGGAGCAGCAGAGGGTCCATCAAGAGAGGGTCCATCAAGAGAGGGTCCATCAAGAGAGGGTCCATCACAGCCCTGTTTTCCTGCCAAGCCAGGATTTGCTGTTCCCTGTGGGATGTTTTTGTTCAGGGCTGGTTTTGGTTGTGTTTTGCAGGAGGGCCATCCGAGCAGCCTTTAAAAACAAGGAGAGAGCGGCCATCCTGACCACGCACTACATGGAGGAGGCGGACGCTGTGTGTGACCGCGTGGCCATCCTGGTGTCCGGGCAGCTCAGGTACCCCCAGAGCCCCCCTGGACAGGGAGACAGGCAGCTGGGATCTATTTCTCTGAAAATACAGATCCATTTTTTACCTTAAATTGGGAGCAAAATTCGTCCTTAACAGCAAAAAAATCCTGTTTTGAGTTTAGGCTGTTCTGGAGCACAACCTGTATTTTCTGCCTGTGATTTGTAGGTGCATAGGTACTGTCCAGCACCTGAAGAGCAAGTTTGGCAGGGGATACTTCTTGGAAATGAAATTGAGGGAAGCAGCAGATGTGCAGCAGGTGGAGTATCTGCAGAGCCAGATTTTGCACATCTTCCCCAACGCCAACCGCCAGGAAAGGTGAGGTTTGACAAACACGCGGAAAAATCGATATTAATAAAACCCTCTGATTTCACAGCAGCTCCCTGGGACTGGGGAGGGAATGTAAATATTTACACACGGCTTCAAAATAATAAAAACTAAAAAAGAGGAAGGGATCTGGAAGGGAGCAGAGCCCGAGCTGCCGGGGCGGGGCCGGGAGCCCGCACAGATGTTCGGCACGGAGGAAGCAAAACTGGATTTCTGCAGAGCTGTGGCCTCACCGCTTCCTCCTGGGTCAGGGCCCCCGGGAAAGGGCTGCAGTCCGAGTTTCTGACTCACTGCCCCTACCTGGAAATGCCTGAGGGCTCTGGGGGGTCTCGGTTTGAGGGTGGGCTGGCTGCTCTTCCACCAGCAGCTCTGAATTTCTGCCGGGCGAGGGTTTGGCTCAGGGGTTGGGGTGGCTCCAAAAAGGGAACTACAGGCCCTTTTCCCTGCAGTGGAGGAGTTTGAGGAGTGTTCCTCAAAGGCAGGAGGGATGGGAGTTCCCTGCCCAGCAGCAGATGTGGGGCAGAGCATCTCCCTGTGCTGGAATCGGGAATGGTGCGAGCTTCCAGGAGGGGCTGGGACCCCCCAGCTCAGCTGAAAGGCAAAACCTCAGAGCTCTGGGAGTTCAGGCACCAAATCTTCCACGAGCAGGCAGGATAGAAAGGGTTGAATGTGAGTGGAAGAGAATAAGGGAACAATCCTTTCTCCCGTGTGATCATGAGTGCTCAAAACGCCTGCAGTGACCTTCAGAAAAGGAGTTTAAATCCATTCCATTGGACAGTAATATTTTTACTTGGAGTGCTTTTGCTTGAAGCTGAACTTGCTTTGTTTCTTTTTTCCAGTTTTGCTTCTATCCTGGCGTATAAAATTCCTAAAGAGGATGTACAGTCACTTTCACATTCTTTTTCCAAGCTGGAAGAAGGTAATGAAGCACTTGCCATACACCAGACACACAAATGCTTTTGTCCCCCATAACTGACACTTTTGCCACGTGGTGTCAGTCCTCCATTTCCATCCCAAATTTATTATTTATATATTTATATATATATTTATATATATATTTATATATATATATTTATATATATATTTATGTATGTTTATATTTAAATATTTATATATTTCTTTTATTTATTATTTATTTTTCTTTTACTGTCGTTGTCCCCAACTCTGTTTCTTGTGAAATCAAGAGTGAGTAAAGTGTCCCTAAATCTGCTCTTGTCAATTCCTTCACCAGTAAAACACGCCTTTAACATTGAGGACTACAGCTTTTCTCAAGCAACTCTGGAACAGGTGGGTTAAATTCTATTTTGTGAATGTAAACCCTGCCAGGTGAAGGTGGCAGACGCAGGGCAGGGTTGGATGGGATGTTGGGAAGGAATTCCTCCCTGGGAGGCTGGAGAGGGGCTGGGATGGAATTCCCAGAGAAGCTGTGGCTGCCCCTGGGTCCCTGGGAGTGTCCAAGGCCAGGCTGGAGCTCCCTGGGACAGTGGAAGGTGTCCCTGCCCATGGATGGGGTTGGAATGAGATGGGATTTAGGGTCTGTTCCAACCCAAAGAATTCCATGATTCCATTCCATGAGCCCTGTGCAGGCAGCTCATCCCCCATGCTCTGCTCTCTGGCTGCTGGGGCCACTTTCTGCTGCCTGCTGGGGCATTTTTGGGAAATTAAATTCCCCTTTTCCAAAGTGAATCATGACTGCCGGTTCTCCAGCTCCTCCTTGTTCCTATTCTCCCCTTCAAAAATGAGATGCCAACTGCAGTGACTGGAGGAAGGCAAATGTGTGGTGTTAGTGGAAACGCTGCTCTGATTTATTCCAAGAAGGGGCATTTGCTGTTTGTGGTTGCAAGGAGGGTGAAGCTGAGACTTGGTATTGCTTATTGTGGATTAATTATTGCTGACAGTTAATGTCCTTCAGTGCTGAGTTTCCTTTTCATTGTGCTGTTGAAGGAAAGAGGTGGGAGGGTAGGAGTAAGGAGAAAAACCCCAAAAACGTGAAAACTGGCTCCTCAGAGATGAAGCAACACATCCATTACTCATCAGCCTTTTAGTGCAAGTTGGATTTGTGACCAAGCAAGTTCCAACAAAGAGCGTGGGGCCTTTTCCCTGTGTTCCAGGTGTTTGTGGAGCTGGCCAAGGAGCAGGAGGAGGAGGACAGCAGCTTTGGCACCCTGAACAGCAGCCTGTGGTGGGACAGGACGCAGGAGGACAGAGTCATTTTCTGAGCTCCTCGCGCTCGTGTCGCTGCCAGCGCCGATCCTCTCTCTGCTCCTGGGGAACGGGAGCTGGGCTGGACAGGGAGAGCTGTGTTTGGGAGCTCTGAGTGTGTCCCACCGTCCTGGCCTTGGGAATAACGCCGCAGGGGCGGTGAGCATCCCGCTGTTCCTCTGGCTGACCCCAAACCCTCCCCTCGCTGTTCCTGGTTCCTGTTGGGCAGGAGGGCATCTCCTGGTGCTGGTGGCTGGTGAAGGAGCCCCCACCTGCCTTCCCTTGGCTCTGCTGGGCCAGAGATGGGGCTGTCCTTAAAAAATCGGTGCCTGAGCCGAGCTGGAGCGTCCTGCCCCGTGGGGGGGCTGCGGGGTGCGGCCGTGCCCTTGGCCGGGCGCTGCTCCGGTCCTGCAGCCCCATCCCTGCGAGAGCCTGCTCCTGCACCATCCCTGCTTCTGCTTGGAAGACGCACCCGCTTGGAAGAGAGCAGGAAAAGCCGCTCCGGAGTCACGGCAGGGTCCCAAATTGCATCGTGGGCTCAGCCTGGCGTCCCACCAGCACGGAAGGTTCATCTGCAGATAAAACGGGGCGCTGCCAGCCCTGTCCCTGCAGGCTGGCAGCTGTGCGGGTGCTGCTGGTGTTTGTCACGCACGCTGGGGGTCACGGCGGGTGGGCAGGGTGGATGTGCTCCGTCCCCCGCCCGGGGAAAGGACAAAGCCGCCGCTGTGTGCCCACGGGGTTTGCAGAGCCCGTTAGAAACAGTCTGGTTCTTTCACTGGGTGTGACAGCGTGTGTCCTGCCAGCTGCTCTCGCACAGCCCCTCGGAGATGTTTTCATTTTCCCTGCCAGTGCATTCGTGAGCACCAGTGTTCCCTAATCCCTCCTTGTCGTGGTTGCACTCAGTGGCACAGGGATGTTTGCTCGGCCGTTTGTCACCCCCCTCTTTGTGAAACCCCAAATAAAATGGTCCCGGTTCACAGCCTCATCCATAAGAAAGGTGCCTTTGGTTTGCATAGAAGCACTAAGAGTAGAGTATGTGGTCCTTTAGCTTGAGAAATAACAGATGTGTGTTGAAAATATATTATTTTTTTGGTTTTTTCTACACAAAGCTATCATCACTTTTTTTAAGTTTTATAAGGTGAAATTAAAAGATTTCTCCCAGTTCGTTTTGCTCTGCACTGAACAGATACAGAGATGTGTTTATATTGAGGCATTGGCTTTGTAAGTCATATCATTTATGTGTCTTCACATGAAAGTTAGAAAAGACCTTTGTTTTCCTTGCAAAAACTCAAAAAAATGGTTTAAGGTGGAGTTGTGTATTCCAGCTGTTTGTAATTATCAGGCAGTAACGTGTGTAAAATGTCTGATAATGGTTTATCTGTGTTGAGCCAAAATCTGTTTTCATTTGTTTCTTACATAGTGAGGTTTGAACTCTTGTTGTACAATTTATTTCCTCCTCTGTACCCATGGGTTGCCTATAAATGCACAGTTTTGGGTTTGTAGTTAAAATTTGAGCTGAAGCCCTGCAGAAAGCCCTGGACATCCCAGGAAACCACAGCCCTGGAACTGAAACAAAAAGTAAAGCACCAGCCCCCAAACTGCAGCTCCAGTGCCACCTTACAGGGGTGAAATTCCCTGTCAGAAAAGAAAAAATGCCCCAAATCCAGGGGTTTGGTTTATTTAGTCCCAGCCGTGCTGCTGGCTGGTAGCTCTGAGTTTTTCCCTTTATTTGGAGCAGTTTGGGGCTCAAAATTCTGTCTGATGGTACTTTCCCATGTCAGCCTGTCCAAGTTAAGTGCGTTTTTTCCCAAATCCTGCATTTCTTTGTTCTCTTTTTGCCAATGGCGTTGCAGCCAATTATCACCTGCCCATCAATCTCTTGCTATGTGAATTTAGGGAAGCACAGAGTGACATGTGGGCCTTGTTTTCTGCCTTGAATTTCTTCTTTAACTTGGAGTTCACGGTCTGTAAAATAGTTCTGTGCTGCCTGGATGATACCACCCCGTTTTGGGTATTTCTGTATTTCCTGTCGTTTCAGACGTGAAAACTTTGGATTAGCAGCCAGATTAGCTCAGTTTGGGGCTGTTGTTTATCTTGGAGGGATGCAGTGGATGGTGGCACTGTTTTTTACACAGCTACATAAAAGAAAAGAATTTGGCTTGTTAAATGAATTCTGGGTTTGGGTGGGATCTTTTCTGGCGTGGTGACACCGCGTGTCAAAGCGGGGTAAAATTCCACCCCAAAACATCGCTGTCCTCATAGTGTGTGGTGTCAGAAGCGTTTCAAAGTGTCACAAGATGTCTGTAATTGCCAGAATAAGGGGGAAAAAAAAAAAAAACCTGGCAGAATTAAACCAGAGAATGCCCTGGGAACAGCAGAGCTTTATTCCTGTGATTTGAAACCCTTTTGTTCAGCTGTTGTCAGTGCCATTCCAAATCCCCTCCATCCAGCACCCACCCAGCCTGTGCTCCCAGAGATAAACTGGATTTGGGCTGCCTGGGGGCATTTGGGGTCAATCCACCCACTTTGGGTCAGCATTCCCAGGTGGGAAGGTTGTGGCTGCCCTGCGGGGTTGTTGTGAGTAGCTGCTGTTCCCAAAGCTTGGCAAACGCGTTCGCTCCGTGGTGTCGTTCTAAGGTTGTATTTTTCTATGGAGAATTTAATGTGTCTGATTCTGTTTACATTGCCAAGAAAAGTCCTTATTGAAGAGTCTCTCTGTCTAGCGAGTGAAATTTTGCATAGCCAACACCCAGAGCCCTGGCAGTAGAAGCAGAAGGTGTCGGGCCCGACGGTGACACGTTTGTGACGCTCCTCCTGCTGCTGGACTCTGTGCAGTTTATTTTACACACTTGCCTTCCTTTCACCACTTGGCTGTACTTGTAAAGGTGAGGATTTTCCTTTCCCAGCAGGAAGTACTTCCAAAATAAAGATGGATTGGGTTGTTAAATGCTTGGCTTTCCGTGGCGTGGGTGTTTTCGCCGTGCTGGGAATGGGGATGGTTTTCAAAAGCCTGGGCTGATTTTGGGACGCACCAGGTGGCTGGGCTCCGGCAGGGCATGGCCAGGACTCCCAGGCTGCAGTATTTACATATTTTTAGCTGGATTTGGGTGAATTCTGCCGTGTTGCAACACTCGGGATCCGCCCGCAGTTGTCTCGCGTTTTGCAGCCAGATTCATTCAGCCCAACTTGGGGCCAGGAGTGACCCCACGGCAGCTGCGTGCTCCTGGCATGGCACACTGTCCATCTGCAGGCATGAATCACCTCCAGCCACTGGGAAATGAACCCCAGTGAAAAAAAAAATCCATTTCTGTGCTTGGAGCTGTGCCCAAGGTGAACTGGCTGGGTGGGTGCTGGTTCTGGGGTGAGGGGCAGTGCCACGGGGGAGGTTTGGCTGAAGGTGGGACATGAAATGTGCTCTGCAGGGATGGAGATGGAGCACTGCCTGCTCCTCGAGTGTCCTGCAGCGCTGCCAGGCCCACAGGGGCGCCCTGGTGAGGTGGAGGAGGAACAGGAGGTCACTCCAGCCTCATGGGTCAGTGAAGGGTGTAGTGAAATAAAAGGGGTTTGTGCTCCCTGAGCCCCTCAGTGGAGAGGAAAATAATCCCAAAGAAGTTCAATCTGAGCTTGGTGGCGGTTCCCAGCATTTCATACTCGTTTGTTTCTGATGGTGTGGAAGGGCTGAGTGCCATGCATTTTTTATTTTTTTTTTTAAAGCTGTAAAATTAATTCATTCCCTTATAATGCTGCTTTTAAGAGGTCTCCAGAAAGTCCCTGATTTAACATGCTGAATTTCTCTTTGATAAGGGTTTCTCGGAGCTCTCACTGTTCCTTTTTCCTTTGCTTGGCATGTCCCCCTGGAAGGCTCTGGCTCCCTTCCCGGCCCCTCTGCTCCTCCTGGCAGAGACAAAGTCTGGTCCCGAGTCCTCTTCTCAGAAATCCTGCGGAGCATCTGCTCTGGGGATTTAATTCATGATATTTTGGGATGCTCTGTGCTCCCCTGCTGCTGCTCAGTGAATCCCAAGGGCCTGGGGTCCCAGCAGGATGGGAAACCCCAAGGAGTGCTCAGAGCAGGTGTCAATTTTGGGTGAAAAAGCCTTTTCTGCAGATAATGTGCAGCCAGAGCAGGGCTGCCCACAGCTGGTCCCACAGTGAGGCACAGGGGCTGGTCAGAAATGTGCTTTTTTTTAATGAAATCCATCTCAGATGGGCTTTTTGCAGTCACGAGGAGCCTCCCCCGTTGCTCCCCTGTTGCCCAACATGAAGGGATGCCGGAAAACGCTTCTGCCCCTCTCCTAAATGAGCTCATGCCTTGAAAATGAGTAAATCAGCAGCTGCGGCGGAGCCCTGGCCTTTTGTTAAGCAATAACCAGACTGCCCTTGTGGTTCCAGGCAGCTCTGCAAATCAGATGCACAACCCTCAAGCTGGGGAAGTTCCGGGACAGTCGAATTCTTTTAACTCCTTGAATTATCCCGTGGCCGTGCGCCCTCCAGCTCATTTGGATTCCCTGGCTCGTGTGATTTCCTCACCTCCCTGTTTTGAATGCAGGTCCACTGGAAGGATGTTTTGTTTTTAAAAGCCCAACGCGCTCCATCCTGATTCCAGCTGTGCGGCAGCTGCTGGGAAAGCAATTAAAAGGAGTGGAAATTGGGAGGAAAAAAACCGCTCAAAACAATGGGGAAAGGAGGAAGAAGAACTAAAATCCCACTGGTCGTGGGATGCAGGATTGGCCTCAGTGGAGGAAGGAGCATTTGCTGAGCCAGGCTCCGAGCACGATGGGGCCAAGGCAGCAGGGTTTTCCCTCTGGACAAGCTGGGACAGGGACAAAGTGGCTTTGCCACCTCTCAAGAGTGACGGTTCACCCCATCGCTGGCTGCTGCCTGGTGGGAACATCTGCAGGAGCTGCATCAACCCCCCCAAACACGGGGTAAACATCACCAGGCTCGGGGCCAGCCGGTCGTAGGTGCTGCTCCAACGTTGGGTCATCGCTCCAGAAGTTTGGGGAGGGTTTGCCCGGCGCTGACGTCAGGCTGGAGAGGGGCAAGGCCACTGGGCTGGGCCACCGAGCTGAGCCTCCCCGGGGCTGAAAAGGGAGCAGAGCCCCGACACCTCAGCTGGAGGAGACCTGGTCCTCATGGAAAACACACCAGCAGGTAAGGAGTTACAGTTATTCTAATTTAGGAATAGAGATGGAGGAATTCTGCCGAGGGTGGTTTCGTGCAGGGGTTGAGTTTGGATGATTTTTCCTGATTATTTTAATGTATTTTTATGCTGAATGCATAAAAGTTCCATCTTCCAGCTCTGTTCCCTGTAAATTCACATCAAAATAGTTAAGGGGCAAAGGATCAAAAATGCTCAAGCTTTTCTGGGTGCGTGTGGGTTTTGGTTCTCCCCGTGGGGAGCTTGTTGGAGGGCTGCAGGTTGAGCATTCAGTGATGATCCCACCCTCTGCTCTCCTCCTCCTGCCTTGCACCTGAAAACATAAACCCCCAGATTTCACTTCTCTGCATGAGATCAAGTGCTGAGTTAGATTAAGGGCAGGCTCAGAGCTGTTACTGGAGAAAACAACCTGTTTCAAAGTTTGTGTGTTGGAGGGGAATCAGCGCAAATCTGTCTGGGATTCATCAGATGCAAACACAAAAACCTGCACGATCTGGCAAACAGGAGGGGATGGAAAGAACATCTCTGTGCTGTCCACGTGCAGGGATTAATCCTTGGCTCTCGGAAATCCCCTGGATCCTCTGGGAAGCATGGGATGCTCCTTTCAGGATGCTCCTGCTGGAGCTCCCGACGAGCAGCTCAATTTTAGGAACTAAAATCATAAACTCCTCAAATACTTTGTGTTGGAAGGGACCTTTAAAAACCATCCAGTCCAACCCTCCTGCAATGATCACCTCCAAACAGACTCCAGGAAGTCAATTTTAGAGAGGAAAATAGCCTGAAGAGGTGCCAAATAGGAGTTCCCCGAGATAGTAAATAAAGGGATTATATGGGACGTGCCTTCCTGGGACAGCCTTTAGTAGAGCAGAGCTGCACACAGGATCCAGGAAAAGTTATTGCAACACCTTGGCAGCACTTTCCTGGAGAGCAGGAAGTTTGGATGCATTTAATGAGCCTCAGGACACATCCAGATTTACAAGTGATGCTCTTAACTGGATTAACGTTTCCCAAGCACCGTTGCCTCCAGATCAGTTTCTGATGTGCTTATTTTGCCTTCTGAATCTGAAGTTTTGAGCCTCAGGCCTTGCAGGGGATTCTATCTTGCTTATATTTTTGAACTTTTTGATAGTTATCTAACACTAATTAGATACCTAATTTAAAGTATAGTAACTAATATTTATTAGGTATCTGTTTGAAAGTTAAATTCTACAGCGTTTGTAGGCAGCATCATTTGCTTGAATTTCTGGCTTCGTCTTTGGCTCCCAGGGGTATTTGCTCCTTGCTCCACACACAAGAAGTAAATTAAAACTGGTAGAAACTTAGTTAAAATTTTCTAAGAAGTGCTAGCATTGCTCCATTGCTTTTAAAATTATTTGTTGTGACTGTAGAGATTCAGTTTTTCCAAGACCATCCTATTTTCCACGTTATCCAACAACCACCACCCTTTGTTTACTGCCCAAACATCCTGGGCTGAGCTGCTGCTTTCAGTTCACGACTGAAATCCAGACCTGGGCGGAAAAAAATAAAAGTGACACTTCCTAGAAATCCCTTTTCATTTACCTTGAGCCTTCAGTGTGGGCAGCAGTGAGGAAGTGTTGGGAGGAAGCTGCAGGCGGGGAAAGCAGAGCACGGGAAATAATCCCTGAGATAACACCCAGAAGGCAAACAGGGACCCTGAATCCCTTGCCCCTGCAGTACACAAATATTTAATTCTTCCCAAAAAACAAGCAGTGAAGGGAGCAGAGCGGTGGAACCATTTATTCACTCCAGCTGCCCAGTCCGTGAAATCAGGAAGCGCTGTCCAAGGGGGATGGAGCACTGTGCGCTTGAGGTTGCTTTGATTTTGGGTTTCGGCCATTTTAAGGGATTAAAACACAAAAACAAGTTGGGAGGTTCCCTCCCCTGCTCTCCTGGGAAAGGGGGTGAAACCCATCACTCTGAGCTTGCTCCTGTTTCTGCTGCTTGGCCACGGGATTAAATTTGGGGCTGAAATAAATATTCCCCATGGAAATATCCCAAATAAATGCTCCCTGCTCATTATTTAGGAGGATATTAAGGAGCACATGGGTGTTCTAATGCTGCCCTGCTCTAACTGCACAGACGTTCCTCAATATTTTGGTGAAAACAGAGCAAACTGGTCTCTCACCAGCCCAGGAAAGGCAGGCAGTGGCAGCCTCTATTTTAGGTTATTTTTAGCACCTCACCAGCGTTTGTAGGGTGATTCAGAGCCCAGAGCACGTGAGGGGTGGTTTGCCAACAAACCACGTGGCCGAGGCAAGGCATGAACTCACGTTCTGCAGTGGAACATGGAAAGGGAGCAGTTGTCTCATTCCACAAAACCTCTTTGGGATGAGGAGGGATGGATCTGGATGAGGGGGGATGGATCTGGGTGAAGGAGGGATGGATCTGGATGGGGAAGGATGGATCTGGATGAGGAAGGATGGATCTGAATGAGGAGGGATGGATCTGGGTGAGGAAGGATGGATCTGGATGAAGGAGGATGGATCTGAATGAGGAGGGATGGATCTGGATGGGGAAGGATGGATCTGGATGAGGAAGGATGGATCTGGATGAGGAAGGATGGATCTGGATGAAGGAGGATGGATCTGGATGAGGGGGGATGGATCTGGATGAGGGGGGATGGATCTGGATGAGGAAGGATGGATCTGGATGAGGAGGGATGGATCTGGATGAGGGGGGATGGATCTGGATGAAGGATTTATCACACAGGGAGGAGTCAGCTGAGTCCAACCCAGCTCTCTGTTCTCTTCCATGATCTTGGACTATTTCCTTTGAATCTTAGTTGTCCAAAATGAAGGAGACGAGTTCTCCCCCTTTGGCATGTTATTGGCTTCCTCTGAAGTGGTATTGACCCAGGTAGACACATGAACTCCCAGACACCTCTTTTATTCTAAATTATACCATTTTCTTTCTCATCTCAGCTGGAAAAATGCAGGGGGTAACCAGGAAAGCCTCACAAATATTTCAGCAGACATGTGCTCTCCTGTGGAAAAATATTCTTCTGGTGTGGAGGATGAAGTCAAAAACTTTTCAGGCAAGTGTTGGTCCTTCCAAAGGGAAATCAGGATTTCCTCTGCAAAATATTTTCACGCTGCATTGTTTTTGAGTGAGGGGATGTGAGAAGGCTCAGCTGTGGTTCCCTGGGAAATGTCAGCAATTCCTCCTTCCTGTGATACTACAAAATGTCCCGGTGACAAAGCTGGCTGGCTGCTTCTGCTTGTTGATCCTGCCCTGACCAGAGGAACACAATGTCCAATTCGTGGTTTCGGTGTCAAATTATCCACAGACCTCGCTGGCTGCGGAACTAAGAAAACACATTTCCCATCTGGAGCATTCCTCAGATCCAAAACCCATCACACCTGTGGAACAGCCCTCCCTCACGCACAGCAAAAACGGAGCTGGGTTAGGAGGGTCCTGGAGGAGCCTCCCCACCATGCCAGAAATTCCCTGGGCTGCCTCTCACTTCCACATTCCCTTCTTTCCACCAGGAATGGCTTGCATCCGTGGTTTTCCTCTTCATCCTGCGGGATGCGGCCAGTATGATCATTTACTCCTCGACGCAGGATTATCCGTACAAATTCCTGGGACGATTGGATGACCCGGCCTTCAAGGCCACGGGGGTGACCCTCATGTACACCCCTGCCACCAGCACCACCCAGAGAATCATGGCAAAAGTGGCTTCAAATCCGGCACTGAAGGGTAAATGCTCCGAAATCCGCGCTCCAGCTGCAGGGTCTGAACTGGCCCTGACCCACGCTCGTGGTGGGGAGGGAGAAGAGCTTTTGTCCCACGTGATTTTTGAGGGAATTTGTGGCGATGCCCATTTTGATGTTGTTGCCTGACTAATCAGAGTTTTAGCCGCAATGTTTTTTTTTTTGTTTCTTTGTTTGTTGGGTTTTGGGGGTTTTTTGTTTGTTTGTTTTGTTTTGTTTTGTTTTTTTTGTGTTATTTGTTTATTTTTTAATCTTTTTGGGGTTTTTCTTTTTTTGATTGGTTGGCTGGTTTTTTGGGTTTTGGGGGTTTTTTTGTTTGTTAGTTTGTTTTGGTTTGTTTTTTTTTTGGTTTTGGGTTATTTGTTTCTTTTTTAATTTTTTGGGGGGTTTTTTTGGTTGGTTGGCTGGTTTTTTTTGGTTTTGGAGCATTTTTGTGGGTTTTTTTTGTTTATTTGTTGGTTGGGTTTTTTGGGTTTCTTGCTGTTTGTTTCTCTTTTAAATATTATTTCTTTATTCCAATGGCAGGTGTAAAAATAGAAGAGATGGAAAACGAGGGGAAAATGGAAGAAAAAGGAGTTTTGGACGATGAAGTTATCGGCGTTATTTTTAAGGATGACTTCTCCTACACTCTCAGATTTCAAATGGGCAGAGGGGTGTTTGCAGACGATGTCTTTGAACACGTTGGTAACGAAATAAATGAAACCCCAGAGTCTGATTTGAAGTTAAAAATTGTTCAGCTGGGTTTCTGTGCTGTGCAGCCCTGAAGGGAGGGAGGCTGTGTGTGCCAAATGGCTGAAGGAAAGCACGAGTTAAAATCAGAGTGTTTGCTTCTGTGAAAGGAAAAAATGTCAGAGGAAAAAGTTTTAAGAACATAAGCAGCATAAATATAATCCACAGTCAGAGAATCAAAGAAAGGTTTAAAACAAAATCTTGATTTCCTGGCACTTAAGTAAAACACATTTTCAACCCCACACATTATATGCAAGTATTTATACACACATATATATGGAAATGCATCGATTAGCGTTGATTAAAATTTTTTATTTTTTTTTTAAATATTTGTTTCCCCCAACAGAATCCTGCTGGGATTTTTCATCACAGAGCTGCAAATTTCCTCTCTACTGGTACGGGGGGTTCCTCTCAGTGCAGTCCAGCATTGATGCAGCAGTCATAGAAGTAAGTGTGCTCACGGTGGGAAAGATGTTTGCTGCTCTTGCCAGAGTTGTGTGTACATTTAAAAACCAAACAAACAGGCAAAAACCCAAACTAACTAAAAAAAAAAAAAAATCCAAACTAAAAAAAAAAAAAAAAAAAAAAAAACACCCGGGAAAAAACCCAAACCGTTAATTTTTCCATCCCNCCACCAGGAAAACCACCAAGCCAGTTCATTTTTCCATCCCTGGCAGTGTCCAAGGCCAGGCTGGACAGGGCTTGGAGCAACCTGGGACAGTGGAAGGTGTCCCTGTCTGTGGGAGAGGGTGGGATGAAATGATTTTAAGGTCCCTTCCAACCCAAACCATTCTGGGATTCTACGATCCTCTGATTTTTTGTGATCATTAACTTCTTAGATATATATTTTAATTCGGAAGCCAAAAAAATGACAGATCATTCTCATGGCTCGAGGCAGTGAGCAGAACAAGGATTTAGCAGTGTTTATTGCAAGACAATACAAAAAGATACCAAATACTGCTTATTTGCCTACAAACACAACCTTATTATTGACAAACCAATCATTTTCATGCTTATAAACCCCTCCTTGTCCGGGTGGGGGCTCTTTGATTGCAAAAATCAAATTAATGACTGATTTTTTTTTTTTTTTTTTTAGATGAAAACCAACCACTCTGTCTGGGAAGAAATGCAGTCACTTACCGGCATCCATCTGAGGGCCTCCATGGTGAAATCCCTGTTTAAACTGGATTACACCTGGTTCATTATCATAGCCATCCTGTGCTACTGCCCATACATGTACTTCTTGTCAGTGAAAATCCTCAAGGAGAAGAAGAGGCTGAAGATATTGATGAGAGCAATGGGGTTGCAAGATATTGCCTTCTGGTAAGCCTCAGGAATTAATTAATTACAGGGATTGGGTTATCTGATGGATATGGGATGTGTGTGGAGCAACTTGATCTCGTGGGAATTGTCCCTGCCCGTGGCAGGGGTGGAATCTTTGAGGTACCTGAGCCATTCTGGGATTCTCTTTGCTGGGGGATCTCTGTCTCCGATCCTGGTGCTCTGAAATGGGGTTTTGGATGTTGTTTTCTTGCTCTTCTCCCCCCAGAAAAGAGGAGGGGCCCTCCTCATGGAGCAGGGGTGAGTACAGCAGGGCTCTGGGTGTGGAGGGGGTGTTTGCCTCCAGAAAACGGGAGAATGCTCACAGAAAAAGGGAAGAAACAACAAATTCTGGAGAAAACCCTAAATGATGAAGCAGAGGAGGGACAGGGTCTATCCAAACAGGTTTCCTGATCCATCTGGGCATGAATCTTTCATGTGATTGGGAAAAGCACGTGGATAAAAGGCCCTGGCTGCAGATGCTCTGTGTCTGCCATGGTTTCACCTGCAGAGATTTGGGGACGTGCAAGACCTGAGCATGAGGGAGTGGAGTGTCCCTCACTGGAGATATTCCAGACCCATCCAGACCCATTCCTGTGCCCTGGGGTGACCCTTTTTGAGCAGAGACATTGACCCTCTGTGTCCCTCCCAACCTGTGACTGATATCTGCACCTTCCCAGTCCGGAAATTTTAAATGGATGTAAATACAAAATATTTGAATTTAAAAGAGCGTGCCTTGAATTGGCTCTGCCACGGCAAGTGTTGTCATGATCAGGGACAAAACTAACTGTGCCTTCCCCTGCAGGCTCTCCTGGAGTTTGCTGTACACCGTGTACGTCTCCATCACCGCCAGCCTGCTCACCCTGGTCACCCTGAGCGAATCTTTTTATCACCACACCTTTGTTGAACTCTATTTTTTTTATTTCTTTTATGGCATGGCATCTGTAAGTCTGCTTTTGTGTTCTTGTGTGATGCACCTTTTTTTCTCCCCCCTCTCCATTTCCTGATCAAAATATCTGAAAGTCAGACAGCCGAGTTCTCTGGGGGTGGGTATTACATGAGAAAGTAACAAAAACTTTACCCTACTGTGATTTATTGTTATTATTTGTAGACTTTTATATCACTCACATTACATTTTGAGAGATTCTGACTCAAAATCAGAGTCAAAAGAGGTGCTAAAACAGGCTGGGAGTGATCTGTCTGTCCCTATAAACCTGCCCTAAATCTCAGAGCTGTCTGCTAAAAAAATCCTTATGCATCTGTAGGGAACAACTGCAACTCAGCTGGGTTTCTCATTTTGCTCCTATTTTCATGTTGCTTTTTTTAAATTGGTAGCAGAAATGCATCCTGCTAACTACTGGTTTTCTCTGCTGCAGATTCACTTCACTTTCCTGCTCAGCTCGTTGCTAAAGCAGCCAAATATTTCCAGTTTTGTGGGATTTCTCCTTCACATCCTCTTTGGCACGCTGGGCTTTTTGACATTGTTTGAAAAACTGCCACGGGCTCTGGAATGGATTTTAAGCCTCTTCAGTCCTTTTGCCTTCACAGCTGGCCTTGCCACGGTACGTCCAAAATAAAAGCAGTGCAGCACAAAAACTCAGAATTCTGCCAGAGAACAGCAAAATCCACGATTTGCATCGCCAGAACAGCCCCGGCACCCCCTCTGCTTTAGATGCTTTTAGGAAGAAAACTTGGCTCCAAAAAATCTGTGCTGATCCGTGGCAAAGATGCCTGAGCACTCGACTGCATCAGGAATTTTACAATAGATTTAACCCTCTATAAAACGGTTTCAGCAGTGGGATGCGGCTGGTGGGAACCAAGAGCTGTGAGGGCTGGAAGTGCTGCCTTTGAAAACAGCACGTGCAGCCCTCTGCAACTTCTGCATGGCTTGAAATTCAGCTTACTGAGGCATTTCTGCTGCTTGCGGTCACAATAAACCCTTCGCCGCCCTGGAAACAGCGTCGTGATCACGAGTGAACCGGGGTTTTATCAAAAATGGCCGTGATGACACAGCAGTAACTCGCACAAAATATTTCTGCCTGAAGGAAATGTTGCATCTCAATTGTGCTTTTGTTTTTTTCTTTTTTTTACCTCTCCCCTAGATGGTAAAACTGGAAAAATATGGACCAGAATTTCCCCCAGAGTTGTACCCTTTCTATAACCTGTACCTCATCCTGAGCCTTGACAGCATCTTGTATTTCCTGCTGGCCATCTACTTCGATAAGGTTTTGCCTGGTAGGTGAAAATGGGAGGGGAAAAATGCAAACTTCTTTGTTTTTTCTTCTAAAATTCTGTCCTTTGTGGGGGAAAAATCACCAAAAGGGTGGTGGGATGGGAGGAAACCCTGCAGCGAGGCACTGAGAGCCTGCTCTGACAGCCCTGAACAGTGGATTTAGGATGTTGTAGGACTTGATCTGATTTTTTTTTTGAACCAAAGATGTTGTCAATGGGGTCTTGGCTGTGATTATTCCCCACCTGTATTTATGGATATGGACAACTTAAATTGCAGGATTTATAAACTCTTTCACTCTGCTGAAAGTCTGCATTCTGCGGCTACAGGGGAAGCGGGTATGGACGGGGCGTTAATCAGAGCTGACAGACGGAACTTTGGGGTTGATATTTCACCTTCCCTCCCCCTGATTTAGGCAAGTTCGGGGTCCCACACCCTCCTGCCTTCTTCCTGAGACCCTCGTACTGGCTGGGGGGCGGCAGTGGGGACGCGGGGCTGAGAGCTGAGAGCAGCCACGACCCCGTTCTGGGCAGCGACACGGAGCCCATGCCGCCGGGCTTCGAGGGGAAGGAGGCCATCAGGTAAGGACTCCTCTGGCAGGAAAACCCAGCCCTGCAGGGGTTGTTTGGCTCTGGAGAGCACAGGCACTCCTCACTGCTCAGTGTGAGGCTGTCAGATGGCGTTAGGGGTACAATTAATGCCGATGTGAGAAAGGGTCAGCGTTGGTCACCATTGTTGGTCACCGTTGTTGGTCAGTGTTCGTCCCACTCCAGAGCTTGGTTTGAATGTTTATTGGGTGTGGGGCATCCTCAGCTCCCTGCCCTGCGCTTTCCTCTCTGCAGAGTCTGTTCCTCTTCCCCAGCATCTTCAAGCACTGGATGTGCTGCATAAAATGCTGCTCTGCCCATCCTTGCGGGGCTGGGTGGGCTCGTGGCTGGTGCTGTTCATGGATTTATTACCAAAAATCAAACAGAAATCTGCTGAAATAAGAGCTAGGCCATCGCTCTTAATTAAATTCCCAGTATAATTAAATATCTTATTCCCTAGAACCTCCTGCTTCATTCTTAAGTGTTCCTCCAGTTTGGCTTTGTAACCTTTCAAATGGCTTTTAGAAAAGTACAGGAGCTAATTCTGCTTTACAGGTACCAGAAATGAATTACACAAAATTATTCCTTCAGCAGGACTGGTCTGAGGAGGAGGCTGGGAAATATTCTTCCCCTAGTTTTCAAAGGTTATTTTGAGGCAGAAACGGACCCAAATTGTGATTCAATAAAGTAATGGCTTGTTTGCTTTTCTTTAGACTAAGCAATATTAAAAAAATATACAAGGAGAACAACAAGAGCATCGAGGCTTTAAAGGGTAAGGAGAGGCTTTTAAATTCTTTTATTCGTTTTTCACTAGATAAGAACCAAAAATGTTTTGAAATGTACTGGCTGTGCTGAATTCTGCCTCTGGGCCTGCTAAATTGCATTGTGCAATGGTTATTTCTGCTGGGGTAAATTACTGGCAAATTTCTGCCAGGTCGTTATCTCCCTGTTCCCTCCAGGAAAATCACTGTTTATTATGTTTTACTGCAGCAGAAATCTCCTTAAAAGCTGTGGTTTTGCAGTGATGAACCACTCTAGAAATCCCCTCTCAAACGCCCCTTTCAAAATGAGAACTATTTTTGGGCAAACTTGAGGTTTTCTTAGGCACTGATTATTGCCAAATTTAGTGTCCCTGCCTGAGCAGTGCTCTCCAAGCACTTGCCAAGGCAAATTGTTGACATGGTCGTAGTAAAGTCATGGGGTATTTGTTAAATGCCTTTGTTTTACAAGAACTCCAAGTGAAAATAATGAAAATTAAAAATGCAAGTATCGATATGGTCTCAAAGGTCTATATTGTGTAAAAAACCCCAAAACAAATCCAACCTGCGCAACCCACAGAAAGGCAAACTATTTTTTTAGAAAGAAAACAAGGCAGCAAAGTCTGGCTGCTTTGAAATAAGTCTTGAAATCTGACACGTTGGAAAAGCTCTGGGCTCTTCCTGAGGACTCTTGATCCACACTAAAATAAAAGGTTATGAACCTCATAGAAAACTGAAGTCAAAATTCTTTAAATATTGAAGTTAATACATTTGTTCCCTCAATCCAGTCAAGATGTGATTCCTTACTGAGCTTAATCCTAATTCCTGAAGGACCAAGCTGTGCTTTTGGATCTGTGGTTTTTCCTCTCCTCTCCAAAAGAAATGTCCCTTCTGTCACCTGTGGCAACAGCCACAGGTCCAAGTCTGCTTCTCACACACTCCCCTCCCACTGTTGTCCTGTTTTTATTCCAGGTTTGTCCTTAAATGTGTATGAGGGCCAGATCACTGCTCTGCTGGGTCACAGCGGGTCTGGGAAAACCGCTCTGCTAAATGTGCTCAGTGGATTTTCCAAGCCCTCAGCAGGTGAGATGAAGGGCCTGGCTGCTGAAGAGGAGGAGTTGTTTGTTTTTTCATGGGGAAAATATTCAAAAAACCTCCTGGTTTTCCCTCAGAATCACTCGTGCTGGGTTGTTTTGAGTGCAGGTTTGCCGTTCATTATCCAGGGATAATGGATCCCTTAGGGACACACTCATGGTCATTTGTCCATCTGGGTGGCCTGGTGCTTTCCATGAGCTGCACACCTGTAGCAAATATTTTTTTACCTCTAAGGAAGAAATTTGGAACTCTGAAATATTTTTGAGGGGTATTAAAGCTTTGCACTATACAGTCACTTTGCTTTTTTATTTTTTATATTTTTATTTAAACGCTTGAGAAACACCCACGGTTCTGGAATTAATGCCAAATATTTCGTCCATCCCCCTGCGCAGGTTCTGCAATGATTTACAACCACAATGTTTCTGAAGTGTGGAATATGGAAGGAATGCAGGCAAGGGTTGGGATTTGCCCCCAACGTAATTTGTATTTTGAAGTCTTAACAGTGAAGGAAAACCTGCGAATTTTTGCTCACATCAAGGGGATTCAGTGGAAGGAAGTCGATCAAGAGGTTGGTATGTGCCTGTCAGCCACTGGCTTCTGTTTTATGGCATCTTGGGCACTTCGTGCTTGATTTATAAAAATTATCACCAGCATCTTGTACTGCAGAAATGAGAACAAACCTAATTTAATGGCAAAGTGATTTTCCAGTTCTTTCTTATCCTCATGCTGTGAGTTAAAACTCAGATTTGCAGTATTTATCCCAAAGCAAAGCCATTTAGAGTAGGTAAGTTTGAAATCCTGAAGTTCTACTCTCCTGTAACGTTTGTTCGTCATTTATGAATCTAAACGTGCCCAGTGCTTCGGAAATCTGACTCTTGTCTTCTGTGTCCCCAAGGTGCAGAAAGTTCTCGTCATGCTGGACCTCACCAACGTTCAGAACGTTTGTGCCGATGCCCTGAGCGGGGGACAAAAGCGAAAATTGTCTCTTGGAATTGCGATTTTAGGGAATCCCCAGGTAGGAACCGGCCATGTTTATGCACTCACAACGTGTGCTGCTTCGGGGCATGGCTTTGGGTTTCCACTTGGCACAGACGCAGTTGTGTTTTCCCTGGCTGTTCCAAGGATACTAATTCACTTGCTGGAAGGACTGGGGGATCTGCTTCAACCAGAGCCATATTTTTAATTAAAAGGGTGGTGACGTTGCAATAGGAGACAGAGCAGTAAAAATGAGCGATATTTGAGGACGTATTTTCCCCTCCGCGTGAGACCATCAAGAGCATGAAATGAAGTGATGTAAGCGTGGATCTGAGCTGTGCAGGCACGGCTGGAGCACGGACAGCTCTGATCTCTTCGGCTTTTGCAGGTGCTGCTGTTGGACGAGCCCACGGCGGGGCTGGACCCTCTCTCCAGGCACCACGTCTGGAGCCTCCTCCGGGAGCGCCGGGCCGGACGCGTGACGCTGTTCAGCACCCAGTCCATGGAGGAGGCTGATGCTCAGGCTGGTGAGCCCGGGCTGGACCCTCAGGGGTGAAAAACAAGGGGGTCCCAGGGCAGAGCCCACGTGAGGGTCCCACCATGGCACCATCTGTGCCCGCTGGACTCGTTCTGTGTGGCAGGGACCACCCAAGCCGTGCTGGGCAGAGGCTAAAACCAGGCTGATGTGTCCCTCCAAAATTTCAGTCATGCTCTTCTTTGGGATAAAGCTCTTCCACGTTGTCTGAATACGTCACATCAGTAAAACTCGGTTAATTTTTCTGGATTTCACTTGTCACTATTCCCTATTTCCCTGTTGCTCCTGTGCCACATGGGCTATTCTCCACAAGCCCACAAGAGTGCAGAATTAAAAGAATTAACCATGCTCTTGAGGAGAAAGGCATTGGTTTAAAAATGAAAAAAAGGACCTTGAGCACTCGCCTGGTTTTACTCCTCAATTCATTATTAAAATGTCTGCTGAGTTCAGAGGAGCAGAGTGAGGTCAGTGTGCTGCACTCTGGTAAATCCCCCCAAATCCTTTGTGTTCCTTCCTCCTTAGATCGGAAAGCTTTCCTCTCCAGTGGGAGATTACAGAGCGTTGGCTCATCTCTCTACTTGAAGAGAAAATGGGGAATTGGCTATCACTTAAGGTAAAACCTTTTGGTCATCGCTCTTTTTGTGAAAAGCTTCTCATTCTCGCGAGTATTTTTGTATTTTCTTGTAGAATCTATGCTTCTATAGAGCTTCTGTGTGGAGTAATAGAAATCCTGACAATTCATTTTAGATTTTTAAGGCTGCCAAAATTTCGCTGCTTTTGGACAACAAGCTGCTTTTCTTTGGAGCCCAGTCCTGAAAGCCCTGGTCACATTGCAAATAAAAAAACAAAAAACCCTTTGCAGCTGAAAGGGGACCAGAGCGAGGTGATCTGTGGTGCCAGAGTGATGTACAATGACTTTAATGTGAATTCGTTTTTCTTGGGATTTTAATTCCTGAATTCTTGGTTTAGCAGGACTCTCCAGGATGATAATTCTTAACCTCAACCATCTCTTGCATGCATGGCAAAAACAGGGGCACTGCAGGCTGTAAAAATTCCCACTGAAACGCTGCCCAGTTTTGGAGGTTTCCCTATAAGAATCCTCGCTGGCTTTGTGCTCCAACCAGATGATGCACACACATTTTTTTTTTCTCATTTAACATTATAACAATGTTGTGGTTTTTTTGGTTTTTTTAACCAGGATGCACATAAACGAGCTGTGTGACCCAGGGCTCGTTTCATCCGTGGTCAGACAGTACATCCCGGATGCTGTGCTCAAGGGACAGAAGAGGGATGAGCTGGATTTTATGCTGCCTCTGGAAAACACTGCCAGCTTCCCAGGTGAGGAACCTGCTGCTGTGCCAGGGTTTAAAGGGAAACCCAGGCAGTGGGAAAAGCAGAAATCAAAGTTATTGTGAAGGGAATAAATATATTCCCTGGTGCAAAATGTGTGGGATTAGGAATCTGCATAAATATCAGTCTTACAGAAAGGCTGCAATGCACGTGGTAGTTTTAATAATGCGGATGGAAAAAAAGAAAATCCACCAACTAATTTACAAACTAAAATGCACTAACCCTCCTCTGTTTTCAGCATGGCCCATGAAAACCAAAACCACTGAATTTTCCACTTCTTACTCTAAAGAACACCATATATTTGTGATGACTTTTAAACAGTGGGGATTAACGATGTGAATGCTGTGACATCCAACATTAATTGCTGAGTTTGTGCCCCACAGCAGCCGTGGTGCCTGGGCTCAGTCTGGCTGTTTCTCCCACGCAGGTTTGTTCAGCCACCTCGAGAGCAGCCTCCTGCAGGGCGTTGTGAATTACGAGGTGACCAGGACAACGCTGGGAGATGTTTTCCTGAAGCTGCAGGGTGAGGAAACTATCGGCCCAGAAGGTAAAGCACGGAGTCCCATTTGCAAGAGTGTTATCAATAAAGTTCCATCGATACCTATGTTTTAATTGAATAAATGATAAGTTTGTGTTAAATGTGAGTGTTGCTACGTCTAGAGTGGCAGTTGTATCCCACTCACCTTTGGTGAGGGATATCTTCTTGGAGAAGCCCAAATTATTCCATCTGGGCTTCCCAGGGGTGGCGAAGCACAAGAATTAAGGCTGAGGTTTTAAGGGTATTAACCTTGGAAGGGCTGAACAGCCCAGAGCAGGAGATGGGAAGAGATAAAGTTTGCAGAAGGCATTTCCCAAGGCCAGGGAAGATTTTGGATGTTCTGCCACACCAGCCCAGGTTCAGCCAGCCTGAATCCACCAATATAAATTATATTCTGGATAAATGATGGCCCCTTTTCTCTGCCTTTGTTTCTTTCCTGGCTAAAATAAAAAAATTTTTAAAAAAACAAAAAACTCTCTGTTCAGAACAGAAGTTCCTTGATGGGATTAAAATGTTTGGGATTAAAAAGCGTCTTTGTGGATAATGTAATTTCTTATGGTGAACACGCAGGAGATGGAGACCTCGAGGAGAGGGATCAGGGCCTCCCAGTGTTTTCCAAGCAGGGGATCCTGGCAATGAGTGGGATGATGCTCTGGAGGCAGCAAGTGTGTGCTGTGATGAGAATTCGCCTCCTAAAACTGAGGCACGAAGGAAAGTTCCTCAGGGCCATGTAAGTACAGGAGCTCCCACCCACCCTGCAGCCCTGGAGGGGCTGAGGGGAGGATTAAATACTGCTGGAGGAGTTTGGAAGCAGAGAATTGGATGGGAAATGTTGAAAAACTTCAGAAATAAGGGCAGTCTGAACTTCCTGGGAGAGATCTGGCTTGCCTAAGTTTTAAATTTCCCCATAAATCACACAATTACTTCAAGGTGGAGTTCCCCTGGCCTCACTTATGATGTTTTTCCATCTAGATTGCTGTTATTTGGAGCATTTGTCCTTCCAATGTTGATGATTTTGATGCCACTTCATCTGTGGAAGAGCTCCAATCACTGGGAAATCACAGCCAGCCCCTATTTTCTTCCCACTAAAGAGAAAATTCAAAATAGGTCTACAAACCTTCTCATCCTCAATGACACAGGTGAGGAACAACATGTGATGGTGACTCACTTTCTGCAGCAATCTGAATTTTATTGTAATTGACAGCCCAACCTTGCAAATGCCACAAATATGTGAAGGAATTTACATTGGGAGGTGTTTTCTTTCAAGCAAAAGCAAATGCAGTTCTAGTGACGATATAGATGACATGTAAAAGAGTAACGAACCAGGCAAATGTAAAAAACAAATAAATAAAATAAAGTATGAAACATATTTTGTTTAACCATTTTAATTAAAATTGGAAAAAATTTAGGAAATACATGATTGTTTGGAATCTCAGTATTTGAGGTTTTTAACATACCTCTGCTTGGCAAGTAACTTGTTTATAGGACACTGTTTATATTATTTTTTTTAAACCCTCTCATGACTCTAATTTCTGTCCTTGCCTTGATTTCAGGATCAGATATCGAGGATTTCATTGCTGCTTTGAAAACTCAAAACATAATCCCAGAAATAACTCAGGAGAAAAACATCACAAGCCTTCCAAATTATAATGGAGCTATAAAAATATCCCTGGAAGGCAAGGTGAGGGATATTTTTTCCTTCTTTCATCCTGTACATCAACAGGATTTTCTGAAGAGTATCTAAGTGAGAGAAATAAACACACCAGAAAAGGGAGAATATTTTTTGGGCGTATTAAATAAATTCAGTAGTGCTGATCACGCCTCTCAGGGAGATGAAGACCTTTTATTTTTCCATCTTCAGAGCCGCCGGTACACGGTCATGTGCAGCCCAGAGCCCATCAACTGCTTCCCTGTGCTCGTGAACATCCTCAGCAACACTTTCCTGAGGCTCCTCAATTCCACCGCGCGTTTCCGCGTCTGGAACGCGCTCTTCTACGGGGTGAGCGTCCCAATCCCGCTGGGAGAAAATTCGCTGGGATGGATGGAGGGATGAGGAGTGTGCAGCTGGGAAAACTGGCTGGGGGAGCAAGTTCCTGGGGTTGGGGGCAGTGGTCTGACTGCTGGTGGTTGCTGGGGGTGTTCAGTGGTAATTTCTCCGGCAGTGGCCGAGGGTTCTGTGGGGTTTCAGTACCGTGAGGTTGTGCTGCAGGGAGAGAATTGGGATTATTTTTGGGAAAGGGAAGGTTCAGGGTGACCTCATGGTGGCCTTCCAGTCCCTGAAGGGAGCCTGGAAGAAAGATGGAAAGAGATGTTTTACAAAGGTCTGGAGGGACAGGACAAGGGGGAACATCTCCCACTGAGACAAAATGGGTTTAGGTTGGATATGAGGAGGAAATTCTCGGTGAGGGTGGGGAGGCCCTGGCACAGGGTGCCCAGAGAAGCTGTGGCTGCCCCATCCCTGTTCAAAGCCAGCTTGGATGGGGCTCTGAGCAACCTGGGGTAGCGGAAGGTGACCCTGCCCATGGCAGGGATTTGGAATGAGATGGATTTTAAAGTCCCTTCCAACCCAGGCCATGATGACAAACACGGTGGGAACACAACAGTGACATTGCAAACCCCACCTTTCCTCACCAACAAAAAGTTGATCTCCATCCTCAACGATTTACAGCAATACAAATATTTTCTGCAAACTTTAGGATGCTAAATGTAAATTTTTTGTTTGTTTTTTTGCCTCGTTTCCTATTCTTAAGCACAAATGACTCACCCTTAGTGTTCTTACCCCTTGCACCTTGAACCAGCTTCTGAGTTCTGAGTCAGATTTTCCCTGGACAGCTGTCGATCATGGATGACCCTGAATTTCTCCCCACAGGCAGAGAGCTCACACGTAAAGAGCTACATTTTTTTTAACTTATTCAGCCACCTGCTGATTCTGGCTGCAGGTTTGCCTCCTCTCCTCGCCATGAGCAGCGCAGAGGATTACAAGGTAAAGAGCACGAGCTGCAGGTGGTCGTATGCAAGGAGTGAACGCGATGGAGAGAGTCTGGAGAGCACAGTGCCCAAAAAAACCGGGCTGTCCATCCCTGGGAGTGTCCAAGGCCAGGCTGGATGGAGCTTGGAGCAGTCTGGGACAGTGGAAGGTGTCCCTGCACATGGCCAGGGTGGAATGAGATGAACTTTAGGTCCCTTCAAACCGAAACCATTATGAGATTTTTATGATTTCTAGGTAGGATGTCAGAAGAAAAACAGAAGCAGGAGTACCAAAGTGCGTTTCTCTGCATTGCAGGGAACCAGCTGGGGCTCAGAATAATTTGGATATTAACAAAGATATTAGAATGATTTAATTTTTAAACAGTAGAACCAAGAACTGCAAATGCTCAGAAAAGAGAGAAGGGCTCAGTCAGGGAAGGGAGGAGCAAGGAAACGGAGAAGGAGCAGGAATGGTGCTTTAGACTCTCCCTTTTCCCGTTTTTGTCCTTTTTGCAGCTCCAGGCTCGCTCCCAGCTGCGGATCGCGGGGCTCTTCCCCTCGGCGTACTGGTGTGGGCAGGCTCTGGTGGACATCCCGCTCTTCTGGACCCTGATGAGCCTCATGTTTGGGGTCCTGCTGCTCGTCAGCCGCACCTGCCCCTTGCAGGCCAGCGGTGTGGTGTCCCTGGTGAGCTCTGGGGAAATGGGCACAAACAACTCCCCTCCCTCATTTCATAGCAGCATTTTGCTTTAAATAGTTTATTTGGGCTAAAACCCGCTCTGGGCAGGTTTCCATCCATCCACAGGCACCTCCTTGTCACTGATGTCTCTGTTTTCTCTAGATCGTTTGCATCTTTGGCTATGGAATCTCTCTCGTCCTCCTCGTTTATTTGATTGCCTTCAAATTTCGCAGGGGACGAAGCAATCGGTACATTTGGTGTTTAGTCTTCATTCTGGTAAGTGAGGAGCTTCTTCGCTTTGAAACGTTTGATTTACACACCTTGAGGCTTCATTTCAAATCTATCGATATTGAACAGAATAACCAGAGTCACTGACAAATAACCTGGATTTTAGCAACAATACATTAATACCAGAAATAGTTTTTTGTGCTTTATTGCAGGTGAATTATACTGCTGATGTGATCAGTGACTTTAATGAAATAACTGCCTACTTCTGTACTCTGATTCCTGTGTTTCCACCTCTGGGCTGGATGATGTTCTCTGGACTAGTAAGCAAAACACATCCTGCTAAATCCATAATTATCCTAACAGTGCAAACCGGCAGTGCAGGAGGCACTTTCCAAATTCCCTGTCGAAAACAGAGAGTGAGGATAGAAAACAGGAAAAGAGAAGTTCCAGGCTGGGGAGTGAGAGAAGGGGCCAAGATTTGACTTGTAAATTCTTTCTTTGATTGGGACGTTTTTGGATCATTTAGTTACTAAGAGCTGTTTTGGTGGCTGCGTTTTGGCTGCCAGGATGGCTAGGAGGGGAAGGTGGTGGAGCGGGAAAACCAGGATGGAGGAAGTGAGCTGGCAAAAAAAACTGGGAAGAGAGAAGTAATGATGGAAAAGGTTGACATAACCTGACAGATTTGAGGCCTCTCTGAGTTACAGTAGCCAAGGAAGCTTTCGATGCACTAAGAACCAAAAAAGACTGAAGATCCAAGCTCCTTGACCCCATCCTGAAGAAAAACTGAACATCCCTGCCTGCCCTGAACATCTGACCCTGCCCTGAGACACACCACGCTAAGGAATTTTCCTAATTGACCGATCTTCTTTTCTTCCAGACTTACGTCATGTTTCGCGAAGATGAAACATTTAAACATTGGAATCGCATCTGCGTGGCTGTCTTTGCAGTAAGGAGGGGTTTGGAGATGCTTGCTTGGGACTGTGCTGATGCAAGGGGCTGGCAAACTCTCCTCATAAAGAAAGGACGGGTTTTTCAGTCAAAATTTTGTGTTAAGGGTTGGCAAGGGAAGCACATCACGAGTTTGTGCCTCAGTGGCCCTTGGATGCTGCAAAAATGGTGTGGAGGGTTAAGTGGAGCTCGTGTAGAAGGCAGAGATATTATTAATAAATTAATCAATCTACTGCTGCTTCTAGAAGAGAATGATGTGATCTCCCATCCCATGGGATGTCTGGCGGGATGCAGGGAGATCATCTGGGCTAAAACTGCCGTAAGAAGTCAAGGCTTTTGCAAACAATCTCCATATCAGAGGGAAATGCATGCAAAGCATCAATGAAGCTTCTTCCCCTTGTAGACCCTTTCAATAGCTGAAATAAATGAGATAGGTTCCTTTATCCCTTTGTAATTACAATTAACAGAGTGTGTTGTTACCTTGTCTCCATACAAACCTAATTAATTTCTGGGTTTTCAGCCGTACATCCATTGCGTGATTTTCGCTCTCCTCCTGCGCTGTGTGGAGATGAGATGTGGAGAAGCAGTGACAGGATTTGATCCCATCTTCAGGTGTGTCCCAGGGATTCTTTGTGAGCCCCACTGATCCCAGTCTGCAGGGTGGGCTCGGAGCTGCACAGCCCAGCAGGACTCTGACAGAAGGAGGGGAAAATATCACGTGTGAAAATCATTTTGCAAAACGTGGATAAAGCTCGTGTTTTTAATTTTTTCAATGTCCTTGAGAGGATAAAAATTGCAATTTAAATTTTTTTAATTAAGGTTTGGAGCTGAGATTTCAGGAAAATTCCCTACGGGGGGCTAAATTATGGTTCCAAATCAAAATACAAAAATTTTAGCTCCTTTTCAATCATATCAGTATTGCTCCCAATAGGATGGAGAATTCCTAAAGCTTCATCATTTTAGGGTTGTCTAAGAGCTCTCTGCTTCTCTGTCACCAACAAGTGACCAGCCACCTCAGAGAAGACTTGTAAAAGGTATTGAATTATTAAACATTGCCAAGTGTGACTCAGCTGGGAGTTAATTGCCCAAACTGCTTTAAAAGCCTGCCACATGGATTTTAATTCTCCTTGGACAGATGATTGGCACGTGTGGGGCAGGGAACCAGGCAATAATTAAAGATGAAGGAGGAGCTAAAGCTGACCTTTATTTTCTCAGCCACCCCAGAGGGGTTTAGTTTTTCCCCCAGGTATAAATATTGGAGCAAGCGCTGCCTCAGTGATCCCTGTGGGTCCCTTCCAGCTGTGAGTCCATGAGCTCCCTGAATTTAAATATACTTTGTGTCTCATTGCTGCTGCTTCCCTGGGAAAAAAATGGTGAACACAAACCTTTTTGGAAGTGATTCCCAGTGAAAACATCTCTCCTCCTCCACTCAGGATCCAGCAGAGGAGAGCGGTGACCCAGCCGAACAAGGACCACCCTGGAGAGGAACCCCCCGAAGTGCAGGCGGAGAGGGAGAGGGTGCGGAGCGCCGTGGCCTCCCTGCAGCAGGAGGAGGTGAATCCAAACCCAGCCTTCTGGATTATTTTCCTTTTCATTCTCCATCATTTTCATTCTTCATCATCTTCCTTTTCACTCTCTCTCTGTCTCTGCTTCCTTAGCTCGTGCCCTCAGATCTTCTGATGTGATCTCACCATTCAGGACTTCAGCAGACACTATTATTTTTATTCCCATTCTGCTTATTTTCCTTTTATTTTTTTTCCTCTGTTCCATGGATTTTTAATTTAGATATTTTTTCAAAGTCCTGCTTAATGGTAAGAACAGCTGTCTTGTGGGGTAGGAGGAGAATTTTTGTTTCCCTCTCCATCTCTCCACAGGACTCTGTGGTTGTCAACAATTTGCGCAAGGAGTACAAAGTCAGGACAGCCACTTCCATCTTCAAGAAGAAGAAGAAACTTGCTGTCAAAAACATCTCTTTTGGTGTTAAAAAAGGTTCAAGTACTTCGCTGCACTCCCTGTATCATAAACGACCAAAATATGAAGTGAAGGTCACATTTGGAGACAGTATTTTTGTTACAATTTTCCTGTGGGCAGCCAGACCCAGCCCTCTGGGCTCCTGCATTCAGAGTTTTAATTTATGGGGATAAAATAACACTTTCTCCTACTGTACTTTTAGACATTGCATAGAATACAGGGGAGAAGGTCATGGTAACAATAAATATTATTAACGATCGTTGCATCTTTGTTCCAGGGGAAGTATTAGGCCTGCTAGGACCCAACGGAGCCGGGAAAAGCACAACTATAGACATGATTTCTGGAGGTGTAGCAGTGACTGCTGGGGAGGTAGGTGCTTCCTTTGGAGCAGCTGCAGAGATGACCTTGATGCCTTTAAAAATTAAGGATGTGATGAGGCAAGCCAGCAACGTCTCCCTGCAGTCAGGGGATTTATGGATGTTTACACACAATTTGTGTGTCCCGGATATTTACAGAGCTGAGAAGAAAGTGTTGATTTATGCCAAGCATAAATTCTAGTGTTCATCAAAGTCAGGGTTACAGATTTAAGAGTCTGAGCAACAGGAAATCTTCAGCTGGCATTGGAAACCCATCGTGAAATGTCACAAGCCATGTAAGAAATGTTGACATCTAAAAAAAAAGCCAAAATAAAGCTCTCCATAAACAGCCTTGCAAAACCAGGAAATTGGAAACGAATGTGAGCAGCGTTGGGCCAGTAAAAATCCATCACTTAATTACATGCAGAATGATTAATGGCATGGGCTGGGGGAGTGGAAATGCCATTGCTGTTACAGATCTGGGGCTGAAGGCTGGAAATTGAAAAGTTTTACTGGGAAAAGACAGCCTGGTGTTGGTAATGTGACCCAAAATTTGATGGCACTGAAAAGAGAGAGGGAGCAGCATTGCCCTGCTGATGGAGCCACAGAGTGACCACTTGTGGGTGGCCACTGACCACACAGCTGCTTGGCTTGGCCAGCTGGACCGGGCTTGGGGCGGGATGGGATGGGATGGGATCCATGGGATGGGATGGGATGGGANTCCATGGGATGGGATGGGATGGGATGGGATCCATGGGATGGGATGGGATGGGACAGGACGGGGTGGGACGGGACGGGACAAGATGAGCTCCAAGATCCCTTCAACCCAAAGCACCCTGTGGCTCTGTGACCCCACGTCTCCAGAGCTGTGTGTGTTTGTGCAGGTGCTGTTCAGGGGCCCTGATGGAGCCCTCCCGTGCCCAGGGGCCCTGGGCTGGTGCCCCCAGCAGGACCCGCTCTGGCCACACCTGACGGTGCTGCAGCACCTGGAGGCCTTCGCTGCCATCAGAGGGATGAGGGAAAAAGATGCAGCTCTTGCCATCAGCTGGTAGGAAGCCAAATGATCTCATCTCTCGGTTGTCCCTCCCTCCAGAGGCAGGGAACCTTCCAGCCCAATCCCTCTAGGATTTTATAGGGCAGGGAAGGGTTTCTCTGTTCACAAACCTGGCTCGTGTGATTAAGAGACAGCATCTTCAATGCCTCTCACCTTGGAGAGGTGGGATCTCCTGAGGAGCTCTGCTGGTTTGTATGGCTCTCAATCCCTTGCCAATGAAGGTTGCAGCCCAAGTTTTCCTAGGAAAATTCAGGGGGAAAGAATCAAACTTGCTCCAGTTCATGGCCAGTTCCTTGAGTAACTCGCTTCTCTCATTAGCTGCAATTGCTGCCTTGGATTTATGCAAGAATTCCTTAATTTACCGTCCAAGTTAGGGGCAAAATCACCAAGTAACCCAAAACATCAGCCCAAACCTGTTCGTGCCTGGGTCCTCAGCCCCCCTGACTGCAGCGTTTGCGCACCAAGATGCTCATTTGAGGCTTTTCCCTTTCCACTCCCCACAGCATAGGAAAGACCTTGGATCTCCTGAAGCATTTCAAGACCCCAGCCAGGATTTTATCTGCTGGAGAAGCCAGAATGGTACGTGCTGGATTTGTCCTTGCTCCTTGAGCAAACCCTGTTCGCCCTTCCTTGGACGTGGTGCACAGGAAACCTTCAGCTGAGTGGGCTCCTGGCATCACCTATTTTCATCCATATCCTCTGAATCCAGCCTGGCAGGATTCCCTCACCCTCTTTCCCCACTCTCCTGCACTTGTGTTTAATAAGTGTTAGCCACAAATTGGATTTACAATCACCTCTTCATGCCCCACCACCTCCATCTGCCAGTAAAGGGAATGGAAAACCACTTTCACATCTTTGGCAGGCTCAGGAGTTTTGGGGAAATCTGATATTGAGAGATTAAAATGTTAACTGAGAACACCTGAAATGTTCGGTTTTTTTAAAATCTCTGTTCCTCCTGCATTTTGGAATCAAGACCTTCAGCTTTGAGAAATCCTTGGGGGTAAGATGCACCAGCTTTGCAGGTAAATAAAGCAGCCCTGACCTCGTGTTGTTCCCATTCCAGCTGTCCTTTGCTCTGAGCATCCTGGGAGAGCCGACGGTGATGCTTTGGGATGAGCCATCCGTGAGCATGGACCCCCAGGGGCAGCGCCGCATGTGGTGAGCAGTCCCGGCACGGCAGAAATGAGAGCTCTGGGCCAGATTTGACTGATGGGCCTCCCCCTCCCCATTGCAGGAACTCTTGAGAAGGCAAAGAGCTTCTGCCATCGTGGCATGAACATCTGTCTTTTCCCTTTTTCCTAATGCCCAGGGGCTGGGGATGGGGATGGGGATGGGGATGGGGAGAGCTTGCTGAGCTCCTCACTCAGCTGGCAGCAAGCCCTGTGATAAAACGGTCACTAATCCCCCCCAAAAAACCTCAGTAGGCACAAGCTGAACCCATGCATTTGGTGCAAGGACACCAATTTCTGTTTTCTTCAGAGCAAGAGAAAAAAAGTTATGGGTCGTTCTTCCTTTAGTCATTCAGCCCTCGTGTTTGCTTTAGCTTTTCATCAAAAATTTACACCATCAGTGTAAAATTTGGAGGGATGCTGATGTGATGAATTGCAGCAAAGCATTGACAGCCACATCATCATTCAACAAGAAAACTGAAGTATTTTAAATAGTCATCCATTTTTTAATAATTCCCAAAAATTATTTCAAGGGAAGGAGAGAAAACCCAGGAGATTTTCTGTGGCTATTCCCGGGAAGTGACTGTGATCCCTCTGTTCCCAGGAAAATGATCCAGGCCTCCATGAAGAGCAAGGAGAGGGCAGCAGTGCTGTGCACGCAGTCCCTGGAGGAGGCGGAGGCGATGTGTGACCGCGTGGCCATCCTGGTGTCCGGCTGCCTCCGGTGGGCATCAGGGACTTGTGGTTTAGTCTGGGGGGTTGTTGGGCTTGTTTGGGGTTTTTAATTCTTAACCTAATAGAAAAGAGTGGTTGGGATCCTCCCACAACTGGTTTTGTGAGGAGCTGATGAAGAAGAGGACGTTCATCTGCTGCTCAACACCAGCGATGGGTTTATTTGCTGATTGTGATGTTTTGAGCAATGTTTTCCCTCCTCTCCAGCTACATCGGTTCCCTTGAGGACCTGAAAAGTAAATTTGGCACAAGCTACCACCTAGAACTCAAAATGGCAGACGTGGTGCAGAGCGATGCTCTCCACACCGAAATCCTGAACCTCTTCCCCCACGCGGCTCGGCAGGAAAGGTCAGGGTCCCATGGGCTGCACGCCAGCCTGGGGCTGGGCTGGGATGCTCCTTTCCTCCTCCTTGCTCAGTGATTTACCTGGAGCACAGTTACCCTATAAACCCCCCCAAGGAGTGATGACGAGCCACAAGATGAAGAATTCCTTATTTATTACTTTTTCAGGACTTGTTCCTTGCTCACCTACAAGATTCCCACGGCAGATGCACTACCTCTGTCCAGGTCTTTCTCCAAGCTAGAAGCAGGTAAAAGGAAACCATCAGCTAAGTGAGGAAATCAATTTCAAATTGTTTACGTGGATTTGGTTTCTAAGGATGCTTTCTCCCTCCCTCCACAGCCAAAAGGAATTTCAAGCTTGAGGAGTACAGCTTGTCGGTGAACACTTTGCACCAGGTAGGCTGACGGAGGAGCTCCAGGTTAGGAAAAGGAAGAAATAACCTGTGAGCAGCACAAAAAAGGTCAGTCCTTGGCAATGATGGGGTTGTTGCCACCGTGTCCCATTGCAGGTGTTTGTAGACCTCACCAGGGATGCGGAGGAGCACGACCTGGAGGTGGCATCCAACGGGGCTGTGGAGCAGAGAGCCCTCCACCCCTGAGTCCTAGAGCCCCAGCGGGAAATATTCCATGTATTCCATCAGTGTTGCTGAGTTCCAGCAGTGTTACCAATACCTGGGGTCAGCTGCAGCCCCACAACTTTGTCACGACACACGCAGCCCTGCAGGGGTTCTGCCTCACAGAGAAAAAAGAAGAATTATTATTTTAATAAATAAAGCCTTTATCCTTTGACAAATTGGTGGCTGATGTTCATCTGTGCCCCTGCTCAGAGTGGCTCATGGAGATTTGGAAAACTGCTGAGGAATAACTGCTGGGATGAATTCCTGGTCCCGTGGCTCTGAGACGGGGCTCAGCTGCTGAAGAAGAGCCAGGAACAATCCCAGGGAAGGCTCTGACACCTCACTCATCCATGGCAGCAGGACATCAGGTCTTTGCCTTGCTCAGTCCTGGAAATCATCCCTCTGGCTGCTGTAAGGTGGCCAAGGAAGGTGCTGATTCCTCAGCGAGGGGCACAGGGCTGTATTTTGACCCCCAAAGCCGCTGTTGCTGTGAATTCCAGCTTGGCCCAACTCATCCCCACCACTGTGGCCATGGAGAGAGGAAAGGACTTGGCAGTGCCTGGAAAAATGGAATGAAAACTGGCAGCTCTTAGATCATCATCTATAAAACCCAGTTATTATTTAGAGTCCATAACAATAACCCAGTTATTATTTTATTTATTCTGTAAGGTGTGTTTTGACCCACAGTAACTCTGAAGAAGGACAGCAGCCTGAACATTGCTTTGCTCGTTGGGAAGAGAGGGTGGGCTCCTCCCCAGCACCCACCACGCTGGTGCCTGGGTGGGAGGGGGGCAAGAACAGCGCCCTGACCCTGTCTGAGCAGATTGGCATCCCCTCGTGGAGATCTGCCTGCCAGGGCTAGAGTTTAAGAGTAAATTAGAAAAAAGGAATAAACCAAATAAAATAGGAACTCGCTGCATTCCGGTGTTTCCCCTGGTGCCCCGTTGTCCTGTCCCCCTGCAGCCGCTGGGCCAGGCTGGGCTGGGTGCCCTCGGGAGGACCGGGCAGTGCCATCCCGTGGGATGGGCACAGCAGGCCGGGATGCAGGTCCGGGCAGTGCCGGTACCAGCAGGTGGCTGCCGTGGCTCAGGGATGGGCTGCTCCTGCCAGGAAAATCCCAAAGCAGAGCCCACCCCGCCGAGCTCTGCTCTCCACGTGGATCTCTGAACATCGGAGCAGCCGAGAGACTCTGCCGGAGATTCACCGGCATCTCCACCTCCTCACTTAGGGCTTGGATTTGTTCCTTCTGAAAGGAGGGGCTGGAAGAGGAGGAGAAGGTTTGGACACCGAGATGTTCTGGGCTCAGGTCCTAACTTCACCCCGTGCCCCGACTCGCTGCACCTCTGCAGTCTGCCTCGCTCTGAAACATCTGAATGGGATTTAACCTTAGCGGTGTTTTTTCCTGCTAGGCAGAGCAGAGGGAAGCAAATCCAGCTCCTCCACCGTCCCAAGCCCAGTCTCTGTCCCAGCTGCTCCCTCCCAGCCCGGTCCCTGAGCCGTGATGAGCGCGGGGATGCTGCCCTGGGTGACCGAGGGACAGCCACGCTCCACAGCCTGGGGAGGAAACCAAACCCATCCGCTTTAAAGTGCAGAATCAGTCCAGAAAAGTTCATTTTCATGTTTCCGAGCTGTTTTTCAGCTGGAAGAGCTGTTGCTACCCAGGAGACAGCACTTCTCTGCTCCTGCTCTGCGGCTGATGCCACAGGAACACTTTGCCACCGTTTGTCCCCCCCGCCTGTGCCGTGACATCGCTGTTGACTTCAGCCTCTCTTGCTGCACTGAGGAACACAGCGAAGTTTGCCAGAGAAAGGATTTTTGTGTGGTTTGTTGTGGGGCTTGTTTTTCTTCTCTTGGCCGCGGCTCAAGAATTTCCTGAGTTAACTTTTTGGACAATCCACTCCAGCGCCTCGACAGCGATGTGCTCTGTTTGCTTCTTCTGACACAAATAAAGCTGAAGCTCTGCCAGGGAGCAAGAGGGAAGGAAGCCAGGGAAAAGAGAAGTGATGGTGTTAGGAATGCCTTTTGCAGAAGTGCCTGAGTGAAAAAAAGGAGTGCGTGGACAAAGGGGCAGTGAGAGCGGCCGGACAGCTGGACAGTCCAGCCCGGGGAGGCTCAGCATTTCTGCTCCTCCAGGACATTGCAAAGGACAAGCTCTGGATTCCTTTCAAACTTCCCCATCAAGGTAAGGCTTAAGAATTCCTCCTACGGCAAATAAAAAACGTTATTTTGAAGGCATGAAAACATTCTTTAAATTACAACACTGTTAATACCACAGGGTGAGGGTACAAATGGGTAGGCCGGGCATGGAGCATCTTTTTAATAGGTTGATTTGAGTTTGTGATTGAGGGTAGGGGCTGTTTAAAGGCAATAGAGTCTGTTAAACCTTACTTTGAGATGAAAAAACCCAGAAATGGAGCTCAGGTTATGACAGAGGTTGATCTCCAGTGTCTCTAGGCACTAAGAAGAACCAGCAGGTTCAGCTCAGTGTTTTATATAATCCAGCACATACAAGGAGCAGATTTCTTTCCCTACCTGCAGTGTAAGATAAAGATCGAATTCAAAAAGTTCTGTCCATCTTACACTCTTTAAAATCCCCCCTGAAATCCCACAGGAGCAAAGTTGTGCCGCGTTCCCCCCGGGTCTGCAGCAAACCCTGCAGCAGCGCGGCCGGGGTCAGTCAGCACTGAGGGGTGACCGCGCAAGGGATGTGTGGGATTTCTGGGATGAGCTCCTGCTGTGCCAGCTCTGCATCCCAGCCAGGATCTCCTGGCGGTGTCAGCTGGCTGAGGTCACTCCGTGGGACTCTCAGAACAACCTGTTTTAGCTGTTGCACAAAACCTTGGACAGAGTTTGAGATGTGCGCAGGTGACACAACATCCCACACCTCACCTCCGTTACGGAAAAAAGAGACCAAATAACTGTAAATTCGGCTTCCTCAAGGAAGTCTAGAGGTTATTACACAGGCTAAATTCAAAGTTTTATACACCTGGATTTAGTGAGGTCATCCATGAGGGAACAATCGGTTTAGAGACGATGGCAAAGCCGGGGCAAGTGTTTGCAGAGGGCACCCTGGGCAGCGCATTTGTCACAGCTGCTTTTCTAGCATTCCTGTGCCTGCTGTCTCATCCCAGGGAGATTCAACCCCCAAGGGCGAAATAGAAATATTTGGAGGAAGATAAACTCTGTCAGCACCATGAGGCAGCGCCCCCCCGGGAACAGGATGACATAAATCTTCCTTCCATATGACAGGAAGGGTTGAAAGGATTAGGTCTGTAAAAGCTCTGATATTTCTACCTGAGAATCACTTAGAGAAGACCAGGATCTTCTTGAAAAGCAGATTTTAGCTGCAGATGTGACAGCAGAGCAGTTTGGCTGCATGAGCAGAGCTCTTTTGTGCAGAGGTACTTAATCCTCTTGCTCATTAAAAGTCCTCATGATTATTTTATGGATGGTTAATATGCAGATATCTCATCTGCAAAAATCTGACAGGCAGCTTTACGCTTTACTTCTTTCAGTTCCCACCACCAGCGTGAATCCAGGCAAAATAATCCTTGTTTTGCTTTGACCACATCCTTTTGAGGATTCTGCCTTGTCTTTCGGAGTAACACATCAATGCAGGCTCATGGCTCCCTGGTTTTCTCCCATTTTTCATTAATAACCCAGCAAGGACATCTCTCCCACGCACTTCCAAGAATTTGGTCTCCCGTGGCTCCGAGTTTCCTTCAACAGATGCTGTTTTCCCAATGAGCTCAGCTCACACCACAGCCAGGAGTTGCTCAACACTTCTTGGTGTTGAGCCTATAGCACATTAAAATTACAAGCAAAAGGATTTTAGTGTTTTTAATTGACTAAACTGTTGTTATTTCTTGGCTGTGAAGCCCACCCAGGCTGATTAGGTAATGTAAAATAATACTCCCTGTGTTATTTCATCAGTAAGCCCTGCCAAATTCCCCATGGAAGCCTGAAATTCTGATTTTATTCAGTGTTTGCTGCCGAGCTGTGAGGATGGGAGTGTGTTGAGGGTGATGAGGTCTCTTGAACCCCGTGCTGCGGGGGTGGTGGTGCTCAGCACAACATCTGAGTTTATTCAACTCATTCTTGCTGTAAAAATGGAGAAAAAGTGTCAAGAAAAAGTCTGCAAGGACTGTGCAAATAAAACCAGTTGCTGCTGGTCTAGCTTTGGTTGTATTTGAAAACAATTATCAAAAAGGAGCTGTTTCTAGGTTCGAGGATGAAGACGCTCCAGAGGAATATAAGTGTATTCCAGCAAACTAAAATTCTCCTGTGGAAAAATGTCCTTCTCAAGTGGAGGATGAAGATGCAGAGCTTTCAGGTAAGAAAACATTAAAAATAAAACCAAAATAGCAGCAAACCAACGAGAGCGGCCTATCCTTGCCTGCCCCAGACACCAATTTCTTTGGGTAAAATTAGAAGTTAAACTACTTTTGAAAAGCCTGACTGGTAAGGAACACTTGGAGACTTTAATTCTTGAACTGGTGATATTTCTGTCTGGTTTGTGACAAATGAGAGCACAGATGGGCTCTTGGAGCAGGTGGTGGGCACAATGCAGAGATTCTCTTCATCAACATCTTAACAACGGCTGGGACTGAATTCCTCTTGCTTTATATTTTAATCCCACAAAGAATATGTTCTTACACTGCCGTGAAATTCTCTTCCCTGGTGCAGGAGTGGATCCTGTCCCTGTTCTTTGTGCCCCTGGTGTTCTTCGTGTCCTCGCTCATTCTGCAGATCCAGTACCCTGAGGTGCCCTACAGACACCTGGGGCACCTGGATGACCCTGCCTTCAACAGCACCGGGGCCACCGTCACCTTCACCCCCGTCACTGCCACCACCAGGCACATCATGAACAAAGTGGCCTCCAGCTCGCTCATGACGGGTGGGTTTTGCTTTTTAAATACTGAATTTTGCCATTCTTTAACCTTTTCTGCATGTTCTGTGGTTTAGTAGTTCTCCAGCATCTTCGATCAAGAGAAAATCCACCCTGAATCCTCTGTTTTCACAAGTATTTCTTCTCTAGGATTTAAACTACCATGTGCCCTTCTGAACTGTAAAGCTCCGCCTTCCTATATTCCCTAATTGTTTTTGAACACCTTGATTCACTCTTCTGAGGTGTGTTTCTTCTCAGCTGGTAAAGGGTGAAGTATTTTGAGCTGCAGCCCTGGCCAGTGAGAACTGGAAAAAGAGGAGTTGCAATGCAGCTTTTTGCCTTTTTGCCATTATTTAATCTATTGTGTGTGTCCTATGTTTTAGTGGTTCTCCAGCATCTTTGATCAAGAGAGAAAATTCACCCTGAATCCTCTGTTTTCGCAAATATTTCTTCTCTAGGATTTAAACTACCATGTGCCCTTCTGAACTGTAAAGCTCCGCCTTCCTATATTCCCTAATTGTTTTTAAACACCTTGGTTCACTCTTTCGAGGTGCATTTCTTCTCAGCTGGTGAAGTGTGAAGGATTTTGAGCTGGTCAGTGAGAACTGGGAAAGGAGGAGTTGCAATGCTAAGAGAGCAGAACATTCCCTCAGTGCCTGTGGACACATTCCCAGACCCACAAAAACTCACGGCGGTGTTTTTGTGACGTTCCACAGGTATAAACCTGGAGGAACTGGATGATGAAAGAGCCATGGAGAAAGCCTGGATTTCAAATTACGAAAACATAGGGGTTGTATTTAAGGACAACTTCTCCTACCACCTCAGGTTTCCTACATCCCATGTGGTTATTCCCAATGAAGTCCTTGGATACGTAGGTAATACAAAACAAGAATTTTGGGCTGGTTGCGTGGTGTGGACAGGGTGGGAATAATCCACGTTCTTTCAGTGATCAAATAAATTGTGGCTTTGGGTGTTTTGGGTTGCTTTTGTTTTTTTCGCTGTCCGTTTGACGCGTTTCCCACAGCACCAATGCATTCTCGCCATCCCATTGAACAGTGAAAATTAATTACTTTTCATTGGTGAGGTGCCCTTTACCTTGCAGACAGCTGCTACGAGTTCTCCGACACACACTGCTACAGCCCCCGGTATTGGTACCACGGCTTTCTGTCCCTGCAGTCCAGCATTGATGCCGCAATTATAGAGGTAAATCCAATTGAGGAACTGATTTATGCATCCTTTTGTTTTGAGTTTGATATAGGAAAGGCAAACTCTGCTGTGGGAATAGAAAGGGATGGGTTTGTCAGAAAATAAAGTTAATCTAGAGAGGATGAAGCAGAAGATTCCCTATATCAATTATACATTATATATATATATTATATATGTTATATAGATTAGATATATTTTATCTATTGTATATATTATATATTATATATTATATATATCTATTTTATGCATTATGTACTCTATATATTCTACATATTCTAGATATTATATATTATATATTATGTAATTTATATATTATCTATATTAGNATATAATATATACTATACATAATACAAGTTTATCATTTATATGCATTTATATACATTTATATAAATTATATAAAATTCTATAAATTCTATAAATTTTGCATCTCACTACAAAAAATAAACAAAATACTGCTCTGCTGGCCTCGCATTCCTTTAGATGGTGGCAAACCATTCTGTTTGGGAAGAAATGAAATCCATTGCTGGGGTCCGAATGAAGTCCCGGAGCATCGTTTTCTCCATCACCCTCGAGTACAGCCATTTCTTGATCGTTGTCGTCATGTGCTTCTTCCCCTTCATGTATTTCTTATCAATGAACGTTACAAGAGAAAAGAAGAAGCTCAAAGTGTTGATGAAGACCATGGGGCTGCAGGACATGGCGTTTTGGTGAGTTCTTTTTTAACCAGAATATGTTGGCTAAAAATGAGGGTGTTCTGGGCACTTCTTCAGTCTGCTCATGAGTTAAATGAGTTTAGAAATTTTCTCCAGCACCTGAAGGACAAACCAGAGGGCTGAACACAGCAGTGGTGTTCTCTTCTCCCTGGGCTATTTCCTCCCAAGCTGGATGATCTGTCTCTTCTGAGGGTGTGAAAGAGAAATCATTTCCATGGGAAACAATTAATATTTCCATTTAAAACAACTCCAACATGCAGACAAAGTTGTAACGAGCTGTTTAATGGCACCTTTCCCTCCGCAGGCTCTCGTGGAGTTTGCTGTACTCCCTTTACGTGCTGATCATCTCCTGCCTGCTGACGGCCCTCGTGCTGCAGGAGCCTTTCTACACCAGCAGCTTCCCTGCAGTCTTACTCCTGTTTTTCCTCTATGGCCTGGCATGTGTAAGTCAGGTTAAAATCAGATTTTCTCGCCACGTGATTTATGACCGTGCTGATGAGCCTGAGCCTTTTGTGCAGTGCCCAGGGCTGTGCGCTCTGCGTGGCTGCAGCACCCGAGGGGCTTCGCTGGGGCAGCAGCAGAGGTTTGATTGGCAGCCTGAGGCTCTGACAGACACTGGTTTGGCCACAAAAGGCCCAGTTTGAAACTCAGATCAACCCTCTAAAAAGGCTTTTGGTGTATTTTATTATGCAGGCTCAGCTCACCAGAGGTCTGGTGCCTGGCAAATGGAAGTGCTGCTGTTAAAGGTATTTATTTCCTTCGGTGGTTGAAGGAAAGCTCTGTTCTTGCAGATCCACCTGGTTTTCATGCTCTGCTCCCTCTTGAAGACCTCCAAACTTGTGAGCTCCACGGGGTTCCTCATCATCTTTATCTTCGGCTTCCTGAGCCTGGCGGTGCTGATAGAAGATGTCCCAGAGCCCCTGAAGTGGTTTCTGGGTCTCGTCTGTCCTTTTGCATTCAACACCGGCATTGCCAAGGTACGGGGGCACTGTCCCTGCAGCTGAACCTTCCCCTGCTGCTGGAGAAAGGCATAGGAATTCACATCCTTAGCTCAAAAACCCACCTGTAAAAAAAAAAAAACCAAACTTTTTATTCTCATCACCATTCTGATCTGAAAGCCCCACATGAGCTGAGCTGGGCAGAACCAAGGGGCTCCAACGCCCCCATCCCATTCCCCTGCTTTGAAATCAGATTAATGCAGAGACCAGCAGGGCCCTTGTCGCAAAAAACCTGCAGTTGTGCTCTCCTGCAGCTTCCACATGAGCCCGAGGGAGCCCCATCCCTGCACACAACAGCCCCGTTATCCTCGGGGGGAACGTCAGGGACAGCATCCGTTGGCTGCCCCAAATACAGCTCTGGATTCCTGCTGCTGTCCCTCCCTCCATCCCCACTGTGGGTAACTCTGGGCGCCTTCACAGCTCTCATCAATCACATCTCCATAGCTCTGAGTGATGTTTTCTAGCTCTGCTAATCTAATATTTGATTTCTTAATACATTTAAAAAAAATTAAAAATCTTTGTGGCTTTGTCAGTTTACCATATGGTTAAATCAATCACAATATAATAAATCAATTACAATATTTTTGTCGTGACTCTGTCACATCAAGGGTGCCAATATCAGGTTTCTTGAATTGTTCTCCTCTAAAACTCTGATCTTTCCCTCTGTTTCTGGATTGTTCTGGAAAACTCTGGATCAAAGCACTAAGATCTCTGCATGGAGTATATTTATTTCCCTTCCCCTTTAGAAAGAAATAAGAAGAGTTGGTCAGTACTGCAGATGATTTTCAGGTTGACACAGATAATTATACCCATTTTTTGATGGCATGTGCATAATTTTCCAGCCTGAAATTTATTCTTCTTTATCCTTTATTTCAGATTTTCCATTTAGAAAAATATGGAATAGGTTTCTCCTTTTCCAACCTTATGGGGGAAGCATACTTTTTATTTTCAACGTACATAATGCTGGTGTTTGACTCAGTCTTGTACATGCTGCTGGCTCTGTATTTCGACAAAATTCTGCCAGGTAGGAATGATTTATTTTTATTTAAATGGAATGCACGGGATATATCGAGGAAATGATGGGCTGCTCCATTCTCTGAGTCAACCAAAACCAGGTTTGGACTAGAAAAAATGTATTATGTCATGGAGTGACTTTTCTGTTTCTGGCGCATGCTGATAATTCACAGAATCCATGACAACAAATTATTTAACATTTTTTCTTTCTAATTATCCTGCTGTTGAACAATTTATGAGACTATAGAGTAGTAATTTGTAGGACAATAATCCATTATAGAAAGTATTGAATTCATCAGACAAAGCCCTGAATCCAACCTCCTTATCTCCTCTACCTCTGCTCCAGTCCTGGGGGGTTTTGACGGGAAAATTTTGTATTTATTTGAAACTCCCAGAAGTTCAATCTGGAACAGCGTCTTGGCTGTGGCTTTGGTTAACAACAAGTCACGTTCTTTGCTCTCCTGGCAGGCAAATATGGGATCCCAGACCCTCCTTTGTTCTGCCTGAAGGCCTCGTACTGGATGCGCAGCAGGAGGGGCTCCACCAGGAACATTCCCGGATCCACAGCAAACCCCGAGCAGCTCCTTGGGGATGATGCAGAACCTGTGCCCCCCGAATTCCTGGGGAAAGAGGCCATCAGGTTTGGAGAGAAGGGATGGCTCGTGCCTGGTAGCTTCGGTTTAGTGCTCCCACTGATCGTTGCTCCTTCCATCAGCTGGGGTTTGACATTTCCAGGCAGTTTTCATGTTCATTCCTCCCTGGTAAAAAGCTGTTTCACAGAGAAAAATTGGAGATAAAAAAGGTTATTCAGTCTCATCACTATTGTTGAAATTTGGATAAATTCAGACTGAAAAATAACAAGTTTTTTTAAAAACCACCTGTCCTCTGTTGCAATGGGCTTGGCCTTGTCTTTGCCAGTGCTGGTGCCCCATTTTCGGTGCCAGATCGTGATGTTCACACCTGGGTACAGAGCCTGTCAAACCTGGGAATCTCAGTGTTGTTTCCCATCCTTTTCATCCCATTTCCGTCATTTTAACCTAAGGGCCATAAAAATGTGCAAGGGCATCAGGGAAAATCATTTGGGGAAATCCCAAAATAATGACCTCTTTACCTTCCTTTTAGGCTCCACAATATTAAAAAGGCCTATAAAAAGAACGACAAGAAGACAGAAGCTTTAAGAGGTATGAAAGCTGTGATGTTGTTTGCTGTTAAAGACATGGAAACACCGTTGTGCAAACAGTCAATCAATGTAATAAAACACTTGCATTGCTGGGAAATTTATGTCAAATATTAATTGATGCGACATTATTATTTTGTTCACTTTTTACTGATTTTCTCTTTTTCATAAGATTAAAGAGAAGAAAGATTTATTTTTTTCAATTGCTGTATTATTGTCTTTTCTGCTAAATACAGACCAACTCCTCATGCCTTTGGTTAAAGGTTTGCACAGCTTTCCTGTACTCAGTGCTCTTTTGACTAATTATTACGATTTAAATCTTGTATTTTTTGACTTCTCTTGCCTTTGGCAGTGAGTGGGGGCGATTCAAACCTCGCTTTTTCCCAAACTTGATGTTGGTTCGTTGTAGGTTTGTCCTTAAACATTTATGAGGGTCAGATCACCGCCTTGCTGGGCCACAGTGGGGCTGGAAAGACAACGCTGCTGAACATTCTCAGCGGGCTCAGCTTCCCTTCGGAAGGTAGGGAAATGCTGGGATGGGGTGGCCTTGATCCAAAAGCTGTAAAGATCAATTCATTCCCCTCTCATCCCATTTCTCCTTGTGAACAGGCTCTGCCACCATTTACAACTACAACCTCTCCGAAATTGGGGACAGGGAGGAGATCAGGGGCATGATCGGGATTTGCCCACAGTTCAACACGCAGTTTGAAGTCCTGACGGTGAAAGAAAATCTGAAAACCTTCGCAGAGATCAAGGGCATCAAGTCCAAAGAGGTAGAGCAAGAGGTGAGTTTGTGTTCCCCAGGATTCCATAAAGGCTCCTTTTACATTGAGAAGTTTCAAGGATCCACCTGGATCCTCTGAAAATCAAAGCTCCAAGTCCCAATGTCCAGCCTGGCCTTGGACGCTTCCAGGGATCCAGGGGCAGCCACAGCTGCTCTGGGCACCCTGTGCCAGGGCCTCCCCACCTTCACAGGAAATAATTCCATCCTAAAATCCAATTTAAACCTGAATCTACCCTAATAAAGGATGGAGGGATAACTTCTGCTGAGAATGGACATCCTTGTGCTGTTCTAGGTGCAGAACATCCTGGAACTGCTGGATATCAGCAACATTCAAGATACTCAAGCTGAGAAACTGAGCGGTGGACAGAAGAGGAAGTTATCCATTGGAATAGCCATGCTTGGAAATCCCCAGGTAAAACAGCAGGCATGGCTCTGTGGCAGAGGGAAAATTATATATATGTAGTCCAACATAACTAAAACCTTGGCCATGTATTTGTCCCTAAGATTTCAGCACTTTCTTTGAAGTGCTCATAATTAGAATTAATAAATTTCATTATTTCTTTCATTTTTTAATTCATAACCCATCTTTCCAGTCGAGCTTTGAAGCAGACAGAGAGTTCTGCCCTCTCACACCCCCACAGCAGCTGCCCCCACCTAGAAGTCACCCCGGGTCTCTTGCCTTCAGAGCAGCAAACCCAAAAGGTGCCCAGCCGCTCCAGCAGTGCGGAATGCCCGATTCCATCCTCCCGGCAGGTTTTGCTCCTGGATGAGCCAACGGCCGGGCTGGATCCTCTCTCCAGGCACCAGGTGTGGAGCCTCCTGCGCGAGCAGCGGGCGGGGCGGGCGATCCTGTTCAGCACCCAGTTCATGGACGAGGCCGATATCCTGGCGGGTGAGCGCGGGTCCATCCGGGACATCCCTGCGGGATAACCTGGAGAACAAAGCCCCAGAAGATTGGAGTGAGTGCTCTGCAGAATAAATTCCTTTGGTTTTTATTTTCTTCAGACCGCAAGGCTTTTATCTCGCACGGGAGGCTGAAGTGCGTCGGTTCTTCTCTGTTCCTGAAGAAAAAATGGGGGATTTGCTATCATTTAAGGTATCTCCTTCAGCCCCAAAAAAGATGTGCATGTGCAGGGGGACACCAGAATTAATGGAACCCTAGAGCAGATGTCATGAAAACAAGCAAATTAACTGAATTAATATTCAGTTACATTAATTGAAAGAGCAGTGAGAGTTGGGGTTAGTTAATCCAAAGTAAGGAATGAATGAAGAATGCTGGAGTTTTCTTTCTATGCACCCACAAAATGGTTTGTCTGGGTGGGTTTGTTTGGGTTGTTTTCATTCCAAAGCTGAGCATCTGTGTTTTTTTCCACCCAACAGGATCCACGTCAGCAAGTCCTGTGACCTGGAGAATGTGACATCCCTGGTGAAAGGGTACATCCCCAATGCCACCTTCTCAGGACACAGCCAAGATGAACTGAGATACAAACTGCCTTTAGAAAACGTGAATAAATTCCCAGGTAATGTGTATGAAAATAATTGAGAATTAAGCATAGAGAAAAAAAAAATAAAATCACAAATGTGGGGAAAGAGGAATGAAAAGGGAGATTTTCTACAGGAGTCACCTCAGGACTTCAGAGCTGTCGCTCTTGGGGTTTCCTCCAGCATTTTATCCTGCATTTAAGATCAAACTGTGCAACAAATGCTTTTCTACTAAACCCATCTAAACCCATCAGGCTCAACTGGGCCACACGTTACTGGGAGCTCGGTTTTCTTTCTGTTAAATGAAAAGACAGAGATAAGAGAAAACCCCACACAATTGGTGCCACTCCGTGCCCATTCCTCACCCACTGTGCCCGTCACTTCAGCCTGACCATCCCACAGAGGATGCAAAACAGCTGGAAATGCTGGTGCTAAGCAGAAAACCATCTTCAGTGACGGATGGATGGGGCAGTTTTGTGTTCCTCCACACCTTTGTGTCCTGAATATTTGTTTTCAGAGTATTTATTCATCTCTTTCTTAATATAGTTTGCTGCTCTGTGTGGTTTTCCTGCTTCCCCTGGTGTTTCCGTCTCGGTCACTGGAGGTGCTCCAGCCAGGTTGACTCAGCTGAACCAGAGTGGTCTGGTGATCACTGTCCATGCCTTTGCTTCATCTCTGTCCTGCAGATCTGTTCAGTGGCCTGGACAGCTGCTCTGGGCAGGGAATTATCAACTACGGAGTCAGCATGACCACCCTGGAGGACGTGTTCCTGCGGCTCGAGGGAGAAGCCGCGACACATCGAGAAGGTACAATCACAACAAAATTGTGAATTTACAATCCGCCACCAAGAGAGATCAGCTCCTCCGCCATAACCTCCAAAGGTGGCTCTTAAATTTTCATGAACCACAGCCTAGAAGCTGTTCCTAGACATAAAAGTGGAATCTCTCTGCAGATGAGCACGGCCCTTGCGAGGAGCGGGGAGTGCGATGTCCCGACGAGGCGAGGCCGCGCTCCCTGCTGCTCTCGGACACCGGGAAGGCGTCGGTGCAGGGCTTGGCCCTCTGGAGGCAGCAGGTCTCTGCCATGGCACGGGTGCACTTCTTGAAGCTCAAGAGCTCGGTGAAAAACCTGCGGTCGATGTAAGTACCAGAGGGATTCTCTCCTGGACGTGGTCACATCACAGGGGACGGTTTCCACGCTCCTGTTTCGCTGGGAGTTTGGATTAATTGATGCGAGGTCTTGGCTGGGAATGGTTTCAGTCATCTGCACTCAGAGGAGGGGAAAGTTTTTTCCTTCCCTGTGCCAGTAATGCAAAATCTCCCTTTTGTGCATTTTCGTTTCTGTGCTGAATAATTTATGTGATAGAAACCCATTTTCTTTCCAAAGAAAAGAATCATTTAGAAATAGTTTTATATCAAATGGAGGAAGTTTCAAAATAAGTTAGTGTGTACAGAGAGTACTTTCAGTCTTCCTCTGCCTTTTTTTTTTTTAAAAATTCTCTCATGTTGCCAGTGTTTGAACTCATTTGTCCCCACTGGTGCTCAAGCTGGAATTTCCTGGTGGGGCACAAGGAACTAAAGGAAGATGATGATATATGAAAAGCTTGTATCTAAGGGAAGTCTGAAAAGCATTTCTTGGCCCTAAAATGTTGAGAAGATGCTGATTTATGAAAACCTTGTATCTAAGGGAAGTCTGAAAGGCAGTTCATGGCCCTGAAATGTTGAGAAGATGCTGATTTATGAAAACCTTGTATCTAAGGGAAGTCTGAAAGGCAGTTCGTGGCCCTAAAAAGTTGAACACTAAAGATCCAAGGTCCTCTCCCTGCTACATTTTGAATCATTTGGTGAATGATCAACGTTTGAGACTTCTGGAAATAAAATTCTCTCTACTCATCAGTGATGGGGCCTGAGGGAACAGCTGGAGTTGTGTCAGGGGAGGTTTAGGTTGGATATTAGGAAAAGGTCCTTCCCCCAGAGGGTGATGGGCACTGAACCCCAGGGAATGGACACAGTCCCAAAGCTGCCAGAGCTCCAGGAACATTTGGACAACGCTCTCAGGCACAGAGTGGGATGTGCAGGGCCAGGAGTTGGACTGGATCATCCTGATGGGTTCCTTCCGCCTCAGGATATTCTATTTCTATGAAAATTGCAAAAATTTTTAACAGAATATTGGGTAACCTGAATACCATCCATCATTTCCGACACACAAATGCATTCCGAGCACATTTCTGCTGAATATTTGTTTCCGGGGTGTTTGTTCATCTCTTTCTTAATATAGTTTGCTGCTCTACGTGGTTTTTCTGCTTCCCCTGGTGTTGCAACTGTGCGTGGTGGCTGGCTGGCAGAGCGTGAGCGCCTGGCAGCTCTCCCCTGCACGCTACTTCTCACCCCTGGGGAGGACATCCTACCTGGAGACCACCACCCTCCTGGTCTACAATGACACAGGTAAGGGGAACCAGCTTTTCCTCGCCCTTCCCTGGTCTGGGCTTCTTGCTGCTCCAAAGGAAATTTGGGACAGAGCAGATGGGTGTAGGACATAGAGGATCTAAGGGGGAATGAAGGTTTTGTGAGGGAAGAGAGTAGGGATTGTCCTTATGGGGTTGTGGGGGAAACCTACTGTGACTCCAGCAGTTGGTGGGATCCTGGTGAGAGATTGGGAAAAAGGATGTCAGAGCAGGTGGGATTAGATGGGGACATGGTTCTGTCCCTGCCACAAATCCAGGTCTCTATCCCAGCGATTTTGGAGTGTGGGATTCTTAAAGCAGGCACCACACTCCAGGCTCACTCATACTGAGTCAAATTCATGGGCTGCTTTCAGAGCTTTACCTTCAACATTCCCGTGAGTGGATGCTATTTCATGTTATTTGGCCAGAGAATGACACTGGTATCTTCATCAGGCAGTCCCGAAGGAAAATTCGTTTTGTAGCAACTCAGAAAAGGCAGGGTGGAAAAAAATGACAATGTAAAAATTCAGTCTGTGAGACTGAAATCCATTAACTTCCCAAAAATTAACGTGCAATGATCCACCAGACACATCCTGGCTGATGTCCACAACATTTAGATTTCCTCTGGTTTTGTTTGGTGGTCATGGATTTAAAAATAAAAACACAAATCAAACCATCAAAGAGTCTTTTGTTTTTCAGTATTTTAACTTCTCTGCTTTTGGCCCTCACACCAGGCACAGACATTGACGACTTCATCCATGTGCTCCAGAGCCAGGATCTCGCAGTGGAAATAGCAAAGGAGGAAAATATCACGGAGGAACTAAAACACAACGGGGCTATAAAAGTGTCCCGCAAAGGTCAGGTGAGGACTTTTCTCCTCTCTCTCCATTACCTTCACAACAATTGAATAATTAATCAAGGTGCCTCCATCAGTTCTCCCTGTGGGATGGCCCTGCTGACTTTTTGTACCACAGGTACAAAAATTAGGAAGTGTTTTGAGCAGTGAAGTCCATACTAGAGGAGGCTTTATCTCCCTGACCTTCCACCTCAAAATGTACATTTTTTAACACATCAATACAGACTTCCAATACACCATAATTTGTTTTTTAGCAAACAAGGCACAAGCAAAACTGTTTCAAGCCTGGGCTCTCCTGCAGATGAGAAAAGGCAGGAGTTTTCACCTTGTTTTCCTGCTCTTTGAAGAGCTACAGGTTCACCGTGCTGTGCCACTTGGAGGCCATCAACTGCTTCCCGGTGCTCGTCAACGTCATCAGCAACTCCCTGCTGAGAACCCTCAACTCCACTCGGCACATCCAGATCTGGAGCCACCCATTCTTCTCTGTAAGCAAAGCCAGAAGGTGCCACAAAAACCCTCCAAGGTCTCACAAATCCATCAGATTTTAAGGGAAGCCATGTCTGTACCTCTAAACTCACCTTCCTCCACGGTGCCTCTGGAACCATCACATTTAATTTCAGGAAAACCAAAGCTGATTTTTCCCATGTGGATCTCCATGCTGGATGGAGAGGGACGCTGGGAGGGTTTCTCCAGGAGCTTCCTTATTCTTTCCATCACATTATTCGAGCTGTGGCCCATAACGTGGCAGAAGGGAGAGCTCCCCACAATCTGGGATGGAGGAGGGGGACCAGCACCACCCATCTCTCCTCACCAGCAAACACTTTGCATGGCTCTGGTGTAGGAAAACCTTCCAAAATTTGGTTTCAGATCCCTCTGTTTTTTTCACACTGCCCTGTAAACCATGAGAAATGCAGTCAGATGGAAGGTTACGTTGCAGGTCTTTTCCACAAATGCTTTGTTCTTCTGTTTTCAGCTCTTCAATCTTAGATATTGGGATTTTTTCATGACGTTTTACCTCATTTATATGCTGCTGTTATTCCCTGGTTTTCCTCCTCACTTTGCGATGGGCTACACTCAGGATTACAAGGTAAATTCCTTGAAATGGAGCAAGTTTGGGGTGGGCACGGGGGATCAAAACTGCGATGCCTGAAGGATGTTTGAATGTGGAATCATGGAAACGTTCAGGTTGGAAAACACCTCTGAGGTAATTGAGTCCAACCCTATGATTGGCGGCTTGAGGCGTTTTGATCCATGAGCAGCTTTGCAGGCAGCACAAAGTATTAAAAGACAAAAATAGGCCCAATTTTACCCCAGAATTGCAATGGTGACAGATTTTACTCCCTTTTCATTTCCGGGGGCCATCCCCATGGTGGCAGTTGGCCAACCAGACACTGGCAATAACCTACCCTATAAAATTGTGCCTTCCCAGGCAGGAGCTCGTGCCCAGCTGCGCATCTCGGGGCTCTTTCCCTCGGCCTACTGGTGTGGCCAGGCACTGGTGGACATCCCGCTCTGCTGGATCCTGCTCTTCTCCATGTTTGGGCTCCAGTTTGCCATGAGCAACAAGATTTCTGGGAGCGCCAGCACCTTCTTCTTGCTGGTACGTTCTGTTCTGGTGCCTGCTGGCTCCTTCGGGAGGGATGGAGGGAAAATATTTTGTGTGGGAGTGTCTGAGATGCCGTGGGTGCAGATGGTGCTGGAACACTCGCAATCCCCTTGCTGACCTTCTCCTTGTTTCACATCCCATCATTTGGGTTCCTCCAGCTGGGTATAAAGGGAATAAATGTTGCCTTAATATATTCCTTTACACCTCACAGTAAAGTCATGGTAATTTCTACTTACTGTGGGATCATTGCCACTGATCCCCATTGCTGTAATTGGTTTCCAGTGGTTCAAATCATTCCATCTTCTCCAACAAAACCCTTTTTTCCGTGTAGGTCATGGGGACGCTGGGTTATGGAATTTCTCTCGTTCTCTTGATCTACCTGATCTCCTTCAACTCTCGCAAAGGATGGAGCTGTGATCTTTGGTCTTTTATCCTGATAGTGGTGAGCGCAGGGTTGGGTAATGCACTGCTGGGTTTACAGATGTGTATTTTGAGGTCTAAAGGATGAGCTGGATGTCAAAACACCGAGTAGAGAAGTGGAACATAAATCTGGGCGTGTTTTCTTGCAGCCAATTCTGTATTAAATTTGTGTCATCATGTTCTGTTCCGTGCTGCAACATGGGGAAATACCTGGATCCAGACAGGAATGGAGGCAAAAAAGTTATTTATCACTCTGTTTGACACCTCACATCCAAGAGATGTAAAGTGTGGAGACAGGAGCCATCAGCTTGCACACTGATCATCCGAGCCTGACCTGGAAGGAGATGGATTGTTTGGCCTGGATCGGGATGGGAATGAACAGGATGGGATCCCATGTTTGATTTTTCTGCCTGAAGCAGCCTTGTCCCTGAGAAGAAGTCTCCCCATCTGGCCCAAACCAGCAGCCAACTCTCAGGCAGAGACAGCTGAGGATCTCCTGAGTGCTGACTGTCTCTCATCTTCCGTATTTTTTGTCCATTTTTTATGAATTCCACAGAGAATTACAAAGCTAGACCCACACAATTTTAAAGAGCAGTGAGTAACCCTTCACATCCGCTGAGTTACCCTCTTGTCTTATTTCCAGGTGGGCTTGATCACTCTGTTCATCAGCAGAGCCATGGATCATCTAATCCACCCCAGCATCTCCCTGTACGTTCTGTCCCTCCTGGTTCCCATGTACCCCCTGATGGGTTTTGTGATCAACAACCTGCAGGTGAGCTCTGGGCAAGGAGAGGCCCAAAACACAGCTCTGGGTCCTTGTGAGCAAAGTCTGGTGCTGACAGCACCGAAGTCTGGCGGTAACTGCAGGCTGCAGTCTGGGAAGGCTCATCCTGGTGGGATTTTCCAGAGTGCATTGTTAGGTGACAGTTCCAGCTCAGATCTTCTGCTTCTTGTGCAGCTGGGACTGCAGATGAGCTAAACCCTCTTGATTTTGTCCATGCAGGGTCATAGAATGGAATCATGGATTGGTTTGGGCTGGAAGGGGCCTTAAAGCTCATCCCATTCCACCCCTGCCATGCGAGGGGACACTTTCCACTGTGCCAGGGTGCTCCAAGCCCAGCCCAACCTGGAGTCTATTTAGAAGTAAAGTCCACATGGAAGAGACTCCTCCTCTGTCCTGTCCCACTCATCTCCACCTCCTCTCCAGCGGGACCCAGAGGAGAGCAGAGCAGATGTTTTCCTGGGACAGGACACCTGGAAGGAGAGCCTGGTCCATGCACTGAGGGCTGTGACATGACCTGTGGCATGTTCTGGTGTAGGACAGGGTGCCCAAAGCCAAACATCTGTATTTGTTCATCTGTGTGGTGAATGTTTGGGGTGAATCAGAAATTTTGCAGATTTTCAAAGCATTTTTCAATGTTACTGCATTAACCAGAATAATATTAAAGAATCACAGGTCTTCATTGTGTAATTTTTTGATTCTTACAGATTTTCATGGAACGCACTCAGACAACTGATGTGGTTTCACATGGTGTACTGATGGCTGTCTTCGCGGTAAGAAAACACTTAACATTGCTTTGATTTAGGAATGGGAGTTTCCCAAAGCCCCTCCTCAGTCAGGAGGAAGCAAGAGCAGGATCTGAGTGGGTCTGGATGACATTTTACCCCCTCTGCTGAAATAATTTCACACCTTCAGACTGGGGAAAGCAAAATGGAATAAGCCCAGACCACTTAATGCTGCCCTGTTAATTTATAAATTGGTCTTTTTTCCTGCCCTTTGTGTTTTCTGCAGTGTTGATTGCCCTGAGTTTCGATGTTAATGGACTTCATTTGCGCCCGTTCTGTTTCTCACACATATTTTATAGCCCTGCCACCCGGAAGGCAGGGCTATTAATGGGGCAACCTCTGTTTTTCAGCCTTACATCCACTCTGTGGCTTTCATTCTTCTTCTGCGCTGTTTGGAGCTAAAATGTGGAAAAGCTGTGCTGAGAAAGGACCCGATATTTAGGTTGGTATAAACACAAATGCACATGTGAGTTCTAAGTTCCTACCCCACTGCTTCTCCTTGAAGCCATCATTGCCTTTATCCCCTTGTTTTTAGATAACTTTTAAAAATACTGGTGATTTTTTAAATTACTAAAATAGACCCTTAAATACTACAGGGTTGTGATAATAGAAAACAGCTCTCAAATTTGTTAGTGCCTCCACAGGATGTTGCTCTGGGATGTACCAGCTGCTTTTTGGTACAAAACATTAAGATTATAAATATAATAATCATAATCATAATAATAACAACAATAACAAGAATTTTAATAAATTGGATTTCTTGGAAATTCACTCTTGGTCCCTTCAAAATCCACTGGTGGAGAACAAGAGAGAAAGAACAAAATCCTAAGACAGCTCTGGTGGGTTTTCAGGATTTCCCCAAGGAAAGAAAGCAGCCAGCAGCATCCCAAGGACCTCGAGGAGGAAGATGAAGATGTTAAAGCTGAAAGGGAAGCAGTGAGAAATGCCATGGTGGCTCTGGGTCAGGAGGAGGTACCCCTGAATGTTGTCTTTATTTTATTTTATTTTA
>VZTX01020471.1:7402-75227 GCA_013400915.1 Pardalotus punctatus
TTTGGAAAAGTACTGGGATCGAGAAGTCTCTCGAGTTTTCCCATAAGTAAATTGGAGAGAGAACTGGAGAACTGTGAAGCTATTGCCAGCTTCCTAAAGATTTTTTTTTTTTTAAGCCTTGGTGACACTAATTTTGAGCTTTGAGGAAAGCAGAAGTGTTCGTAGCGGTAGGGTTTAAATGGAATCAGCTCTGACAATGAACTTAAAGCAAAGAAAAATATGGGGTTTAGGGTGTCAGATAATGGAGTGCTGCCGCCTTATCAGTGAGGTTGAAGGTAGAGAGCAAGGAAGTTGCTGCCTGGCTTTTATTTCTGCAAGAATGAGTCTGCCTCGGAGTCACAGAATTGTGCAGACCGGTTCAGGCTGTGAGATGTCTGCGCTTGGCTCAGCCCAAGTTTTGCCCCTCCTACTGTGTTTTGGGAACATGGAGTAGGTGAAGTACTCACTTCACCTACTACATGTCACTTTTAAATGTTGTTAGATAGCTCCTTCTCAGACAGAAACATTCTTGTGGAATGGGAAAAGCATAGGAAGAAAGGCATTGTTCAGTGTGAAAGTCGTGTTTACTACATCGCAGTGATGTCCGGTCTTAATTGCTTCCTAATTGTTTGCTTTTATGCCACGATTGTTTTCCCTTGTTTGTCCTTCCCTCTTTGTGTTTGCAGTGTAAGTGAGCCAATGCCATTAGTTATTTGCAGGGAGGAGTGATGGAACAAGGATCACTTTTGGGGGGGGATTTGTGAGCTGGAGAGTGGCTGGGATTTTTGTCTTTATCAAATGCCTTTGTCACCTTTTAATTTTCCGATAGGTCTTTGGATTTAGGGCCTTTTCATGGCAACAGCCATGGGGTCACAGCTCCATCTCACACTGTCCTCAGAGATACACAGTCCTTTTTATCTTGTTTGAAAAAGGATAAAGTATTAGAAGCATTTGTCCACTGGGCAATGGCTGCTGGAGGGTTGCAAGAGGCTGACAGAGTGAAGCTGCCTGTTTTTCTTGGAGAAGTAAATAACAGCATTAAATTTGGCCACTTTAAGTCTCCCCTCATAAGCAATAAGGCAGATCATTCTACCAGAGCTGTCAATAAGCCTCTGACCCACAAATCAGCCTAAACCACAGGACATGCTTTGTGATGCTTTTAGCATTTATAAACTAATCCACTTCCTATTAGAGTTGAGCTACATTGAACTTGCTGTTTGGGTTTAGTCCTTTTTTTTTTTTTAAATTTTTTTCTTTTAAATACATGGAGAAGGGAGACTGTGGGTTATAAATTCAGTTGCTGTAAAATCTGTTTTCAGCGAGAACCGAGTATAATTTTATTACTCTTCACAGACTTGGAAAAATTTCTCTAGCCTTTACATTTCATGATGTGGGATTGTGAGGATCCAGTGCTTTGCTTTGTCATCTGCGTGTATGGATCTCTCAGGTGCTTTCCCAGGGCACTGCTGCTTGGGTCAGTGTTTTGGGGAGAGGATGTGAAAGAAGAGAATGAGAGCTTAGGATTTGCATGTATCCATGCAGCTTGAATTGGTTCCTGGAGAACAAGTTTGAAATAACTTCAGATTTCATAGTGAGCTTAGTTACAATGCATGGGGCATCTCAGGCGTGTTCTGTTTGATTCAAGGCTTGGCTTCCCGTTTCAAACACCTAGCCTGAGTCAGCTGTCAGTCAGTTCACGTGGAGGAGATGGTGATTTTGTGTGTCAGTCCCACCCTGTGAATTCATGAAGGTAACAGTAGTTTTTGCCTTGCAAATGTATTTTGATACTTTCAAAAGCAGTCCAGGGAAGCGAATTCATTCACTGTTCTTGTGCCTTTTTTTCCCCCTGAAATCCAACTCTGACCTTAGCTTCTTGTCTCAGCTTTCCTTCTGGCTTTTTTTTTTTTGTGTGTGAAGACACTTCTACCTCGTTCACCCTCTCTTCTCTTGCTTCTCCAGTTCACAGATGATCCTTGGCAGGAATCCATTCCTTTTGGTGTTCTTACATACCTCAAGATATCCAACCCATATTTCACTTGAGTTTTTGTTGAGGTTAGCTTGTTTTGTTTTTTTGTTTTTGTCTGTCCTTGCAGCACTTCATCATTCACTGTGGTCACTTGCCTCTGGAGTTAATTGCTTGTGTCCTCGAGATACTGACGTACACAATCTTAATCCCTTCCTCACTGAAGGAGAACATCTTGCAGATAAGGACTCATAATGCCTGGATTTGTTGTCTTTATCACAGGTCTAATTCCTTTCTTTATGACAAAGAGAACAAATGAGCTTAAGTAAGCTTTGGTAAATTCCTCTTTTGCTAAAAATTGAGACAACTGATTTTTGATACAGAAATAATTTCAACGCACATACTGATTGGGTGGGTTTTTATGTTGATATTAATGAAATAACCCATGTTTTGTTTTGATAGCTGGTACTTTAATTGTGTTTTTACCAACTTCAGTAGCACAGTCCTGGTTTTGCTTGAATGGATTGTTTTAGGGACTTGCTCAGTGTTCTGGATCCAGGAATCAAAATGGCATTACTTTGTCTTTTACTTTATGGTCACAAAATACTGCTTTTTCAAATGCTGAGGTGTACCTTTTAGAAAAAATAGCATCTCTAATGCCCTATTATTAACTTATGTGGTTGGCAGCTCTTCTTAACATTTCTTGCTGCAATGGGAGTAGAAAAAACACAAGAGGAAAAGTCTGTATATTTGAATTCATAGAATAGTTACGCTGACTTTGGGCTCAACTGTCAAATGCTCAAGCTTAAATAATTTCAAATGAAATGTTCTCCTGTGTATGTTGGAGTAGTCGTTCTCCCTCAGATGCTTCAAGCAGGTGGGTTTTCCTGATAGGATACTTTGCCAGAGATAAGCAAATTTTCCTGAAGATAGTTACACATGGCACATACAGGATTTTATTAAATATGGGGGATGTGTAAGAAATACTTGGGGGAGAGATAATGCAGTGTATTTTTGGAAAGCTGTTGGATTATTCATTGCTGCCTCCTGTCCATTCCTTCTTCCTGTTGTTCTCTGTGTTACTTCTTGATTCTAATGATTGTTAGATCCAGGAACTAAGACCCTGTTTTTCCTATTAATCCAAATGCAAGTGTAATCTTCTGTCTCTGAGATCTTCTGTTGGGAAGTTGCCTAGTATTTGTCCTTTGCCACGTTCTATCCTCAGCCTGTTTTGCGTGGGGGTTACAGTGAAGGGCAGCCCTTTATAAAGTGCTAAAGTGACTCTTTCCCCATGAAAATTGAGTTCAATTTCTCCTTTAACTGCCTATTCCCTAAGCACATTAGGAGATGGTTCTTTTTATTGTGTTTAACAGGACTGAAGATTGTCTTAAACTCTTCAGTCAAGTCTTTTTTTTTTTCTTCCTTTAAAAATGCTCTGATGCGATTTCTTAGGTTGTATGACTAGATTTGCCTTAGTCATTCATTAAGCATTGCTTTCCAAAAGCACCGATCAGCATTTTGGGAAGCCATCCATGTTCTGAGGCATGTTCTCCAAGCACTATATTTGGTGTATAAGTAAGGATCTAATTTGATGCTAGGGCCAAGCTTTTATTACTGCAATTTATCACCCTCAGCGGGTTGTAGATGACTTTCTGCAAAGCTCTGCTTCCCACTTTTAAGTGTATTTACAGGGTGTGACTGTTAGCAGCAGTTTGGGATGCAGAGGGCATTAGTCATGTACAGGCAGATAATTCAGCTGAGTGTAAGGAAATCTGCGTGGCAGGAGGAGCAGTTTGCTGTGAAAAGCAGCGGACACCTTTTGTGTGGGACACTTGTCGGTGTTTATCACATGGAAGGAGTGCTGGAGTAAAGGTAGGCAAACACAGTTTTATTACTGGGACACGCTGCCCCTTTGCCTCCTGCCCCAGCAGGCTGCTGGGTGATATTCTCAGTTACTTGGGGAAAGATCTTGAACTCCATGTCTACTTAAATGGTTTAGTAAACCTTCTTTTCTCGTGAACGCTTCCAAGGGTCCTTTCTTGGAGCACCATCTGGTGTGTCACTGAAAGGAACTACCCAGACTTGGAGCTTTATGTATTTCCTTGTATTTCTTTTATGAATTGCTCAGTTTTATGTATGGGAAAGTGTAAGTTTTACAAAATAAAAAGTGCTGTTGTGTCCACTGAATGGTGTTTTAGGCACACTCCTGCAGTAAAGAGATTTGAAACTTTGTGGAAACTAAACTTGAAAACATAAATGGGTGAAGTTCGACTTGAGTTGGAGTTCATGCTGTGCTCTCCCTTTTGAGTGAGCTGATGCTAATTGACAGAAATAAGGGTTTCCTGAGAAAGGAGGGGAACATTACTGAGGAAATAGTGCTGTTTAGCTTGCAGGGAGCTTAATTAGTGGCTGAAATGTTCAAAATAGTGAACTCCATCTCATTGGAAAAAACAAAGCAGTTGGAAAAGAAGGAATACTTCACGTTTACCTTCTTCAAAGCTGTCCTTTTAAAGAAATACTACGTGAATATTAGGATATTAGAAGAAATAAATCTAGTTTTGATTATTCGTTACAGTTCCATGAGTGTGTGCGTGTATGTACACAGAAAATGTTAATATTGAAGCAGTTGAGGAAGCTGTGTCTGATTGAAAGGACCCAACAAAACAGCCAAGACTAGTGCTCACATTTCTTAAAAATATAAAGTCTGTCTGTAGTAAGCTCGAAATTTTGTGAGTGAAGACAGTGTTGCGTTTGCCTCAGAGTAGTCAGTGGTTTCCTGGGAGCATACAGTAAATTGTTTGGCATAATCTTGATTCCTCTCGTGCAACAGGATTTCAAATGGATGTCAGGAAGAGGAGACCATGCAGAGGTACTTGGGTCCCTGCTGCAAGCTTCTTCGTAGCTAATCGGAGTGAAAATGTGTTGTGAAAACGTGTTTCAAGTCTGGTGGTCTTAAAGCTCTCGGAAAAAGTCTGTGAGAAACTTGGGAGCAGCAGTGTAGTGACATCCATTAAACACACACAGGGAGCCTTTTGGGAGGCTGCAGGTTTTGTGCCACGGACATATTCCAGTTCCTGTGCTGTCCCCATGCCTGCCTGCTCGCCTGTCTCTGCAAGTCAGGAGGGCACGCTTGCCTGGAAAGCTTTGATCCAAGCTTTTCTGTGGTGGATACTGCTGTATTCTGCTGTTTGTGGCTCTGGCCTGCCCCTCTCTGTTAGTCCTGCAGGGAGCAAGGCAGGAGAGGTTGAGTCACTTCCGCAACCGTTGGCTGCCTTGGGAATAGTTCAATTGTGTTTGGAGTGCACAGACAGGGCTCTGGTAGTATCCAGTGAGGGCAACTGTGACTTTGTTTATTTTGAGGATTTTCCAGGAGATGAAAGTGTATTAAATGAACGCATTGTGAATGAAACAGGGGAATTTATTTTGGTTGTGAGCATAGCAAACTGATGATGATTTCCCGGTCATGGGATGGGGTTCTGGACGCTTGCTTGTTCCTTGCATTGGGAGTTACAATTACCTGGGAGAAGGGTTGCATCCAAGTGAGTAAACAGCAGGAACACCATTGGGTGGGGTTGTAGCAGGCACCAGCGCTGTAGTGTAACACCCCCCCCTTGCTACAGGCACTTTCTCAGCCTCCAGACGGAGAAACAGAGGCAGAGGGAAGCGTAGGTGCCTGGCTTGGCTGGAAAGCGGGCTGTGGCCACCTAACAACCTTGTGGATTTGGATTTGGCATCGTGTGCCCCTGCAAGGAGGAGTGAGGGCACAGGGAACAGGGAAGCAGCCACTCTCCAAGCACCAGACACTTGGTTTCCCTTCAGGTGTGTTCTGGTGCACGTAGGAGTTGTGCTGGACCAATCCCGCACTGGCTTCATGTCACTGACTCTAAGCCGCGTTTGTATGGGAGAAAAAATGCATTTTGAGAATGTGGATATGAAGGTGTTGTGTCGGCTTTGACACTGGGGGGTGGTGGCTGGGGCAGGCGAAAGCAAAACTGTTCCTTAAGGCTACCTTAAATAACTTTCTCCTTCCTGGATGTGAATCATCTGATAAATGACTGCTCTTTTAACGTGTCAAGTCTTGTGTGTGATGGGATCTGTGTTTTTTAAGAGCTATTCATGAGATTGTGCCTTTTTCATCTGCCATGCTGTAGGGAACTTCAGTCTGTGAAGGCAGCTGTTTTTACTAGAAGGGGAAGCCAGATTTCAGTCCCCACCTTGATAGGTAGAGAATGAAAAGTCTCGTAAAACCACCAAATTCCCTGTCAGTACTCCAGTGGAAGGAGGCACCATTTAAAATCAGTTATGATGATAATGGTCACCATACCCCTGGAGGAGCATCTTCAGGTTCAAAAGTCTGCAGAGAACTGAACATACTCCATGGTGTAGCTAATAAACAATAAACCCGTGTATTGTGCTCCTGTAGTAATGACCACGTGTCCGTGGAAGTTTTTCAAATCAGTGCTGCTCATTGTTCCTTAAACAAACCAAAACAAAAGTCCTAGGCTTGGAATTGCTTTCTAACCATTGCTTTGCCTTCTGGGAGAGCAGCTGTGTTGTGTAAGGAGTTGGCAGCTCCTAACTGCTTCCCAGACCTGCTGCATGGAATGCATCCTGAATTCTTACCTTGCTTTTGTTACTTGCAGATTCAAGTAACTGCACTGAGACAAGTTTACCGCAGTGAATGGGAACTGGATTGGAAACAGTTGACTTTTTGGTGCTGGAAGAGCTGAAGGAAGCAGCACTTAGCTCTCACACTGTCTCTCTTCAGAACAGAAATGTTGTGACCATTCAGTTTTATAAATAGAAGTGCTCAGGTTCAATCTCATCAGTGCAGATTTTGAACTTCCTCAGCTTAATTTACCTGGTGTCCTTCTGATGCTGTGATTGTCACAGGGAAAACATGTTTAAAGGCTTTAGCTATTGATTTCAGTGCCAAAAAGTAGCTTGAGCTTTTATTTTAATTTCTATGTTGATGTGTTGGCTGGTGGAAATAAACCTGATATTACTCTGATGTTTCTATTCTTAGCAGGATGTTATCATTTGAAGCCCTGTATTATTGTTTAAAGGCTGGAAATGTTTGCTTTTCTGGAATTTGGGTCTTGTCTTAGAGTCTTTCTGTGTTTAAAAAGAGGCACAGCAGGAGAAGGGAGACAAAGAAGTGCAGAACTAAAGCTTGGGGGCTTCTCTGATAAACTCATTCCTTGGCCTGTGGCAGTGAGTTGCTGCCTCAGTTTCCCTGTGTAATGAGACACTAATGATCCCTACTTCAGAGATACTTTGTGAGGATTAATTAATGCTTGTAAAGGCGTTTGAAGATGAAAAAGCAGGAGTTAAAATAGGAAACGTTTCCATGCCCCGGGTAAATGTTCTGTGCACTGTCTTGAGTTCATCTTTTTGAGAATCTGTTCTGAGAGCTTGCAGCTATTTTGGAGTGCATATTTGAATGTGGCCATGGTGGCGATGGTGGTGGTGCCATGGTCTGGCTTTGGGGAGACACTGAGTGGTACAGCTGTACTTCAGGAGTTGTACTCACTCCTTACCCCGAGGAAAGGGGCCTCAACATTATGGAGCAATTAGAGGAATGTAGGTGGCAGGTGCGTGCTGAAAATGCTGCCACTGCACTGTGGGTGAGAGCCTGAGGTTAGTTCTCTGGTAAGTACAAGTTGTGAAGGGGTAACTTCTATGGATGAGAAGCCTGAACTTACCAGGTTTAATTCCGGTTTCCCCAAATGTGCAGCAGACTTGATGGAGATAGATAAAAAGCTCTGCTGAAAGGCTCTGTGGGCAAACGGTTGGGAGTGAGGAGGTCTAAGCCAGGCCAGCCCAAGGGCTTCTCCTGGGAGCAGTTTATCAAGAGCTGAGGCTGGATATTTAAGCTGCTTTGAGCGCAGAACATCTGCCAGTGCTGTGTGTGAAGCTGAAATGAGCTGTCGAGGCAGCGTGGGGTAAGCAGAGCACCTCAAGTTTTTCCTTTCTTCTGGAAACGTCATCTTACCAGCCTGAGGCAGAACAGCCTGCAGAACCTGCATCACGAAACCCACCCCCTGCCAGCAGATGAGTGGATAAAACGACAGCTTTGGAGGAAATTTGGTGTTCTGCTTACAGCGAGTTGTGACGTCGTTGTGAGGCCGAGCAGCGCGTGGGCTCCTGCTGGTGGGAAGGGTTTGCCGAGGCTCCGAGCCCCGCTCCTGCACACAGCCTGGCTCGGGAGCCAACTGCCTCAGACACAGTTCCTCATTTAGTGCTGGGCCAGGCTGCAGCTGGCACTGCTCGGGATGCAGCTCCCTGTAAAAATAGAAGGGCATAATTTGCTAGAAACGTCGGGTGTGGGAGTGAAGGGAGCAAAGCGTCCTTGGAATTGCAGGAATTTTTGGAGAAGTCAGTTCTCCTTGAAAGGCTGCAAATTGGTTGGGGCACATAGTGGGGATGATGCAACCTGTTCCCCATTTCATGACCTTTTTATGTCCAAGCAAAATGGGATCTTCATTGGTTTCTCTGTCCCCTATCACTTCTGCATGAATATGAAGGGCAGCTCAGAGACTCTTGACAGGAAAAGCTGGGTGCTGCCTACTACCTTGGAGCATTTTAAAACCTTGAGAGAAATGGCTAATTCCATTAGGGAATGTAGCTGAAAATAAAATGTCATACTTGACCCAGGCATAGATGATTGTGTGTATCGTTGGCCACCAGGCAGAACTCTTTACTTTTGTTCACTGATAGCTCAAGGAGTTGAGGAAATAGACCTGGGACAAGACCGTTTTCAAAATCTATCACACGAAATTAATTGGCATAATGGTAAAAAGAATTATTATTTATTTGGTTAAGTAATAGGAGAGCTTTGGAACTAATAAAGTAATTATAATAATGTTTATGAATGCAATATTTATAATGAGACTTTCCAAGAAAAAACATGTCATGGAAAGATTTTGGCTTAGAGAGGTTTCATTAGGCTGCCCCTGAGCTGTGTCTCAAGGAGTGTGTAAACTGGCTTTGGTGAACTGCATAAATGCATGGAATTTTGATAATTTATTGCCAAATTTGCGGGTATTTCCATAGCACGCGACGACTACCAGGTTGCATTTATCCTAATTAATTTGTCCTTTTGGATGCCTGTCTGCCTTTCCGTGTGAGAGCGTTTCCTGCTGTCTTAGGGTGGCTGTGCTGCATTTCAGAATCAGGCATCAGAAAGGTGTTGGAGGCAAAGATGGAATGGCTTATTTAGAGTAGTAGTTCATTCTGTTGTTACAGCTTTTGACAGCTTATGGGAAGAAATCCTCTGTTTCTGGGAAGGGAGGGGAGCAGGGATTAAATGGCTTTTTCCACCATGTTGTTGCATTTTCTGCTTCCTTGACCACAGATCTGTGCAGGGTATTCAACAGATCTGCAGTGACTTGGTTTGTTGTCCGGCAAACTCACAAGCTGGAGCGGGTACTGTGAATTCCCACCCAGAGTATCTCAGAATAACCTACTTATTTAGGGAAATCCTTCACCATGCTTTCCTTGTGCCTTATTCCCAAACCCTTGTCCCTTTGGCAGGCTTATTTTTTGTGCTGTGTGTAAAATACAAACGGTTTCTTGGGTTAGTTATTTCATAACCTTTTTCCAGGTTGTGTTTAGCTTGTGTTGGGTTCCTTCCCCTTGCACTGACACATGTGGAAAGATAATGATCCCAGTTTCTCCTGCTCTCCAGATGTTTTAGGTTGTATTTTTCCTCCCTGTGTTGGCAAAGTGCCTCTAAAGTGGCTATGTTCCTGAAAAGAAAATAATTATGTTTAAGTAAATTAGTCGGCAAGAGATTTGGGTTTTTTGTTTGTTGGGGTTTTTTCAGTTTCTTCTTTCCTCAGAGCTGGTTTGAGCCTGGTCTGGCACCAGATGCAGGTGGCTGGAGGGGTGGGAGGTGATGGCAACTCCCGGAGCCACAGGAGCTTCTCACTCCCACTGGGAGTCAATTATTTTACTCAGGATTTGTGTCTAGTATAGTGGTTTAGGGTGAGGTGCTGATGACTGGGAGCATGTTAGAAGTGTCCTCTAACAGAAGAGACAGGAGCAGGATGTTCCCTCTTTCTCTTTCTGGTTCCTGGTTGCAGTTAGCAGCTGCTGCAGTGGTGCTGGTCAGGTGTCCACGTGAATGTTCACGGCTGTGCAGCTGTACCAGCCCAGGATCCCTGGAACTGCAGCCAAGGGCTTCTTTACAGCCCCCAGGACCCAGGATTACTTCAGAAGCCGGCGGGAAGGGGAGGATGCTGCTGCTCCTTTGGAGCTCCGGAGAGTCGGAGCAGCTCTGGGACCATAGAACAGAATCAGAGTCCCAGGATGGTTTGTGTTTAGAAGAGAGCTTAAAGATCATCTCATTCCAACCCCCTGCCATGGGCAGAGATACCTGCCAGCCCGGCCCTGTCCAGCCTGGCCTTGGACACTTCCAGGGATGGGGCAGCCACAGCTGCTCTGGGCACCCTGTGCCTCACCACCCTCACTGGAGAGAAGATCTTCCTAAAGTAAAGGATTTCTTCCTAGATTGAAGAGAGACAACCCTTGCACCCCACCAACAAAAAATTATGTTTGGTCTTTAGAGAGGTGGTGGAACATTGGCCAAGTCTTTATATAAAGAAATCAGATCTGGATAATATTTTTAATGAAAATTGTGCTGTCTGGGTTTCACATCTTTCCACTTGCATTGGAATTCAGAGCTCAGTTTGCCTTTTCTGCCTCGGAAGTCTTTTCTCAGCTCATACATGAAAATACTGACAAATACTGGCTCATTTGACACTTGTCTGCAAATATTTAATTTTACATGTGTTTCTGACATGTTAGGGGTTCGTGTGCCATCCAGGTTCACTGCCATGGTTTAAAATTCAAATGTCTAAACGTTTTTTCTAAGCCAGTCCATGTTTTTCCAAATAAAATTATCGGTAAGAAAGTGATTAGGTCAGAAAATGGTTCAAAAAAAGTCAGAATACCTGTTATTTTAGCATCCCAGTTTTTGGTAAATACCATGTTGCAACATGTGACAGTATGTGAGTGGGTAAAGTGTTTAATGTTACTCTTGTCCTTACTTGGGACTGGTCTGCTTGTTTCCTTTTTACTTCCTGTTCCAAAAGGTCTCTAAATACTTCTTCTCTCTTTTGCAGTGGTAGTCGCTCTTCCAAAACCTTCAAACCAAAGAAGAATATTCCCGAGGGGTCTCATCAGTACGAGCTGCTAAAACATGCCGAGGCCACGCTGGGAAGCGGCAATCTGCGGATGGCTGTGATGCTTCCAGAGGGGGAAGACTTAAATGAATGGGTTGCAGTTAACAGTGAGTCGCTGGCCTTTTCTTTATCTTGGGGGTGTTGGAAGTGGGCTGACACTTGCAGCAGGACAGCTGTGTGTCCCTTTCTGTTCCTGGAGAGAAGGGGGGTCGGGGGGGCCTTGCTCTCTACAACTCCCTGACAGGAGGGTGCAGCCAGCTGGGGGTCAGGCTTTTCTCCCAGGGAACAAGGAGCAGGATGACTGGAAACGGCCTCAGGGTTCAGGTTGGACATCAGGAAAAATTCCTTCATGGAAAACATTGTCAAGCTTTGGAGGGGGTGGAATCCCCATCCCTGGAGATGTCCAGGGGACAACGAGACGTGGCACTCAGTGCTCTGGTCTGGGTGACAAGGTGGGGAGCAGCCACAGGTTGGACTTGATGATCTCACATGTCTTTTCCAACCTAAATGATTCTGTGATTCTAATGGGGTTTGTAATATTCCTAAAGTCCTTTTGTTCCTACCAAATTTTGCGCCTTTGCTCTGGTAAGTCTCTGATGTCATTCTTCTAACTTCCTCTAAAGCTGTTTTTCCAAACTCTGCTTTCAGGCCAAACAATGATGCCTAAATTAGCATTTTCTGATTGCTTGACCTTGTTTCCTTCTCCTTCCTCCCCCTGCTGCATGAATTTTGCCCTCTGCTCCTGAAGAATGGATTCTCCCATTGTACTGTGTAGCCTGTGCAGTTTTAGCCGCCACAAGCTCTGTGCTCTGTCTGGGTGTTTCCTCATCTTTTGCCTCTCGGGCTTGATGTGCTCCAGTGGTGGTACGGGGTTGATTGTGCACTGCGGTAGAAATTACACTCGAGTTAAATGTTGTTGATTTGTTTCTGTGGTTCTGCCTTTTTTTTCTTCTTGCCCTTTGACATGTTTGGGAAGTGAAACTGTCACACTGACTTCCACCTTCCTATTCCCAACCAGCCATGCAGTGCTCTGGTGCTCCACTTGCCACTGCTTCCAGGGCAGGCTGGAATTGCTGACACCATCCTTTGCAAAAGTTCATTCGCACTGCATTGCAAAACTGACTAGAGAAAAACCCAGCCCGCTTGTGTGAGTAAGCATTGCTAAAGATGCTTCATGTATTGCTGGCATCCTTCCCTTTTGGTGGTTCCTTCACTCCGCGTCTCTGCTTTCCTGTGTGGCAGCAGATTTTCCCTTCCCAAATGACTTAACTGCTGAATTAGCTATAATGAAATTGTGGTGGTGTAATTAAAGAGTGAGCTGATGACGTGCTCCCTTCCCTGAGCATCTCTGCACCACACCGAGCACCAGTGGCAGCTGTGAGCCCCTTCTGCTCACTGAGAGCTCTCATGAGGAGACAAACGGTGTGATTTCAAGTCATTGCTTTTATCCTTCACAACACCTTGAGCACAAAAACAAATGTGCTCTGCCCTGCTACTTCTTGCTCAGCTCTCAGCCTGGCTGGTGTCTTAGAGAATGCATTGATGTGCGTGTGGATTTTGAGACCTCCAAGTGTGGGATTTGCCATAATCAGTTATTTTGTCGGAGCCTGTGTGGGTTTTCTGAACATGCCTGCCTTAAAGCAAACGGTGGGCTGTGGTTTCTGCTGGGAGCAGAGAATGGAAACTTAATTAACAGTTCTCCTGGGCACTTGAGAAGTGAAGGCTGGTGTCCTGCATCTGCTGAGCAGTAGCTGTGACTTGCTGCCGTGACGTTTGTCTAATCTTGGCTGTTTGTTCTCTGAAAGATACCCGCAGATAAAGTGGATTTTATAAACTGATTGCAGTGACCACAGTTCCTCACGACAGAACCTGCTGTTAGTTGTTGAAGAAGAACCTTCTTTTCAAAGAGTTTGCCATAATTAACTTAGAGTAACTGAAAGAGTAGGGCTATGTGGGGTATTAGGGAGAATTAGTTCCCTGTGAGGGTGGTGAGGTTCTGGCATAGGTTGCCCAGAGAAGCTGCCCCATCCCTGGAAGTGTCCAAGGCCAGGTTTAGACGAGGCTCGGAGCAACTTGGGATAGTGGAAGGTGTCCCTGACCAAGGCAGGGGGCTGGAGCTGTATAGTCTTTAAATTCCCCTCCCACCCAAAGCAGTCTGGGATTCTATGAAACGTTCTTGGGAAGGGTGGGCCTTTGGAATGGAAAGCCATTGTCACCTAATGAGTAACTGCTCTCTCTAGTTGGAACGTTTACACTGAAAATCTTTGTTTTATTCCACACTTGCCAGTAGAATTTGGGATTCTAATAAAATGTGCCAGACTTTCAGAAAAGGAAATAAGGCTTTCTCTTTCCCTTTTCTTCTTCCAACTGAAGATTTTGCTGCAGTGAACAATTAAATAGTTCTTGCTGGAGGTTGTTCCAGGAAGTTGGTGGTTGCATTCTGCATCTCCTTTATAATGGATCTCAAAAAAGCAACAACAATGAAGTTTTATCCCAAAAACTGTTCCAGAACCCCTGCTTTATGGTCTGGGCTGTAGGAATGTTGTGCTGCAGAGTGCTAACGGGTGGTTTCCATGCTTTTCAGCTGTCGACTTCTTCAACCAGATCAATATGCTCTATGGAACCATCACGGACTTCTGCACGGAGGAGAGCTGCCCCGTGATGTCTGCTGGCCCAAAGTAAGAACATGTTTTTACACACTGTTGACTGGGTGCAGTTTTTGAGATGATCTTTCATTAAAAAACCCGAGACTAGTGGAGTTCAGTGCCAGAGTTGGGTGGAAAGGATGTGAAATGGAAGAAGGATTTGAACTTCTGTTAAGAGAGTGGGGAATAGAAAGTTGGGGTTTTCTGGTCTGTGTTAATATTTGTTTGGTGTTTATTTTTTTTTTTTCTTTTAACCTGGGAAGTAAACTGAGTATCAAAATTATTTTATTTTTTTGAGATGAAGATTTAAAGTTTTTATGTTCAGGCATTCCATTAGGGTTTACCAAAATCTTTCTTGTAGGTACTGTAGAAATATTAGGTGTCTGGATAAGAATCCTCTACCCCGTGCTCTGTACTTCTTGGATTCTTGCTTATGCTTTTGTAGAGACAGCCAGTGTTTGTGCTTTTTCCTGCTCTCAAAATTCACTTTGTTTTGCTCTGGCTCCAGACTGAACCTAGCACCTCAGCTAAATGTTGATATTTGTCCTAAATGAACACCACTTACATCTTGGTTTTAGGGCAGTACTGGGTGGTGAGCAGTCCTGATGTTTCATAAATCCAGACACATGCTCTATTTGGTGTGTCTGGGGTTTTTGTGTGTGTTCTTAGATACAATTTTAAAATGCTTTCAGACCCTCTGATTTGTTGCCGTTAGAAAAATGTGATTTTTTTAAAATCCCATTGTGAGCAGTGCCTTCATAATCCTTCATCAAATTTGTTTATGGTGAAAATGCTCTCCCAGTAGTTGCTCTGACAAAACTGAATTTGTTAAACAAAACGAGAAGACAGATTTATCAGATGCATTTAAGCTTTGCATAAAACCATGCATGTGATCTGTAACATACAAACCCTGTGGTTCACTTGGGATCTGGTGTTGTCAGACTCCCCATGTCAGGTGTGTTGGGGGGTTTTAAGCAATATCTTTCCGAGATTATCAACCATCTGGATTGATGTCAGGAGCATTCCCCAAGCCAGGCAAAATACCTGTTCCATTTGGAATTTCACGAGGACTTGTTTCTCTCTGGTTGTGTACGTAGTCCAGTAGTTTTCTTACCCATAGAATCAGAGTCCCAGACTGATTTGGGATGGAAGGGACCTTAAGGCTCATCTTGTTCCACCCCCCTGCCCTGGGCCAGACCAAACCCTGGCCCAGACTAGGTTGCTCCAAACCTCTTCTTTTAGCTGAAAGGCACTTTGTATCAATTTCCAATTTTGTAATAGCATTCCTAGGAATCTGCCTATGTCTGTAAAACACTCATAATTTGGGATCTCTGGTGAGAGCCAGCATAGTTTGTTCTTCGGCTATGCAAAATTTATAAGAATATTTTCAAATGTAAAGCAATTCCCTAAATCTGAGGGGCGTGATGTGTGTGGCTGGCTGCTGCTGCAGGTGTTGAGTGTTGCCAGTTGCTGTGGCAGTGTGGCTGAAGTTTGGGAAGGCCTGCAGGAGGCAAGGGAGCAGGATTGCAGCGGGGAGGTCGGGTGAGGAGCAGGCGATGGTGACGTGGAAGGAGCGCTCGGGCCTTGGTGCCAAGGAAGGGCAGTGGGAGGGTGTGGGAGCACGGGGAGTGGAACAGGAAGAGCAGCCTTCCCAGCCTAGCAGGAGTGATTCCCTGATGTTATGTGCCGTGTTGTCCCACCTCAGGTACGAGTACCACTGGGCAGATGGCACAAACATAAAGAAACCCATCAAGTGCTCCGCACCAAAGTACATCGATTACCTGATGACCTGGGTCCAGGACCAGCTGGATGACGAAACGCTATTTCCTTCTAAAATAGGTAACGTGAATCACAGCAGCTGAACTGTGCACTTGGATTGCACTTGTACAGGAATGCTCAAGTCCTCGAGCATTAAAAGGTCTCCTTAGTGATTGATGTGCAGGGCAGGTTTAAAAGGTTATGTTATCTAGCTAAACACATGAATCTTTTAAGATATGTTGTAATACATGAACTCTGATCCACGTACTAATACTCCTAATAAACACCTGTCACAATTCTGGATGCAGGAAGTGCCGTTTCTATCTAATAACTGACTCTGTTCATCGGGTCTGATGTTTTACTCGTTTTGAACAGTGAGTTGTTTCTTTAGAAATAGAGCAGAGGGTCTCAGACCTTTGTAACCAGTAACGGACAGCTTTTTGTCACAGAAGAGATGTTTGGGAACATGGATGTTTGGGAGATGTTGGGATGTTTGTGTCACAAGAAACTTTCAGGCCTTATCTCCAAATAAGCTGAATTGCAGCTTTGATCTTAAGTTAATGATTTTTTTTTTTTTTGTTTCTTTTCAAGTGAAGATGAAAAATAGACATTTTAAAGAGGTTTCTTTCAGAAAAGCAGGAGGGGAGTAGTGACCAACCAACAGTTTAGAAAAGATAACGGGAGATCTTTTAGTTGCTATAATTTTGTGAATAGTTTCTGAAGCTTTTGACGCATTTTCATTAAGCTTCTTCAGAGAAACCGTGCCCTCAGAGAGAGACTCAGAGGCCACAAACTAACCAGCTAAATAGGAATTTCCCATGTGCTGCAGCAGCCAGAGGAGGAAATGTGATGTGCATGTGGGCAGGACAGGCTGCAACAGGAGCATGAACACATTATTGGTGGGACCTGAAAGCATTGGCGTGGTCCTGACTGGCCTCAGAGCATCCAAAGCCTGGGCCTCTGGCCTTCAGACAGGACTTGGGCACCTGGCAAGGCTGCAGAAGAGCTAAGCTGACTGGGGAGACTGGTAGGGAAAGAGAAGCTAGACAGGTTTCCTCCTTTCAGAGGGTTGATAGTAAATATCTTTTTTTAGCCTGGGGAAGTGACAACTAAAGAGTTAATTGCTCCCAGTAGCCGGCTGCTATTTCCTAAACGATTTTAATAAAACCTGTGCAGTGAAGAAGGTCTGCTGTTGAAACTGATTTCACTTGTCTGGGGTTGTAGTGGCTTTCAAAACAGACACACGTGGCCTGTAAGTTGAAGAATAAGCCATCTGTTTTCTTCTTTCCAGGCGTACCATTCCCAAAGAACTTCATGTCAGTGGCCAAGACAATTCTCAAGCGTCTCTTCAGAGTTTACGCTCACATCTACCACCAGCACTTTGACCCAGTGATCCAGCTGCAGGAAGAGGCACACCTTAACACTTCTTTCAAGCACTTTATATTTTTTGTTCAGGTAAGGACATTGCAAACTGTGTGCTTGCTTCAAAGCTACATTACCACCCTTCCCTTGTGGAAAAAATCAGCATCTTCTGAAGTTCCCTTCCCTTCCTTTAAGTGGGGGAAAAAGCTTCAGGCAGTGGAACACTGCTGGTCAGCGGGTGGCACACAGGCAGGGGAGGCTGTAGTGGCCAAGCCTGAACTTGGAGACCCTACTGCCAGATAAATTCTGGCTGAATAAGGCTTCTCACCTGAGCTGCACGTATAAAACTCTGTGTGTGTATCTTTCTCCTCATCCTTGTTACAGGAATTCAACCTTATTGATAGAAGAGAACTTGCACCACTTCAAGAACTGATTGAAAAACTCACCTCGAAGGACAGATAAAAGGAAGAAGACTTCTTGAAGTCACTTGTTTCTTTAAGCAAGTGTGTGGTATTTGGTTTTTGTTAATTTGTTTTTTTTAAAAAAACAAAACAACCCCCCTGTGCTGTTACCAGTGACAGCTGAGATCTACTTTCTGTGCTTTTATTAGGGGAAACCTTTTCTCTGTTAGTGAAATGTGGTAAATAGCTTTTTTTAAAAAAAATTATTTTATTGTTGTTATTCATTGTGGAATTTCTAGCAGGTGCTGAGTGTTTATAAAGGAAACGTGCTTGGTTGGGGGATTGACTCTGCTGGTTGGATGGGTTCTTGTGTTGTGTCAGTGGTAGCCCATTCTCATGAAGTCCCTGGAAGACTTGCTTACATTCTCTAAGTGCCTTGGCAGACTCACTTCTGAGGTGCAAAGCACATACAATACTGAACATTGCTGGAAACAGAAAATATGTACTAACACCCAGACACTTACTGATACTTGTTTTAAAAATATGTATCTATGCTTACACTAAAAAAAAAAAAAAAAGCCATAACTTGCTGAAATCAATGATCTCCAGCTTTTAATACAAATACTTGTCTTATTTTTTTAGAGATGAATATAGAATTTTTCAAAACTAGATTATTTCTTACAAAGAAAAGAGACATTCTCTTTGCTAAAGCGAAGGTGGTGTCAAAATGAGACAGACCTTGTGCTTAGCAAGTAGTTCCATGCCTGCTGCCATGGGACTCTGCATCGTTGCTTTTATTTTCTTACCAGGAAAGTATCAGTTGGGCCAGTCAGCTTGTTAAGTTACCCTAGAAGTTTAGAAGTTGCCAAAATAACAGTTAGTTTGCACAAATACAGTTAGGGAAAATACTCCCTATAAAAAATTGCACTGGGATAATAGTAATAATAACAATAATAAGGAAAACCTGGCTTGAAAAATAACTAGTGGAAAGGTGTTTTTGAGTTAGGAATACAAAGCCTGGCTCTGAGGAGGAGCTCTGGTGGCCAGTATCTGCTGTTTGAGGGAAGATAATTTCATGGACTGCTTTGGAGTTACGTTATTATGATGGTGTTCTTCCCTGTTTAAAATCACTGCCCATCTCCAAGGAACTCCAGCTGTTGGGAAAAGCAACAGGAACAGGTGAAGCCAAGGTGAGCCCATGACAGAGAAGTTGGGCTTCTGTTTTGTGCACCTTGGCTTGGCCGAAATGCTGAGTAAAGTGGGAAATGCTGTGCAGGGGCCTGCAAAAGAGGTGAGTGGCCGTTGTCACAGCCAGCTGGTAAGAGCTGAGCACAGAAGTGACTCATTTGGGAGCTGCTGGCTTCAGGTGAGGTATCCCGATCTTCTGGCTTTTCCTGTGCCACCGCCCACCCGACAGCGCAAAAGCAACTGATCTCCCAAATCCAAACTGCACGGTTTAGACACACAGTGAGCGAGGCAGGAGCTCTGAGGTGCTAAACAGGTGATACCCCCATTAAATGTCAAGGTGACTCCTTGGTTTGGTGTTGTGTACCAGCAAGAAGCAAAAAAGATAAATGTGTAGAAGTGAGGATTTGCTTGGAGATACCAGTGCAGTGGTTCACGTTCCTGGCACACTTCTGCCCTGGGAGGGCTTTGTTCTGTTGTTGTTGTTGTTGCAGTTTTTTTTCTTTTTAATAGCCAATTCTAGAAATCCGGAGGCATCTGCTGCAGTTCAGCCAATGAGAATTGGAATGTACTGAGTATAAAAATGAGTCCTAGGTGGATAGTGTATTATTTTAATTCAATATCTGGCAGTAGAAAGTCTTTGTCCAAATAGTTTCTAGGCATGTAATAAAAGCTTGGAGATCATGATTTGCCTGACAGCTGTATGAACACATTGTTTAATTCCACAACACTTGAAAATAACATCATTGAGGATGTGTTTGCAGTGGTGGGGATTTAGGATCCCTGTGCTGTTTCTTTTTGCAGCTTTTCATTGTTGTTTTGCTTCTGAAAGCTGTGGGACCAGAAGTTGACATGTGTTTACACTCTGGAAGTAGGGGCACATGGAAATGCCACTCAAAAGTTGCCACAAATTGAACCTGGATTGAGTGAATGTCTTTATAAAAGAGTGCATTTATGGGAGGAAAAGGGGGGGACGCCCCCTGGGCCCCCAAGTAAAGCCCAGAGAAACAAACCCTACGCTGCTCCAGGCCCTCACTGCGGACTTTGACGGGTGACGAGTGCTCAGAGACAAAACCTTCCAGCGCTGGTCATGGGGAGCAGAAAGTGCCAGTGGGGTCAAACCAGGCTTTGAGCACAGTTAAACTGTGCTTGTGGTGCTGCCTCAGGCCTTCCAGCCTGATAGGGCCCCGAATTCCCACGGTTTGTATCTGCTGGGGCATCGGATCTTGTCAGGTGCGTGGGTGGCAACTTGAGGAGGGCACCTCCCTGGAGCTGGGCAGGGACAAAGGGACGAGTCCGTGGAGCTCGGCCACCACCGGCAGCGCTGACAGTGCCCAGGTGGGAGGATGTGGGATGTGCTGTCCAAGTCTTTCAAGTTCCAGTCAGTGCTAAGAGTTACTCGTGCAAAGAGGAAACAAAGGCACCGCGTTGTGCTGGTGCAGGTGGCCGAGGGGAGAGAAGAGGTTCCGAGGGGCAGGCAGCCCGTCTGCAAGTACCCGGTTTCTTTTCCTGCTTACTATGCAATGTAGAGCTTTGAACTCCTGCTTTTCCTTGGAGATTGAGAGGAGCACTGTCCTTCCCCAGTCCTTAGGAACTGACCCCTCTCCCAGTGTCCCTGACCCCCAGTTAACAGGTAAGGACACCTATTTGCTGCTATGGACTCGACTTACCTTTCAGATTGTTCTTTCTGTTTCTTGCCCGCCCTTCCTTTCTTCCAGGTCACCAGACACAATTTTACTATAAACACATCCTTTTTTGGATAGTTGTGTTTTTCCTTGCTGCTCTCTCCTCCCTTCCTACCTGCCAGAGTGCTGTTACTGTACATAACCCCCCTTTTAGTTGGATTATTTAAGGACCTGCAGCAGAAACAGAGATTCCTTGCTTTTTTCCCCACTAAAATACTCCCTTTTGCACCAAATTTCATTTCCTTCACTGCTGGTAGCAGTTGTCTGTTTTCCAGTCCTTCACTCCTAAAACCACTGGCAGTTTTATGGATGCTTGTCATCTGTTCCTGGATATCTTCTCTTTTAACATGAGACTAACATTGGTGATTTTCAGTGTTAAACCTTCTTATTTCCCTGCTTTCCTTATGGTTTCCTCTTGCCAGGTTCAGTTTGCAGCCTAGGAAAATATCCAATTACCTTATTTTGTTGGAAGAACCAATTCCCCAAATTGTTCATAGAATATTGTATTTTTAGGGGAGATTAATTTTTTATAGCCACTAAACTATACTCATTATTTTTGTACGTTTGCAACTTGGGGACATTTTTCCGAGACGTGTCGCGGAGGGAATGCTTATTTTCATGGCTGTTTGACTACTTGGGAATGCTGTGGTTGTGTGGTGTAGAGGCACATACTTTGATGTGCACTGGGAGAGAGAAGATGCAATAAAAATGAATGAGGTTTCAGTAAAAGGCCATTTCAGAAGGGAAAAAAAAAAAATCCGAAAGCGACACTAACCTTTCCTCCTCCTTTAGAATCCTGAAATATATGGGAGAAAACACAGTGTAAAGTATAAAATGCAAGGAGAGAACCCTTACTGTGAGCTAACTGTGCCAATACCGCTTCAGTTTGTAGTCACTGATGGAGATTTCAGTTTTAAATGAAAACAGCTTTTGAGTAAAAAAAGAATAAGTTGAATGTCTGAAAATCCGCACCATGTTTATTTGAGAGTTGTAAATAATGTATACAGATGGTTGTATGTGATGGGACAGAATATTTAAATCCTAGGGTTTTTTTTTCAATAAGAAACTGAAGGCTGTTTATAAGAGAAAATAAATAGCTATGTTTGACCATGACTGTCTTTATTTCCTTCTTGGACTTGCTCCTCAATGAGCTTCTACTTGTAAATAGATTTTTTTCTTCCCCCCCTGCCCCCCCTGTATATTGTAAACATCAGATCACAGCACACCCAAGAATGTTTTTGGGTCTGCAGCGGCACACGAGGTGCAGACTCTGCTTTTGGCCCTTCCCAGCAGCACAGGTACCTTTTTTTGGTTTTTCTTTCTCTCAAAAGCCTTCTGTGACCCTGACAGCTGGAGTGCTCCAGATTTCCTGCCCTCCCATCCACGCCAGGTTCCAAAATGCCCTGTCCTGTGGTAAGTCCCTCACACACATGACTGGAGGGCAGTTTGGGAAAAGGTGGTTAAAAATCTGGCTTTTACTTCAATTTTTTTTACACAAATCTGGGGTTACAGATGCCTTGCTGCTGGTGCCCATCTCCTATAGCTCAGGATTTTTCCATTTAACTTGATTCTTCTTGGGTTTGGAGTCTGGGAGGTTTTAGGGTTTTATAAAATCCCACAATGGTTTGGTTTGGAACGGACCTTTAAGCCTGATGCCCAAAAAGATAGACTGGAAAGAAAATCCCACAGACCAGTGTGTCTATAGAGCAGGTATTTGTTTATTGCAGTGCTAGAGGTGAGGAGGATTCCTCCACCTAACACCCAGCTTTGTCAAGTGCTGTGGTTTTATTTATACAGTACATTTTGCTTAGTGTTACTATGTCACTGGAACATCACATATATGTGCTGGAACTAATTTACATAACATGATCTCATGGTTATAAATAGTTCTTTTGCACTGTGCTTGTGCCTCCCCAATTCTGTGGTCGTGGGAGGTGTCTGTGATGGAGGCTTCCAGGATCTTCTTCTCATCGGAACTTTTCACTTTTGTGTTTGGAGCATGCCCACTTACAGTGTTCTTTGGTCTTTCTGGTCCTAAGTGGTCTAAATTCTGTATTCTGTGGCTAACTAGCCTTACATTTGCCAGTTTCTCATTAGTACTATACTTGTCCACCTTTGAAGCGATCCACCTGGTGAGGCTTTTTTTGTCTTTCAGCATTAAGCAGCTGGTTAACTATATAATAGCCATTACATTGTATAGGAAGTTATAATTGAAATACTCGTATATTTTATACTCGTATAAAAAGTTGTAANCCATCGATGCGCAGGACCGGCCGGGGCGCGCGAGTGTGACGTCATCCGGCGCGCCGGCGGGCCTGCCGCTGCCGCGCGCCAAATTTGAAGGCGGCGCGCGCGGGGCCGCGCTCGCGCCCCCTCAGGCGGGTCCCGCGCGCCCCCTCAGGCCGCCATGGCCACCTCGCCCAAGCGCAGCAGGCCCTCGGGCCGCCTCAAGAAGATCGCCGTGGAGGGCAACATCGGTGNTTATGATTCAGGTTATATAGGTATAGAAAGCTATGATACAGGTTATATTGATACAGAAAGTTATAATTCAGCTTATATTGATCTAGAAAGTCACGATTCAGGTAATGTTGATGTCTTGTAACTCAAGCTGTACAAGCATCTTGTAACCCTGACCCAAATTATATAGGCATCAAGCCCATCCCGTTCCACCCGCTGCAATGACAGGGACACCTTCCAGAATCCCAGGCTGCTCCAAACCTCATCCAGCCCGGCCTTGGACACTGCCAGCGACGGGGCAGCCACAGCTTCCCTGGGCAACCCGTGCCGGGGCTCACCACCCTCACAGGGAAGGATTCCTTCCTCAACTAAAGAATTCCAGCCGAAAGTACAGAAGTCCTTCCTAAAGTTAAGAATTTCTTCCTAATTAATTTCAGTAACGGCGCTCTAAATTCAAGCGCCGCCGACCTCCTTTAAACCCAGCTCGCGCGCCAGTTCCAACACACTCCCGGAGGGATTTTTAACGTGACCGGTGCCTGGGGCGTGGCTTTGTCCCCTTTCCCGGTGTCCTGCGGGGCGGGACGGGACGGGAGCAGCTCGGGACGCGGGGGCCGCCATCGATGCGCAGGACCGGCCGGGGCGCGCGAGTGTGACGTCATCCGGCGCGCCGGCGGGCCTGCCGCTGCCGCGCGCCAAATTTGAAGGCGGCGCGCGCGGGGCCGCGCTCGCGCCCCCTCAGGCGGGTCCCGCGCGCCCCCTCAGGCCGCCATGGCCACCTCGCCCAAGCGCAGCAGGCCCTCGGGCCGCCTCAAGAAGATCGCCGTGGAGGGNCCCTTCCCTTCCCTTCCCTTCCCTTCCCTTCCCTTCCCTTCCTCGCTTGTGTGAGGGCTCTTCCCGCAACGGCAGAACGGGGCAAAGGAGGCTGCTTTCACATGATTTTCCTGGCCGTTTTTCCTCCGTAAAAGGCTTTTAGTCAGGTCAGGAGATGCAAACAAGCCAATTCATAATGTCATAGACTTCACCTTGACGCCGTAAAAATGATGAGATTTGGGAGGGGGAAAAAAGAAAACCTTTCTATAACAGTTTTTAATTGATCCACCTGTTTGGTGTTGAAGTCTTGGACAAGCTTTTTCCCCAATTTTTCCTCTTTGTGGTGTAAAACACCCGGAATCACAGGAGTTCCTGAGGTGGGAAGGATCCACAAGGATCTCCGAATCCCACTTCTAGCCCTGTACAGGACACCCCAACATATCGCCAGGTGCCTGGGAGCGTTGTCAAACTCGTGTAAATGCAGATGAAGAAAAACCTTGTTGCTCTAGTATTTGATGTGGAACGTGATGAGTGTGGGAGACTGATTTATGGGGATGGAAGGCAGAGTTGTACACTAGTTAAATAACACCACTGTGGGTGGTTTCTCACTGACGTTGTTCCTGAATGCTTCTCCTACAGCTGCAGGGAAATCCACCTTTGTGAATATTCTGAAACAAGCCAATGAGGACTGGGAAGTGGTTCCCGAGCCTGTAGCTAGATGGTGCAATGTTCAGCAAAACTCTGCAGATGATTGTGAGGTAAAAGAGGGGGAAAAAAAGTAAAATGTTCCTCTAATTTCAGAATACCAGTATATCCAACAGACTTTTTCAGACTCTCTGTAACAGCAACACTTTTGCTGATTGCTGTCACAATATTTGAGTTCCTCTTCCAGTTCATTTGTTGTATTATGGAATGAATGTTATTTAACATCAGATGTAATTTTAAGAGTGGTAAAGAGTTACAAGAGTTACTTGTAGGCACTGTGAACTAACCAGGTGAGCGCAGAGGGTTGTTCCTGTGCCATGAAAAATGTGCTCTGAAATGTCTGGGAAATTGAGAACTCCTGCTAACTTGGTTTTAGTGATGGGGTTTCTTCCCACCTACCTGTAATTCCATTGGCAATCCAGCTGCTACTTCCTGTGCAAGTGGCTTTTGAGGGACTGGAGATCTTTTTAGACCTGGCAAAAAGCACGGTGTGTTTTGGTTACCTCAGTGTAAAATTTAACGAGGACACATTGCTCCTGATTCTCCTCAGCTATATTTTTTTGGAATTAGATGGCGCTCTGTTTGTTTTCCCTGTGAATGCAGGAACTCACCACATCCCAGAAAAGCGGTGGGAACGTGCTGCGCATGATGTATGAGAAGCCGGAGAGGTGGGCTTTCACCTTCCAGACGTACGCGTGCCTCAGCAGGATCCGGGCGCAGCTCAACTCCCTGGATGGCAAACTTCAGGATGCGCAGAATCCTGTGGTCTTCTTCGAGCGCTCTGTCTACAGCGACAGGTATGTGGGCCTGCAGTTCTCAGGGTGCAAATCAAAATTCTCCCAAGTAAAATCACAGAATCACGGGATATGTGGGGTTGGAAGGGAGCTCTGGATATCACCCAGTCCAAGCCCCCAGCCAAGGCAGGGTCACTCGGAACAGGTGACACAGGAACGCATCCAAGCATTCAAAATGTCTCCAGAGAGGGAGACTCCATGACCTTCCTAACCAGTTGTTTCAGTGCTCGGCCACCCTCATGGAAAGAAGTTCTTCCTCATGGTGAGGTGGAAATTCTTGTGTTTTGGTTTATGGCCAAAAAAAAAAGCATAAATAAATGTCCCGTCCTGCATTTCTGGGTTCAGAAGGTGAGACTTGATAATTGAATCCCATCCCATAATCCTTAGGTGTTCCCCATGTTGTAATATATTGTCAATAATAATGCATTTTAATTTATTGTAAATAAACAACCCGATGTACAAACGAGTGTGTTCTGTGGGTTATTCCTGCACACCTGAGCTGCAAATGTTGGTGGTCTTCATGCACACAGCTCCAGGAGGAGAATACCAGCTGTTTAATTCCACTCCAAGAGTTCGTCAGAGATGCTGCAGTGTTACCACTCAGCTTCTTCTCTAGTTTCTGTACTTTAGGAAAAACAAGTGATTCCTGCGTTCAAGTGAATTTTTATTTCCATCACTTTAATGTCCACAGATACATCTTTGCTGCTAATTTATACGAGTCTGATTGCATGAACGAGACCGAGTGGACAATTTACCAGGACTGGCACGACTGGATGAATAAACAGTTTGGCTCGAGGCTGGCGCTGGATGGGATCATTTATCTGCGAGCCACTCCTGAGGTGAGGGATACAAATGTGACCGCACAGAGAGCGAGTGTCTGTGTTCTGGGCCTTGTCCTCATGGTCAGAGTTCAGCTCAGGCTGCACTGCTGCCCTGAATGCTGTAATACTTAAGCTGTGACTAAGCCTGGAAGTACTTTAAGAAAATGTTCTTTCAAATGTAGACTGTATATTCAAGTCAACTGTGATGGTAATGCTTTTCTAATTTTAAAAACAGAGTACCTGAGAACGGTAAACCAGGAAATACTGCTGGAATAAAGCAAACAAGTCCAGGAAAGTACAAAATAGCTCTAGGAATAGCTGTTACATAGGGAATATAGGTGTACAGGGAATAGGTGTAACAGTTTACAGTAATGTTAGAGCTGACATGGGATGGCCTGTGAAGCCCCTACACCTGGGGTGATGGAGCTAAGCCAGGTGAAGGAACACCCTGGGTGGGAGGCCTTATGACTGTGCTTTGATCTTGGGGAACTGAATATTTGTTTAAAAGGAGAGAACAGAATAATATCACTTTTGAGTATGAAACTTGCTTGAACAAGGGAAAAACAAGAGTTTAGAAGAGCTCTAATTAACTTACAAATCACTTCCATATTTCCTTGCTTCCAGCTTCCATGCATTCATTTTTGTTATGGTTCTAAAAAACTGTAGAATGTAACATGCTGAAGGAACTCTGAAGGCATATTTTTTTCTATTTAAGAAAATAATGTATATTTAAATTACTAAGTACAACTCATAAACAATTTTGGCCATGTTGGGTGTGCTCAGGATAGCCAGAAACATATAGTGAGATTTTGAAATTCTTGTTTGTGATGTCACATGGATATTTCTGTGCTTTTGGCATACAGTACAGCAATTTATTTATATTTATTTAATATCTTTTGCCTTTAGAAATGCTTGAATAGGATTTACTTGCGTGGAAGAGACGAAGAACAAGAAATCCCCATTGAATATCTGGAGAAGCTTCACTACAAACACGAAAGTTGGCTCCAGCACAGGACACTGCGGTAGGGTTTGTTGAATGGTTCTTTGAGCATGGATTAATCTATGTAAGGATGTTCCACAGTGCTTTTCTACCAGTGAAACTTCAGCTTTTGTTACGATATGTAAATCTAAACTGCAGGAATATTTCCATTGGTTTTTTTTCAGTAGTAGTGTCTTTCCAACATAACATGTTCATTATTGCTTGGACATACAGCGTTCTTCAAGTTCTCCTCACACAGAGCTCTCAGCAGCCAGAGGCTTCAGCTGAACTCAACTTGAATACACAGTGTTCTGTTATTCACTTGGGTGCTGGGGGAGCAGAATGTCCAGGAATCACTGATGTATCCCAGGAGCCATGCTGTAAATTCAAAATTCCTGGCTATTATTTTTAGATGCAGTTCTTTTTGTGGGATTCTAAACAATGAAAATACTGACAGGGATTTGAATGCTCTCTGCCTCATTTCCAGCTACTAATATTTGCTTTGTTCCTTTCCCAATACAGAACAGATTTTGACTATCTACACGAAATTCCGATTTTAACACTCGATGTTAACGAAGACTTCAAAGGCAAAAAGGACAGATACGATCACATGAGTGAAAAGGTAAAATTTCACAAGCAGAACAAACTGATGATTCAGTTTGCTCTATAAATACCCTTCACTGTCTAATCATCCTTCTAAAATAAAGTCAGAGTTCCATTCAGGTAATGAACAGTTTTATAGCCTACTGCAATACGTATCTTAAAGCTAGGCCAAACCTTCATCATTTAACTGCTCAGGTGTTTGGTACTTGAATCCCAGTGGGATTCAAGCGAGGACAGCTTGACTTTTATCTGAGTAGCTGCAATGACTTACAGACCTCAGCAATAGTATGCACATGTTTTTCCATTCTTCAGAAATAAACTGTTCCCTCATGAGAAAAGCAGCTTTGTCCTTTGATCTGTTGATCCACCCAGGAGTGGAGATGTTCACCTGATTAAAACCAATCGTCTTGGTCGAACTTGTTCATTGATGGAATGACCGGACATGGCAGCTGTGGAGGGAGCATGTTTCCCATCTGCACCAGTTGAGATAAGGCCAAACTTGGGCAACTGAGTGTGGATTTCGGAGACGTTTACTCCGGTGTAGCTGTCAGGTTATCTGGGAACAGCCTATGCCCTGTGTTGGCCCTACAGTTTGGCATTTCCTGAATGGAACCAGGGAACTGGTACACATGATGAGGCTGGATGTGTTGGGCTTTGGTGTGTGCTGTGTGCGGACCCAGACCCTGTGTCCTTTCTCACCTCTGTTGTGATACTTGTCCTGGAACTGCCTGATGTGTAAATCCTGACAGGGTTCTCCATGCAGGGTTACTGGTGCTGCTCTCTGAAGCAGAGGGTGGCTTTCTTGTGGTGCCTTTCAAGTTAGTCTTGGCACAGTTCTGTCCCTTCTCTACAGGAAGTGATTTGACCTCTTGTTTTTTTCCCCACCTCCCTGAGCCCTGACCTGGGAAGGGAAGGGTCACAGCTGGAGAGTGTGATCAAAGATCTTTTTCCATTTCACATCAAGAATTTGGACAAAACGTTTACAGATGGGCTCTGTGTAGGAGAGCCTTTGTCAAAAGAATAGCACCATGTCGTCTAGTAAATGGTCAGTTCCTTTCCATGGAGTAGTGTGGCTTGAGTAGACAGAGGAAAATGCTCCCAGTTCAGGCTGTATCACAGCCTAGTTCCTAGGATGTTCCTGAAACTTAGAGGCAGGAGTTGTGAGCCCGGCATTGATCTCCATTATCGGATTTTCTCTGAGCACTGAGGTTTTGGTAGGTATTGTTTTATTATTTCTTTGCCAGCCTCAGATTCCAAGGGATATATCCTGATTAGATGGACTGGTTTGTTCACTGGCATAAAATCTGGCTGGTGTTCAGGCAGTGGGTGTGACTCGGTGGTTTCCAAATGACAGCTCTTTTGAGGTGGTCATTATCCTCCTCCTGTTCGAGTGACACCTGCTTGTAATGCAGTTCCTTTGTGACGGAGGGATGTAGTTTGGGACCACGGGAGGAGTGAGCATCATTCCATTGTGTCTCCCTGCACCTGCTAGATTACAGGTACCATGTCTGGAACGTTCTTGATGGACAGGTAATGGTATGGCTGAGCTTATTTTTCCCCTCTTTCTTTAGGCTGTAGTAGAGCATAAAACAGAGGAGAGGTAAATAGTTGCTGTCTCTTTCTGTTGACAAACACTTACTGTGATTGACAATATTTGTTTCTTTTTGCAGGTCAAGGAATTTTTGACCACGTTATAACCGTCTTTGAAGTGCAGACAGAGTCAAGCCATTCCAAACATCTGTGCAATCAAAGTCTCAAGTACAGCTTCCTCCTTGTTTTATAGAAGGCCTTTGGAAAGGCCAGTCCTGGTGATTTGGTTGTGAGGAACAAATAAACTTTGTGAATAGGGAAATTACTAAATAAATCGGTACGTCTGTTCAGTATTTTGTTAAGTAACATGCACAAATTCTGAAGAGACAAGGATTCTGAGCATTTCCAGATACTGTGCCAGTTTTTAATCAGACCAATGAGTTCTTGAGTATTGTATAGATTTTTAAAATTTATTTTGTACCCAACTGCTGTTTAATTTTGAAGAAAGTAGTGGGTTTTTAGATCTCCTCTGTTTTTTTTATTTGCATGGATTTGTAATGGATGTTTTGTTGTTTCAAGGAAGTAAAAGGTAAAAACCATTTTTGCTGCTGAGGGAATTTTAATATAACCTGGAATTTTATATTTTAGGGTACAAAAAATATTGTCTGATGTTTTGGTAGAAGAAGCTCTTCATAGAATACACTGAATTGAATCCAAATGTGACTGAAATTCTGTATATATTGAATGAGTTTTAATATCTGTTTCTATTATGCACTGCAAACTAGGATATTTGAGGCTTTTTGTTGTCTAGCATGTTTGGGGTTTTTTTACCTTTTTTTTTTTTTTTAAAGCTTTTCTGAAAACAGTGCTGGTTTTCTTGCTGGTCAGTCTTCTCCTGGAGAGGAATATGTTTGCTTGCTGGGTACCGCACTGGGCAGAAGGGCATTTTGCAAACAGCCTCCATCTGTGAATTACGTGTTGGTTAACCGTCCCATAATCGCATTAGGGATGTCAGAGGTGGCTTCCTGCCTTTGTTCCAGCTGCTCCATGTGTTCACTGAGCCTTCTGGGTGCTTATCCCAGAGCCTGCACTGTTGGAAGTAGGTTTTTCTGTCTCACCTGCTTGGAGTAAAAAGGGGAGACCTGTGTGGAGTAGCTGCTGCCTGAGCCTCCAAGAGCAGAAAATAGAAACTTTTCAGGCTACCCATCTCAAGTGCTGGGTTTTATGAGCTGCTTTGTTCTGCTTTAAACATTTCTGAGTGCACAGTTAGCTTTTGATGGCAAAATTTTGTTGTAAAGCTTTTTATTGTCTACTGTGGTACTTTGCCTACCTGCTTCTTGGAGATGAGATTTCTTCCTTTATGTCTGGAATTGTGTTGGCATTCTCTGATCATTGGCTGAAAAATAAAAGTGGTTGGAAAGACTTTTTCAGTGCTTGGTAGTGTTGGCTTCTTGTCTCATAAAAGAAGTAATATTGTGGATTGCTCCTGTGTAATACTGGTACAATGGATGAATTGAAAGTTGTGGATTCTGGGTGTAATTGGGGTAAAAAAGTTCTCTGAGATTTCTTAGAAACTGTGACTGACTTCAGATTTTTTCATGTGTGGGAAATGAACTTAGGGGATAGAGACACATGATTACATAAAGTGCTTTGTGTGTGTGACTGCTCAGTACAAGAGCGTTGTATAATATTTATGTTGTAGTAGAAAGTAGCAGTAGTCTGGCAGAAAATCTTGTGCAGGACTTAAAGGTTGTACAGCAAAAGGGAAGATTTTAAGATGTTTGCTCCAGAAAGGAAGTGAGGTGGAATGAAGATTCAGTTCAGATTTACTTGAAACACATAGTACAAGCTTTTAAAGCATTCTTGGCAAGAGTCTGAACAGTAACAACTTATTTTGACTAACAGTGCAATTATTTCTACAGTTTCAGCTGTCAAAATTGTGGATTTAATTACAGGAATTGGAATGACAGTGCTTGTTGCAAGGAAGTAAACATGTCTGAGTTCTAATAAAGGCTTCTTTTGAAACCCATCACAGAGAGCACACAGAAATTCTGTGGCAGGTTATCTGCAGCCTGTTCCAGAAAGCTTTACAAAATCTCTGCCTGCCAAGTTTGGATTGGAAGGAGCAAAGTCATGACCAATTATAAGAATGTTTTTAATTGCTGTGGAGAAAAAAACAAAAGCAAACCCCAAACACACATCCCAGTGGCCCCCAAGCTTCTGGGGGATCTGAAAGTGGCTGGCCTGGAGCACATGAAGCTGCAGTTATTTGTATGTAGGACAGACACTGCACAGACAGCAGCAGAGATGGCCTGAGACTGGTCTGCCTGTGCCTCAGCTTAAACCTCAGCTCCAACAGTACCTCAATCTTCTGAACCTGTCAGTATTTTCTTTGCTTAAATCTGTTCCCAGGCTACCACAAACCAGGATTGTTGTGTTGGCTTTTGCCTTGTAGAGATGCGAAAAGTTTCTGAACTGGTGTCTGCTGTTTGGTGAGGATTGTTTTTCAGCCTTTGGGTGTTGTGTTCCTTTCTCTTCCCTTGGGTAAGAGAGACTCTGATGGAATTGCCTAGGAATGCTGGCTTGTTTCAATCAAACGTCATCATGATCGGGAAACAAAGTTGGGATGCTGGTTTTTTCCATTTAGGATGCGGTTTAAAGTACGATTAATAGTGTTTTAATTGTGATTCAAGTACCTGTGTGAGCAGTGGTCTTAATAATGCCTCATTTTATTCTTGGTCCTTGTGGCTGTTTTCTGTATAGTGGATTTTAAGTTCATATAGATACTTCTTAGAACAGCAACCACTTTTGTAGGTAGAACCTAATTTTCTACAATTTTTTGCCAGTTACTCGCTTGTACTGTTTTATATTTATTTAAGCAGAATTCATAATAATAGAATTGTATATAAAATATGATTAGTATTGAATTGATTCTATTCTTTTTATAGTAATTAGATACTCAGGAATCTCTTTGTGAAATAAAAATGACCCAGAAGAAAGTCACCATGAACTGTTAAGCGTAGACAAGAGAAGTCTGTATGTATGTAGCAATAATTAAGCATATCTTAGGAAAAAACAGAATGCAAGTGCCCTTGCCAAGAGGTTTTAGCATAATCAAGTGTATGGGCTCCCAGGTGGCTTTTTCCAGCTCCTGTTTAGACTCTCTGTGTGACTGTGAGTAAATAAGTCACTCTTTGCCTCACTTTTTTCATCTTTGAAATATTGATATCTCCCTATGCCTTCAGGAGCGTGGGAGGATGCATTAGTTAATATTGATGTTTTGTAGGTCTTGAGTGTGCTGTTAAATAATGGAAAAGGAAGGCAGCCCTGCTTTTAGGCTTTGCTCTGGGATGTTTTGATGCCACTGGCCCAGATTCATGGCCAATGGAAATTATTTATTTGTTTTAAAAGATATTAAAAGCCATCATTGCAACTTCAGCTGTGTCAGTTCACCAAAAAAAATGAAAGCTGTAACTGTGTGCGAGGAAAGAAAACTTAGGAGAAGTTTGGTCGTGAAATACAAATTGATGGCAAAACTGCTGCAGGTCCCTGTAGCTGCTGGTAATGGGGAGAAATCCATGCAGGAATCTGCCACAGGAGGTCATTGTGTCTCGCTCCCTGGGCTGCTGCAAGAGGAGCATTAGGGCTTTAGCACTGAATGGCTGTGGGAAAGGTAAAGAAGGAAGAGGTCACTTCCTCGCTCGGCCAGAGGATAAATACTGTACGGAATGAGATAAATCTTGCTCTCTGGGAGGAGGGAGAGGAGCAGAGCAAGCCGTGCTGGATTAAGTGAATGACTAGAAAAGGCTGAGGTAATGGGAGGGGCTTGGTCACCAGAAGGTCTTGCATGCAGCCACCAGCTGTTTATGTGCTGTGAGTGAATATTAGCACATGGATAACACTAATCCTGCTGTGGCTAAGCCGTTAGGGCTGAGCTCTCACCCGGAGACAGCCCCGAGCAGTGCTGCTGCTGGCAGCATACTGGGAAGTAAAACATTTAGCAGTTCTACTAACTGAGGCTCTGCACAGTGCTTAACGTGCCAAATGGACCCAAACTGGGGATGGATCTCCAAAATGCTGATTGAAATCCAGTGGTGACCAGGAATGTGGGTTCTGTGGTGGGAGTAAGCAGTGCAGGTGTTTATTTCACTTTAGGTGGATCTAATGAAATGCTCAGAGCCCAAATTGGAGGCTGTTGTGTGCAGGTGACTTTTATTCTTGGATCTAAGTTTCAGTCCATGGGTATAGAGAATATGAGAGCAGTGTAAAAAAGGTTATGGTCATGCTAAATGAGAGTGCAGGCTATTGCTCATTTCTTGGATTTCTCCTAACTGCTCTTCCCAATGTCCTGGGCAGGCTGCACATTCCATATATGATCTCCAAGGTGTCAAGGTTGTCCAGCTTGCACCATGGATGTTTGCTGGCTCAATAGTACTGCTCTGCTTGGAAAAAGGCAATTGGTTTTTGTGTTATTTACAAACATGTTGCCACTGCAGCTCTTTCAGAGGACATCCTGTGCTTTCTCCTGTCCTGTATTTTGTGCTTTTCTCTCCAATTTCTTTCTAAGTTGTTGTGACTTGTCTCTTAATGACTGCTAGAAACGTGATCTTGTACAAGTTGTAACAGACAAGTTAAAGCCAGTGTTTGACTTGGACACAGCTTTCTTGAGGCTGTGGCTTCTGCCCTGCTCCACTTGGCTGCCTTAGGTTTTCTAGTCCTCCTTTCTGAGCAGCTCTGCTGAGTTAACCTGTCTGATTGCTGGGGCTTTTCCTAACTCCTCCTGATTTCAGCACCAGCTACGGATGTATGCCTATGCTGACTCTGTGCTGTTTTTTCATAATTCCCTTCAGATTTGCCTCCGCTGGTTTATTGAAACCAGAGCTGTTGCTCTCTGCTGAGCCTCCACTGCACTTTTGGCGTTGTCCTTGCTGGGGCTCATGGCCTTTACCCCGAGCCCTCAGCCCAGCACGGTGGCCTCAGGTCATTGACTGGTTTGTTGGTCAGTCACCTGTGTCCTGTCTGTGCTGCACCTCGAGAGGAGAACCCCAGCAGTCACAAACAGCAGGACTTGACTTTTGAGGTATCATTCCTGATTTGCAATGCTGCTACTTCCCTGAGGGTTTCCTGCAATGGTCCAGTGTAGTTGTGTAAGTATTCCAGGTGTGCTTGTCCTTACTAAAGTTTCTTTACTGTCTCTGCTATGTTGTTGTCTAGAGAGTGGGCTCGTGTCAACTGACTGAAGAGTTTGTTCCATTTGGGATTTTAGTACAGCTCTTGCTGCTTTAACCGGTCTGGTTTCTGGCTGGGAGACTTGTGCCACAGGAATATAGCTCTGTTTTGTGGAGCTGAGCAGCCTGAGGTATTGAAGAATAAACTGAGATTCCTTGAGCCTGGGAGCCGTCAGGCATTCTGTTGTCAGCATTCCTCGTGCTGTTGTGCGTGCACTTGCACTCAGGTTTTTATGGCTAATGAGCGCCTCTGCTATTCTTAGACCTTTAGCTGTGAAGAACAGATTCATCTCAGTTTCAGCTCTTTCCTGCTGAGGGTTACCCTTCCTCTTTGACATATAACCATGGCTTGTGCACAGGACCAGCCTTTTCCTGGGAGGACAGTGTGACACTGGTTGTTCCACTGCTGGTGGCCTCCCAGCCTGTTCAGCATTTTAGGGTAGGTGGGACTGAGCTTTGGAGGTGCTATGGCATGGTACACTCTAGGAGTGAATTCTTACTGTGTTTGCCAAATGTCATGGCTGTACTGCATGCTCTAACTCCTGTGATGCATGTGTGCTGTTATTTAGGTATGTAAATAATGGCTTTTCTTGAGATCTCTTAATGACTTAGTTAGCCTATGCCTGCAGTGGGACTGATGGAATTTGTCCATGCCGGAGATGAGTCACTAGCTCTTCCTGTCTGAAAATTTCCTTTTCTCCCAAGGTTGCTCACCCATGATACACTCAAAGTGATAATGCATCTTCATTTTATGTTTTATTGACGGTCTGAACTTGCCCGTTGCCCTCAGATGAGGACACCTGCAGCATCTGGTTGCACTGTTGGCTGTAAAGACTGCTGTTAGCGTTGCCTCTGGGATCACCGGTACAAGCCAGCTGGAATCATATTGGCAGGAGGTCAGAAAGCATTGCTGGAAATATAGCAATTGTGTTTGCTTGTTGTGAAGCACAGGCTGAAGATCTCTGGGTCTTTCAAAGCCCTTCTGTGGAACCCTCCTTTTAGCCGCTTTTGTGAGGAATTTTCTGTCTCTGCATTTGTTGTGCTGCCTTTGAGGGTTTTTTGTTTTTCTCTTCTACTCTGGTTGTCTCTAGTGCTGGAATATAACCCAGTTCTCCTTCCCGGTCTGTCACGCTGCTGCCCATGGACTGAAGCTTTGCATTTCATTTCCCTACGCTGGCACATACCTTGGATGGGGATACCTGCACGGTGCTGTCATTTCACCTTCTCAGCTCTGAGCCTGGATATTTAGGCTAAAGAACTGGCTGTTCCCGTTCTGATCCTTGTCTCGGGTAGCCATAGTTGCTTCAGGTCTTGGAAAACATTTCTGTAGAGGATTAGATCTGTCCTACGACATTTCCTGCTGGCTGGAATAGGATGTCCCTTGAATGATCTTTTCTTTCACTAGGAAGTACTTCAGGTCTTGAAATACAATGTAGACACTAGAATTCTCAGCCTCTTAATGTAAGTACTGATTTCCACTTCTGCCCCTTGGTTTCAGGATGTTTTACTTGGGGATTTTTGTTTGTGTTTTGGCCATGCAACACCCAAAACCTTTCAGTGCTGTCTCTGACCTGGTTAAAAAATTACAGTATGTAGTTTGGTTTAAGTTTTTGTTATTGCTGGGGGTATATTTTTAAGGGGAGTGTGGGCTGTTTGTAAAAATGAACTTTAATCTGAAATAATACCCAAACTGTCAGTAATTGCAAGTCCTGGGTTCCAGTGGTGACTGCCTGACAGTTCGAGGTCTTGGACACATTGCTGTTCTGAGCATGAGTCATCGGTAGCACCTGTACTGCTGATAGCAAAGTGTGCCTTGAGGTTTGGTCTGCATTTTTAACCTTTTAACTGCTGTAGTAGTGGTTGGGGAGGATGGGAGGAGCTAGAGGGAAGTTGTCAGTTGCTGTTTTTTAAAGAGGAGAGGTTGAGATGGATGTTAAGGGGAATAGATTTCTCTGTGAGACAGATGTTGGACAGGGAGATGCTAATACGGTAGACCTGGTTCTCCTCTGATATGGATCATACAGTTTTATTCATCTGGCAGGATATGAGAGAAAATTAGATGCCTTAGACTGAATCTGTGGCTCGTGTTTATTAGTGAAGCTCCATTTCCAAAAGAGCTCCACAGAAACCAAACCAAGAAACAGATCACAGAGATGGAGGGGCTTTGAGTCCCTAGAGGATGCAGTCCTGCTGTAATCTGGGGTCAGACTGAGGTGTTTGTGGGCTGGCTTTGAAGCAGGCTCTTCCTGAATGGAATCCATTAAAATCCCTGTCGTGCACAGTTCACCGGGAACCTTGGGAAATATGGCTGGTGTGGCTTGCACACACCAGCTGGGGCTAGTGGGGCTGTGCTTAGCAGGATCACAAACACTGCTCCAGCATCAGTGTGTGGTGTGGACATTCCTGTTGTCAAACAGCAGCATTTCATCAGTGCGTCTGCTTTGCACAGTGATGAGAGAGGAGACTCCCATCCACAGGATAGGGTTTTTTGGTCCTTCAGTGGTCAAAATGAGGGTTCTCAGGTCTTTTGAGAGGCCCATGTTAACTGGCAAATTTGAAAGTTGTGGGCTAGCAGTTCTTAGTTATGCTCTCGACTGCTTTTATGGGTGTGAGATGATTTTATGGAACCAATGTCAGCTTTCTGAGAGCTTTCTCTGTTAGGTTTTGCAAATCCTTTGGCCCTTGAAGCTTGCTTGGATGGAACTCTTGCTTTGAACTAGAGTACATCCCTCATTGGAATGACCGAGTGAGGGGTGGGAACAGGCAGTGACCTGAATAAAGCAGAACACATCATGTGGCATGCTGAGGGAATGAGATGAACAGGGACTAGACCAAAAAGGTTTATAGACATTAGAAAGAAATTGATGGATGGAATTTTACGTCCCGTTTTGGAAGTACAATGCTGAAAGGTCTACTCATCAGTGAGGGGTTTTTGTTGTTTCTAAAGAAGGGAAGAATAAAAATTGACCTGTTTTTCTGTAGCTGACAACTGTACCGAGCAGTGGGAAGTGTCACCTAAAGACATGTCTGAAGAGCTGTTGCAATATATGGAATTTCCCTCCCATATATGATGGAAAGGAAGAGGGACAGAGTAGAGGTTTAGGAATGTTCTGCTGCTAATCTGTTACCTTGAGTGATTGCCAAAGCTTCAGCACTCGGAGAGCAGGTGGATGCTGAGTTCCTGCCTTGCCAGTGACACAGCAAAACCTCTGTGCTGGCTTCTGCATGCTGGACTTGGGAGGGAGCAACAGTGGGAGAACAAATGCAAGGGTAAGTCCCTCAAGGAGTTTTAACATTGTTGCTTTTCTCTCTAGAAGGTCTGTTTATCCTGGGCCACTCCCCAAAAGATGTGTTTGGTGTTTTGTGCCTCGTACATGATGGCTCAGGGGGCTGAGGAGACTTACTGTCAGCCTGCTGTGGTGATGGATTCAGTTATGCTCTGCCCTATCAGTTCCATATCTAGACCCAGGGCAGTGCTACCACTTGAGGGCTGTGGGACTAGGAAAAGCCTTTTGCGAGGGGCTGGATGCTCCAGTGGTGGTTGTAGGGTCAGGCCTTCACATCACCATAGAGCTAGTGAATAAGAACTGCTTTGGAGGGGATCTACTGATGTTTTTTCTCTGCCAAATTAAACAGGTTAATGACTAAATCAAGCCATTACAAACTTGGTAGCCTCTTTTGTCTTCTGTCTTCTGCTGGCACAGTTGCTTTGGTTAAAAAGCTCTTTTGGTCAGTGCAGGTTTTGCCTGGGAAAGCTGGAATCATTTCTTGCAGCAAGAGTTAGTTTTCACCAGGAAAGGCTGTGCTCACCCTGCAAGCCCTTTGCTGGCATCAAGCAAGGTAGAGGTGTACTGAGCTCATGGCGCAGGCTTGCCCTCGGAGTGAAGGTCTGGGCACAGCTGTTTATTTGAACTGGGACTTAGCTAAGCACATGTTGTAAGAGAAGGAGGGTTTGTTGGTATTTTTCTCCCTGGCACGTAGCATATTGTCAAAGAGGAACCCACCAAGTTAGCCTGTGGTTTTTTTGTTTGTTTTCTTAATAGCATCTCCCAGTCAGGAAAACATGCTGAGAAAGGACTTGGGAGAGAGCCATCAGTCCCAAAGCTGATGGTGTTTTTGAGCTTCTCTTTTCCGTTTCATGCCTTACGTGTGGTGGGCTAAGAGGGAAAGTGATCTCTATCCAGGTAAACACACCTGACTCCAAACTTGGGTTCATTTACTCGAGATTAAGATATGCAGATGAGCTCTCTGTCAATGTTTAATGAAAGGGGTTAGAGTGGTGGTTTCCTCTGACACTCGTAAATTTGAAATATTTTTATTGTGCTTCAGATACGAGTTGTGTGGTTTTTCTCTTATTTTTTCCCTTCTTGGTATCTGAATTCTGCTGGCTTAGAGCAGAAGTGTGTTCAGTTTTTACAAGTCACTGGCGGGAGACGGAGAAAGGAGACGTTTAAGGTACCATTCAGCTTCTCTAAAAGAGCATGTATCTAAACTTCTTTTCTGTGAGAAAGCTGATTTCTTCCCGCAAGCAGGTTCTGCTCCAGCAAGAAGGGACATCATGAGATGTGGGATTGGGCAGACTTTTACTCCTTTGAAAAAAAAAATATATTAGGAATGTAAAAACAGTATTGTTGAGATACTAAGATGAAAAATACACTGCAAATGTAAATAACGTGGAGAAAAATGGCCTCTGTGAAGTATGCACTGCTGTAGTATTTAGAGGTCCATTTCACCCTGAGCTCTTTGCTTGTCTGCTGTCGGTAAGGAATGGGGCATGTTTAGATGTTACCTAAGAAAAGGAAAAGGGCACTATGACTTCCTTGTAATGATTGCATTTGGTTATAATTCATGTGGAGCAGGGAGTCTTTCTACAGGCTGGTGAAAATGCCCACCCCAGCCCCACCGCTGATTTCTTCACTTGTCCTGACTGCTGTTACAAATTGCTTACCACAGCAGTGCACTCCTTGCCCCTGGCAGCCTGTTGCACAACCTCATCTCCTGGGATTTGCAGCAATGTTCGGATTAAATTGGGTATCAGTATTCATCTATTTGTTTGTTTAAAGCTGAATGTGTGATGCTTGTCTTTTGAGTGGCTGAAAGAAGTTTGGAGGCAGTAGAGAGTCATTAAAAGGTTATTTAAGAACTCAAAAGTAGCATTGCTGAACTGTGGATTTCTTTTGATAGAACAAGCCCCATCAAAACAGTCTCTAGCAGAGTGTGGGGCTGGATCATAGATTGGCTCCAGTGAATAAGTTTCCCACATGATTGTAGTACAGAATTTATTGTTTACACACAATTGTATCTGCTAAGAAATTAAAAAATTCCTTGTCTTTTTTTGCTACAAAGGCACCCTGCACCCTTTGTAATCTTTTTCTGCAACTCCATCCTCCTGAATCATGGAGTAAAGGATGGGTTTGAGTTGGAAGGGACCTTAAAGGTCCTCTTCTTTCAGCCCCTGCCCTGGGTAGGGACACCTTCCACTATCCCAGATTGCTCCAAGCCCTGTCCACTCTGGCCTTGAACACTTCCAGGGATGGGGCAGCCACAGCTTCTCTGGGCAGCCTGTGCCAGGGCCTCACCAGCCCCACAGGGAAGATATTTCTTCCTGATATCTCTTCTAAACCTGCCCTCTATCATTATTTTCCTTATTTTCCATGACTTGGTGGCTTTGCTTGACATATTTATGGAGTTTGGCCTTCTGGGACTGAAGGGGTTCTATCTAAATATGTGATGGTGTGATGGTCCCAAGTGTGGACTCTGCCAAGAGACTTACTGAAGCCTTCCTCACAATAGATTTTTTTTCTTATGTTTATAGATTAAATGGTGTAACTAGGACTTGGGTAACTCCCCAGTAACTCCACCGGGTGTTTGGGTATCACCTAGAAAGGAGCACAAGGGGCTTCCTTCTTCCACGAGATTCTCACCAAGTTTACTGTGTCATTTGAGTTTTGTTGGGCAGATGGTATTTTGGCATGACTTACTATTGGGTTTCTTTTCCATAATGATTTGGGAAAGCTAATTATTTTTTCCTCCCAGTCCAGGAATGATTGCTCATTCTTTCCCATCACTGAGGCATTGGTTGGAAACAGGCAAAGATTTCACAACTTTTTGAAGCCAACTATTCCTTCCCTGCTGAGAGCCCTCTAGCATTCTCCTTATCTGCGTTAGAAGGAAAATGCAGCCTGTGTTGACATGCTTCATTTAATTTCTCCCTCTGACTCCATGTAACCTGGCACAGTCCAGGATCATTCTTGACTCTCACTAGAGGATTGTGTATGGCTGTCATTAGGAGAGGTCACTTCACTCTCCTGACACCTCTCTGTGTAAACTGTCACTGTTTTCTCGGTGATGCTTGGATTTGTGAAGGAGCAGAGTTTCTAAGCTCCTGATGGATTTTGCCACATCCTGCATAGCTTTTAGAAGCAGCTTCTAGGTACAGTAGTGTCTGGAAACAAATGTGCCTGCAGCATCTTAGCATCTTGCCAGAGCTTGTAGTCACAGTGATTCCTAACATGGAGTATTGCTCTGTAACCACACACAGCACAGTCACTGCTCAGTAATCATAGCAGCTCATTATGGTTTCGGTTTTTGCTGTCTCATGTTTGCCTTTCCTGTAATCTCTTAGCACCCAGGATCTGCGTTTTGGCTTTCTTCTCTAGAAAGATTCTCGGAGGGTTTTCTGTCTAACAGCCTGGCTCCCTCTTGCCCACCCCAGCTGGCTGAGGACCAGCGGGTGTCAGAATGCACATGGAAGGCCAGTTTTACTGTATAGATTTGGAAGGGAGGTCCTTACAGTACCCAGTGCAGTGGCAAACACATGGCTCTTATACCCAGACCATTGCTAACACCTGAAAATTATTCCCATGCTGATATACTGCTCCTTCTGAGAATTGTCCTTGGTGCTCAGCTTCAGGATTTCCCAGACTTGCCCACAAGTTAAACCCAGTTTTGGGTATGTGCATGTGTGTTGTGGGGCAGTTTGATTGTTCCCATTGGCTACTGCAGCCTGAGGGCTTGTCTTTGACTTCTTCCTTTCTCCAGTGAGTGTGGTTTGGGAATGGACTGGCTAATCTGATCTTTTAATGATGGCTAAAATAGCCTTAGCCTCAGTGGTCAAACCACCAGATTTCATCCACCTCCTAGAGAGTTGTTCCTCCCTTTTCCACTTGTTAGTCAACCGAGGTGTTTGCTACATAAGCAAGGACAGACAGGAGGAGAAGCTGAAAACTTGTGACACAATAATGAACTAAATGCCTTCGTCAACTCCCACAGTTGCTTGCCTTGGCTACAGGGAGAAAAAATCCCGTTGCTGCTCTGTGGTAACAAGCTGTTCTGGTGTCCTGGTGGGAATGCACCTGCAGCAGAGCCCCAGGGCCTGCACAGCTAATAGAGATGTTGGAAGCAGAAGCCTGGTCCACCCTGGCTCAGCCCTGCTGCTGGTTTTTTCTCCTGGCAACTAACATTCCTCTTCTTGCAGTTTGGCCCTGCCTTTTCAGAGGCCTCTGGGCACCAGATAAATAATCTCTCTTATTTGTCCTAGGCACCCCTGCAGCTCCTGGTATGGCTGTCAGTGTCTGAGACTCTCCCAATTCTCCATTGTGCACGGCTGTGAAGCTGAAAAGGGACTTGCTCCAGAAGCACAAGGAAAGAGCAGAAATGCATCACAGGTAATGGGAGGAGTCCATGGCTGCAGCTGTGGTAGTTCCTTTCTGACTGATCCACACCCAACGTACGCTTCAGCAGGACAGATGACTTAATATTTTGGTTGGGCAGTTCCAGCTTGTGGTTATATGACGGGAAGAGAGGAAAAATATATAAGCTGGTTTTCTGGTGTCAAAGTAAACAGACATTCTCCAGTGTCTTTGGGATTGGGCTGTGGGCTGAACAAGTGTGCCCTGGGTTGGTGAGAAAATATCTCGTGGGAAGAACCTCTACAGTCCTGTGAACCTAAAGGAAAGTGGGATTAGATTCTTGGGGTTGTTCCATGCCTGAGTAATGCCACGAGAGAAAAGGAAAACTGGTCCCTGCGGAGTGTGAAGTGCGGTGTTAACAACAGGACACTGTCTCTGTGCTGCTGTTACAAATGGTTTAACTTGGAGACCTGTCAGCAATTAATTACAGTTGACTTTTAAAACATTCTTTTTTATTGATAAAGAACATTTTATTATTAAATCTGCACTTACCTTCATAGGCTCAGGAATTTTGATAATTTGAATTGGTTCCAGAGGCAATTAAGCACCTAAATCCCTTTAGAGATGAGATCATGCCAGTTCTTTCCATAACAAGAGTGTACAGTATTTATTTCTGCTTTTTATACAGTTGACATTTTTTTAAATTGTCTTCTGGCTCGGCTACCTAAAGCCAATCTCTCTTCTTGCCACAGCCTTCTGACTGTGCCTTGTAATTATAAGGCACCCAGGAGGAATTCAGTCTAACGCTGTCTTCCTTCAACATGTTGTTACATCACCCATAGAAAGATCAGAGAGATAACCCTTTGTCCCAGGTAAATTAGAGAAAGTGGAACAGCATAAGCAAACTCGAATTAGTTCTTCGCAAAAACAATATGAGGGTACACTAGAGAGAGGACTGGATGACCTCAGAGCAGACTTGCCTTCTGGAGAAAGGAGGTGTTCCACTGCTCAAGTCCAGGCTTTGGAACAGAAAGGTCCCAGAAACAGCCTGGTTGTACTTAAGACTGGTGGTCTCCTGAGACCATGTAGTGAGGTAGAAACAATGGTAGCTCCAAAAGTCATGCTGCTGTTTAACATGTCCTTTCTCACTCTGGTTTCTGGAGCTGCTGAGGAAGCATGCTGGCTCTAAGACATCATCCTTTTTGCTTCAAATGACCTGTATTAACTAATGGTTTGGAGGACTCAGGAGAATATGCAGGGCATGGATATCTGTGGAGAGCACTCAGTGCTCTTTGAAAACAAGAGACTCCTAACAAAATACTGTCATTTTTGGGTATCCATGTTGGGGTTTACCCCCTTTGGTACAAACTCCCACATTCTAATGGGAAATAGCCTGCACAATTGAAACTGAGGGAGCTGAAGCACCTTGGTATTTCTGGGAGTCTTGGAAGCTGCATATGCAAAATGGATTCATGGCTCTGGAAAATGTTGGCTGGAGAAGGGGCCACTGGATGGAGCTCTTGTCCTGTGGTTGGCCACCACTGGTTACCTGAGAGGTGACGAATTCTGCTAGAAAACCAGTCTTTGAACAAGGTAAGGGGTTGGGATTCTGGTCTGATAGCATGGTAGTGATATGTGAAAATTCTGTATTGCTTTATGAGAAACTCACACCTCCTGGTAAAGAAGGGAGAGCTCGAGCAGTGTGATTAGTTGTGGGCATTTGGTAGGCCACATTCATCAAGGTGAGCAAACAGGTATGGCCACCACCAATCTGGGAAAAACCCAAGTCTGAAATCTGTAGGTAAGGTTTTGGTCTAAACTGGTGACTCTGAGCTTTCAGAGACAAACACTTTTGATTTCAAATAAATTGCTCCCCTGAAGATCAACAGTTTTCCAGGTGTAAAGGGTAACAAATCCAGAAGGCAAGCTACATGTATGTACAGCTCATGTAGTTACTGACATCAAATGGGAAGCATTTCAGAGAAACATGATCCTGTGCTCCATGGAGATGTGTGGTCCAACTTCATTCCTGTTGTTGGCTGGGAGGAGCAGAATTGCAAAATCTGAGCCTCAGAGCTGCTGAGGTTGATACTGTTCGGAGCAGGGATTGCAGGGAGCTTCTTTTCTTTCAAAGAAGACCATGTATTTGTATTTGGCTGCAGGTGGTGGTTTGAAGCCATGTCCTGAAGTAAAGTGCTTTTAGCAGAAACATTTCCAAATGGTGTTTGCCCTAGTTTTGTGACAAAGATGTTGGTCAAGAGGAGATTTTAATATGATGAGTGCTTTGAGGCACAGTCTGAGGTACCTCAAAGGGTCCACCTTTTCTTCTTTCTCTAAGTAAAAAAGGGGAGGACACTTCTTCAAAACCTACTGAAGGTGTTTTTTTAAAAAAAAAAGACAAACTAAGTGTATTGTTTGACTTGACTGTTGGGCTTCCTTGAACTGAAACAGGCCATTTTGTGTCATTTTACCTGCCTTTTACCATGCATTTAAAATAGGGCCATTGCTAGTTGCCTGCCCGGTTAGGAGTTAAAAGGACAAGTGAAATAGGGTATATGACATATTGTATATGTTTAAGACATGGAGTTCTTTCAGAGGAAGGAATTAGAATTGGAATGCTTCCAAAATCCAGTTTTAATAAATTGTGTGTGACTTCAAAAAGGAAAGGTTGCTTTCTTTTCACTTGGTTGCTCTCCTTATAAAAAGAGTTTGGATCTCTAAGTGCCTACATATGTGCATGTGCATGTTGCAGCACCACCTTGGGCACAGGATTAGGATACTGACTGGTGGGATCTCTGAATTGTAAAATCACCTGTCAGAATACCTTGCTTTAAGGACTGTGACTTGCCGCTTCCTTTTTATTTTTGTTCACCAGTTTGGGATAATATTTGCAAATGCCTTGTTTCCAAAGAGAATTAAGTGTTTACTGCAGGAATTTGAGACTGGCTCAGGGTTGTCTGAGATGGAGCGTTTCAGATGCAGTTATGTGTCCAGCACTTTATTTTGTCTGCCTGCAAAAACTGTGAAGGATGTCATATGTGGCTGGTTTGCCCCTGCCATTCAGGAGAGAGCTAACCCTGCCTTTCCAACTCACAGTCCTGGCATTCCTTGTTAAAAATTCCTGACTGACTATTCAAAGCTTTCCTTATTCATGTCTGTGCAAAGATTATTAGGAAAATTATTAGGAGCTAGTGGTAGTCAGAGGCCTGATAATATAGCTGAAAGTAAACAGTGAGGTGGTGCAAAGTGGCACTCTTTTGAGGCTTTTTAGGGCGTGCTCCCGGCTGTTTTACCTGCTTGGTGCTGTTTGGACAGAACATGGCTTAATTCTCTGTGATGTGCTGGTTGTGGGCCACACACTTGCCTCCCTGCCCCAGCAGGAACTGCCTCCAAAATGGCATCCCAAGCCTTGGGTTGCTGGCTGTGGATGATGAGATACTGCTGGTAGAGAGGTAAGAAAATGAAAGAGGATGTGGGTCACATTTTTTTCAAGTTCTTGGTGGCATATGCATTATGGCACAATGCCCCTGGAAAAGTAAACAGCACTTCACGTTTAGTCATGCCCCATGCTTATTATAGTTCTGCTGAGGGATTCCAGCATCTTGCCAAGTGCTGGTCCGTAGCGCTGGATAGTCATCCCAGCCACAGAGCCATCTGCCTCGTGGGTGGGAAGAGCCTCTGACAGCTGGTGGAGATGCTGGGTGGGAAGAGCTGGTGCACAGACAAATGACATGCTAATCCCAAATCGGAAAAGGGGCGTGATGCCAGCCGTGCGGGATGGGGATTTTTGCCTGGCAGGTGTCTGCAGACCTGCTGGCTCCGCAGAACAGGCATTCCTTTCCTTCTGCCAGCGCTGGCCTCGGGCTCCCAAATTAGTCAACACTTGGGCAAAGCGTGAATAGAAATGACATAGCTGAAAATCTAACTGTGCCCTGCCTAGGTGCTTGTGAGGGTCATTGGGAAGGTTAGCACAGGGGTTTCTGCTGTGTAAGCTGCAGGAAAATTCTCCTGCCCAAATTCCTGCTTGCTTGCTGAGCTTTGACTGTAAGAACAGTGAAGAGAGAGCATGAGAAAGCTCTCCAAGGAACGAGCAGCAGGATAGGCTTAGGAAGGACAAAGTGCTGTGCTGAAGCTTGATTTTCAGCAGCTGGTATCTTCTAATATGAAGTTGCAGCTCAAAAATGTAGAGACAGAATATAAAAATACAGTGGTGAAAGTGACTTTCCATGCTAATGGCTAATTTTGCTTTCTGTTTTTAACTGTGCCCAGAGTCAGCTTTGAATTTACTTTCATGATGAAGACATCAGCACTGCCTGGTTTTGAGAATCAGGCTGGCATTTAAATGCAAGCTGAAGTCTATTTCTGTAAGTGTGATGCAGAGCACTCTCACCAAACTGTTAGAATTTCCTGCTAATTGTGGTGTTTCATTTCTGGCCAACTGCATTTCAGAATGGCCTCTCTCTAATGTGCTATTTACTGACTCTATTTTAGTAGATCAACTCCTCAGCTTAGCAATAGGAAATTTCTCTTCCTTGCTCAGTGTTCTAAAGCCCCTTTAAACCAGCAAGAAACCTATAGGTTAATGTGGTAATTTTTATTTATTAACTTGAGGTGGGTATTAAACTCTTCCTATTGGAATGTTGACAGTGTTCAACATTGAATAGAGATGCTGGCACATATTGTACAGAGGGCCTGGGATCTGTAATAAATAAAAAGGCCGTAAATATTTAAGGCCTATTACATCCCATCCTACCTTTAATACCTCCTTTAGTACCACTTAATGGAAAACAGCTTAAAGCAGATCTAGGAAAACAGCTGAAAACAAATCTGTGACACTCTGTTACTTGTGGAAAATGGAAATACGGTTTTAAGACAACGCAGACCATCTTGGTGCTCCCTACAGGACTGGATTTGTCAGCACGTGCTTCACACAGAAACACCTTAACTGACCCAGACCTAACCCCCCTTGGCTCCAGGCCCCCCTGAACCCCCCAGCCACTCTCTGCTGGGGCTCAAGGCAGTGGTCATGGTGCTGAATGGTGGAGGGGGGCAGCCCTCCTGGACTGGGGGTAATTGGGAGGCCACACACCCTCCTGCAGACAGCCCATCCTGTCTCTGGTTTCATCTCTTACAGTCCCAGAGTCATGGTGGGAATACTCACCCAGACTCGTTTGGGTTGGAAGGGACCTTTAAATCCAGCCAGTTCTACTCTTTGCCATGGGCAGGAACACCCTCCACTATCCCAGGTTGCTCCAGGCCCCATCCAGCCTGGCTTTGGACACTGCCAGGGGTGGGTCAGACATAGCTGTTCTGGGAAACCTGTGCCTCATGGCCCTCACAGGGAAGAGTTTCTTCATAATATCTAAACCTTCCCTGTGTCCATTTAAAGCCATTCCCTCTCATCTGGTCATACCTGCCCTGCCCTTGTAAAAATTGCTTTCTTGTTTGGAGAATGTGTCTCTTAAGAGGTGTTTTGGGAGTTTAGAGGGAAGCCTTCTAATGGGAGAGACAGTGCAGCCAACTGATTCTTAGCATTGGAACTGAATTTCTGCCCTCATGTTTTTACCTCTTTTCAGTGGAGAAGGAAGTTAATCTTTTTTCCCTGTATTTATTGAAGGACTGAATGTGGTCAGGGTAACTGTTAAGTGGAAAGCAAGGGGTTACTAACATGAGAAACAAGTCTTTCCAGGGCTTAGAATTCCCCATCTGTAGCCTGTGGTGGTGCAGACATAGCTCGGAATACCAACAACCGTGTTTTCAGATTCCTCAGCTTTTGTCTTCTTCCAGTGAGTCAGTATCTATTTCTGTGCGAAAAATTGTAACATAAAACACCTTAAAAGCACTGATCCCTACAACAATAAACAATTGAAAGGAAAAATTGAATCCTTCCTCCAGCAAAAAATCAGAGCCAAACTGTGCTTCCAAGGAAGAGCGTTTTGTGATGTCCTTGATAACAGTAATAACAATAAAGGTCACGACAGCTCTGTCATCCTGAGACTTGATGTTGCTTGCTTAGACAAGTGGCCCCTGCTGAGGCTCAGATCAGGTACGTCTGATAACGGGGATGGAACAGCCATGTTTATTTTTAAAATGTGTCAGAGAACCTGTTTCTGGTCCTTGCTCTTCTGTAGCAGTCAGGTATTTATTTACATGGTCTGAAGCTCCAGGGATTCTCCCGTAAAAAGGAGTTTATGTATCTGAACAGTTCGTACCTTTCCTTCCCCTTTGTGTGCTGATGGCATGAGATCTTAGTATGGAAGATGGAATGGGAATGGGATATTCCGTATCTAAGATTGCGCTGTTGCCAGAAAGGACGGTTTCACCCTTTGTTACTTTGTAAGGAATAAATTGTAAGTATTGGTGGTGTAAAATCTGATTTTGCGATGATATTGCATATTAGAAAATATCACGATGATGCAGTGGACATAGAAATCTATCAAAGTATTATAGAAATCTATCAAAGTATTTCTGAGATGGTCAGGAGTGTGTTTTTTACTTTGTGTGCTAATCCATATTGAAGAAAACAAATCAGGAATCTCATGGATGGCATTACCCTGTGAACCAAGTGTGCTTTGAAAAACTAAATGGGTGAACATGTCTGTGCTTGGTTGTTTTGTATATTTGGGCCCTTCTGGTTTCAAAGTCTTAGCAACTAATTTGAAAATTAATTGAGAGCACTGCATTTTGATTTGAAATACAGACAATATAAATACAGAAGTCAATGACCTATTCGAACAAGTCAAATTAACTAGCAGCAGGAAATCTGAATATACTGGTGAGGCCTTATTTTGCAAGACCCTCACTTCTCTTGCTGGAAATGAGAAAATGGCTGATGATGTGTAAATTGGTAAAGGTCTTAAGGGGGGGACATCCTAGAGGCCAGACTTAAGCAGGTCCTTACAGAGTGAGGGAGAAAGATGCTGGATTTTGAAGTCAGAGTTCAGGATCTCTCCTAGAGCCCACAGGAAAGACTCTGGGACCCTTCTGTAAGCAGACACTTGTGCAAAGATTGTGAAGGACATCTTTCAGTTGCCAAAGGAGAGGGAATATGCTGTTTAGCAGGTGATGGGAATTTACCAGGAAAGGTTAGAAAACTGCAAAGTCTGGATCCTTTTGTACTTTTAGACGCTTTTCCGTATAAAGCCAAAGACAGGTTGTTGTTTTAACACTCCGGGAGTGCTTGGTCACAAAATAAATGTGGATGCTAAACATCACTTAATCATTTTACCTGCCTGCCTGATTTGGTAAATGCCTGAATTACTCTGCTTGCTCCCTGTTCTGGGGGACAGGAGGGAGCTCAAGCAGCAGCTGCAAAACTGCAACACTTTGGGACTTAGATGGAGGAATCTGGTTTTGTATTTTCCTGTACTACCCCGGGGGTCTTTGAACATAGTTTTCTTTATGACTCCAAGAAGCTCTTTTGAATCCAAGTCCCAACGTTTTGGGTCTCCCTTTTCACAAAGGTATTCAGTTCAAGGAATGTGGTGGGCACAATGAAGTTTTCCTTGGTGTAGTTGCCAGTGTCTTCTGTTCTGAGTGCTCCAATTGGCAAGTGGCATTGCATGAGTGTCATGGATGAAGTTGTTGGGTTGCAGTGCATAGGACACATTCTCGCTGCTTTCTGGTATTCACTAAAACCAGTGGACTTGAAATAAATAATGTTCAACTGCTCTAATTTTAGCATAAAATTAAGATAACTTGTTGACCAGCATCATTGTCCCAAAGAGCGTAACATTATCCAAGAAACCAGCAGGACTCATAGGCACGTTCTGCTGGAGAGTGTTCGCACAATATCCACCATAAACTGTTGTCTGTTGCTATGAAACAATCTGAGATGATCAAATGGTGGATAAACATTGCATAACTCATCAAAGAGATCAAGTAAGGTGTAGAGATAAGGGATGGAAGTAATTGTGGCACTAGTAGAGACTTGGGGAGGGGTAGAGAGCTGAGGCTGGAGAGCAGCATTGAAACCGTGTAGGCAGGAAGGAATAGACATCGTAGTTAAAACACTGGTGCAAGTTCTTGTAGGAATCTGCATGCCTGGTACTTTAGTCTGATCTCATGGTATCTTAGAAGGATTTCTTCTTCTTCTTCCCATGCAAAGGAGTCAGAAAATATTTGTACCAAAAAAATTAATATTGAATAATTTTTCTTACTTTGTTCTGTCTTGTTGCTTAGTTAGGAGCTTCTTCATCTTAAAAGAATGACCACTCTCTTTGCAATGATGCCTTTTATAACATGAATGTTCCACCGTGTCAGAGCATCCAGGTTGACAACACAGAGTTTGCTTCCCAAATCACTTCAGAATCGTGCTTCTTTCATGTGTTTGTTCAGGTTTATTAAGTCCATTCTTGTCATCCCTTAGCAGAAGAGATCAAACAGAAGATAAACCACTCATGCCTGAAGCAGCATTCCTGTATTGCCTTACTGCCTATTCTTCCAGAGGTACCTTACTCCATCCCACCCGGAAAAAGTGCTCTGGTAAGAAGTGTAGCTTTGCTCTGTGTTCTCAGGGTCAGCAAACAGAGAATCTGGCAGGTTGGCAGAAGAGGGGGAATTTTCCAGCAAGCCCCTAAATGGCCATGGAAAATGGCTGACCGCTCAAAGGGAAGGGGGATGGAGTAATGTCAGCTTTTTGGTTGACGAGTAAGAAAAGGCTTGGCAGGTTTTTCAACCTGGTGCTTGTCTGAGGTAGCAAAAAATTTCAAGTGATTTCAAGAGAAATGGATTCCCCCGCTGATTTCACTGGGTGCCAGTTCCAACTTGGAGATAATGTTTAGTAAATTGAGTTAAAACTCCCCCGCTTTTCAATACAGGAAGGAGGAGAGAGATTCTGTTAAAAAGAACTGCAGAGACCATTTCAGAGCTCTTGTTTCTGGTGACCTTTTAATAATGCACAGCAGGACTGAAAGCAGCAGTGGTCAAGTTCCTTGGCTTCAGAAAAATGAACCCTATTTTCTGAGGCTGGGCTACTTCAGCCTGTGACATTCATGGCACGTAACATCTTACAGGCTACCGGTGGCAGTTCTACGAATGTGACAACGGGGTGTCAGCTCTGAGAGGAAGGAGCCTTTTTTATGTCTTTGCATCCCAGATAAATCCCCTTGTGTTTTGAATTTTGGCGTCTTCAGTTGATTACTCATGCAAAAGCGTGAGGGGAAATACTACAGAGCTAATTATAATCACTTTTAATTAGATCCTGCTGCAACCCCTGCAAAGAAATTTTAAGTGAGTGATGCACATAGTCTGTGAGATTGGTGCTGCTTTACAACCAAATTCCAAAATCATAGAATCCTGGAATGGTTTGGGTTGGAAGGGACCTTAAAGCTCATCTGGTTCCAAGCCCCTGCCATGGGCAGGGACACGAGTCTTTGCAGTATGTTAGTATGGGTCCCAAACCATAAAGCATAAAGGAGTGTTGGAGTACATGGACATCTAAGTATTCTCTTGATATTTGGGAACTTGGTGAGGCAGCTAACAAAGCAGGAATTTTTGATGAAATTCCGGGTTACACGGGAGTGGGAACCATTTCAAATATCCGCTCTGTGTCCTGAATGTGAAATAGTTCTTAGGAAACTGTTGTCTAAAAGATCTTGCAAAGTTACCTGCTTAAACAATGTGTCATTCCATGCCTCCTGTAGCATTAGCAACAGGAGTGAGTGGTGTTATTCCTGTGAGGAATAACAGGACAGGATGTATGGAGATATGGTTAGCTGTAAGTCTCCCATGTCTCTTCTTCCTGTGATTTCTCCAATCACAAAGAGCTTAAAGCAATAATTTTGTAACTAAAGAACTGGATGATTTGTTGTTGTTAATAGGAAAATTCTTAAAATTCAAATGAATCCTCATTTTGAAACTCTTGCACTTGTAATGGATCAATTGACCCAAGTTTTCCAGGACCTTTAAGGCTGTGCACAGCCCTCCCTCTGGAATGGCTGAAATGCAGGGCTGGGAGTGCTCTCCCTCCACTTCAAGGGCTGTTGTGCTTGTCAGTTTTATCAGGCTCTCTGCGAAGGAAGTTCTCCTGGCTTCTTGTTTGTGGAGATCAAAGCATGGAGAAGTTTGAGAAACTCGAGTGGGATTCTGTGAGCCAGTGGTGCTTTCTGAAATTCAAGTCAGAGTCTTTAACCCTGGTCCCACTGGCAAATCAATAAAGAGGCAAGTTAGTAACAGAAATAAATTAATTCCTTTCTTCTTTGCTTCTGAAAATGCCCATAAAAGGATTTTAGGATCTTTCTTTAGGGTCCTCATTCTACAGACAGCAAAACTGTTCTTCTTCTATCCATTTATTTAAATATTTTCCCCTCCTTTCCTCACCAGTGTTCATTTTGGATCTTGTCTTTAAGACGATGTAAGGACAACACTCTGGAATGAGTTGCCTCCCCTTATAGGTTTAACCAATCCCTTTTCACCAATAAGGAACCAATACAAGTAGATACAACTGAAAAAAATAACAGTTTACTAAAAAGGGGATCAGCAGCAGGCTGAAAGCAACAGTCAATGAGTTCTAGATACAGAATTGCTAAATCTCAGAACCCCACAACAGAGAGCTGAAGTGCCAGACAAGTGGTGACAAGTCCTCTTGAGAGAGCCTTCCCTCAATACTGACCAAAAATCAGATGGAGGAAATATGTTCAGCAAGGGCATAGTACAAGTATTCAGACATGTGGACAGGATCCATATAAACTACTAACTTTCTAACAATGGATGGAATAGTGTATTTTAAAGAGATTTTCAATGCTGTCTCAACAACTCCAACAGATAAGAAATTTATTTTGTTTTTTTTTCTGAAACAGCTCTAAACAAACATGTTTGGGTCTGAACTGTGTCTTTTCCAAGAGCATGTTCTGCTTCTTCATGTTTTTAGTAGGGATTTAGAGGGACATGCAGACAGGTGGTGAAAGCTACAGATTGAGCTGGCCTGAGCAGGGATGTGACTTGAGCCTGTCATTCCCATGGAAGAGATCCAAAACTCTCGGGTAGGATGTCCAGAGGCTTGGCAATATGGGGTGCTGCAAACTGAGAGGGAATCTAGTGCATGCAAGTGTCTGGAGGGTGGGTGTCAAGGGGATGGGGCCAGGCTCCTCTTTCGAAAGAGGGCCTCAGACAAAGGAGTGCAGAATGGGACGTGGAGTATGGACTCAAGGGTGGCATTGCTTGGTCTTAGGGTCCTTGTGCTCAACTGCCTCCTCTGGGGTGTATTCCTGCTGCAGCCCTGCACCAACTCCCTGGCACCTGGCGTGGGCCCTGCTGAGCGGGAGCAGGTTTTGTATGTCCTGTGCTGGAAGCAGGCTCTCCAGAGAATGAATTTGCTTTCACTAAAGCTTTGCATGTCCTTCTGCAACTTATCTTTAAGGGCACATCTGGAGTGTTGAGTGCCACAGTGTTTTAGTATGACCCATTACTTGTCTGACAGCTGTGCTAGCTGTAGAAGCCAGAAATGTGCATTTTAACAGGCAGTTAAAAATAGCTTGGTTTGTTATAAATCACCCTCCCCTACCTGGTATTAATTTCCATGGAGCTGAAGAATTTAAAATTCTCCTGGTTTCTGCAATGGCTGCACCCTGAATTCAGAATATTGCCCCTTCCAAACAGGTTTTAATGACATCAACAGTAAGTTCTTTCCAATGTACTGAAATCCTTAAGCCTTTAAAGGAGAGAGGACTGCTGGATACTCTGCTGTGTTCTTCTCCTGTGTCTTTTCGTTCTTTTTCTTTTACCTTGTAACTTTGAATTGAACAGGATTAAATTCTTTATTAGGTGCTCTTGAACTAGGAGCAGTATTGCTTTGGCTTTGTTCCCAAGTACAAGTTAATGTAAGGAGGTGGCAATCCAGCTTTCCAAAGGGAAAAAAAACCCCAATAAAACAGAATAATCTGATGGGCTGGTTATCAGCCTGTGATTACCTGTTCAGGTGTAGCAGACTTGTATTTTCCCAGGTGATTTGGCACTACTGACTTCATTTGGACCAGGTATGAAAATACTGCTATGTTTCTGTTTCCTAAACCAGAACACATCAGAATACATCTTCCTGTGGTCACTATCCTTGGATAACTCAGAGGGCAAAAACCAGGCCAAGCTTCCTGCACTGCACACTTAATGTGCTGGTCTGAATCTTATTTCTAGAATTTATTTCTGTTCTCATTTCTATCACTTAGTACCATTCCTTAAATCAATAATTTTTTTAAAGGTTTTCAGACTTATTTCCTAAAATTCCTAGCAAAAAGGTAGCAAGAAAAAATGAGTGTTGTGAAGAGTTAATTACAGAAGAAAACTCTTCTGAAGCTTAACTGGAGGCTAATAATGAGTTTCCATTGCCTGGAGGTATGTTGGAATGAGAAGGAAATGGGAAAGGCACTGGAGTGGGGCTAAATTGTTTTGTTTTCTTTCCTATGCTGGAGATGTCAGATGAATAAGTCCATTCCTCTTTGTACAGGTACATCACAGGTGAGAGCATCTCCCCCTGTGCCTGGTCCACTTCCATGCTAAGCATGTAGGAGCAGAGGCTGTCTGTGAGCCTCTTTGTGCAGCTCAGCAGGCTCTGGGGCAAAGCAGGGCGCTGCCAAGTGCTGCACAGGAGTATCCAAACACTGCAGCCCATGCTGGTGTTACACAGCTACGCTTGCTGCAGAACTTCAAAGGGAAAGGCAAAAAGCAGTGCTTCAGCCATACGTGACCTGAGCTGATTCATGCTGTGAGTTAATTCTTTTCCAGATACTTGCAATGTCTGAGACTGAGGGGAAAAGGGATTTCCTTGGGAACGGCTTTTGAGTTTTGTATTTTATCTTATATGCTTGCCTTGAAAAGGGAGACACATGCTCTGTTTGCTTGTAACTGCTGAGTAAAGTATGTGATGGGTTTAGATAGAACTGGAAGTAATGTATACTGCATGTTCCAAGAGAGTTGGCTGTGGAGAATTAATGTAATTAGAAAATCTTACCCATCTTAGTGTCTGAGATATGGGTTTTGTGGAGGTATGATTTGCATTTTGAATGAGTAGTCAAGCCCTTGCTTTTGGTTCAGAATCAGGATGAGGGCAAGTGTAGGTGTAATGAAGAGTAACCCAAGTGACATAAGGGAGGAACCTGCTAAACCACAGGTCTCCAATGTCTTCAGTGCTTCTGTACATCAAGAAAATGTACATCCTGGTTCCCAGTCCCAGTTCTGCTCTGCTCCCTTCTTTCTTTTTGGTGGCAGGTGTGACCTGGCCTTCATCTGGAACTAGATGCAGCTCTCCCTTCTCGTTATTGCTTCTGCTTGTTGGCAGCCTGGAGCTGAAACATGAGATCGTGGTTGTGCCCTGTCTCCTCGCACGTCTGCGCGTGCTGCCCTGAGGTGGGGTCCCATGGCAGCAGTGTGGGGAGGGCACACAGCAGGACGTGAGGCTGGCTTGTGGAGGGACCATGTTTCCAGGAAAAACACATGAGGGGAGGGATGGGCTGAGGTGAGCAGGGTGAAGGGTCAGTGCTCGGGTCAGCCCCAAGATGGGCAGTTTGGCCCACAGACAGGCAGCCAACACGTATTTACTTACAGTGTCACTGGGCAATGGGCTCGCCTTACACCTGTGGCATCTGCAGAGCAAATTGTAGTAGTGGGATATTGCAGTGTGTCCTGGACCCCACACCCTCTGTGCCAGCAGAAGATAGGTTGGGTGTTCATGGGGTGGCCCCCGCTTCGGGGCTCACCCCGATGGTGGTGGGCATTGCTGCTCTTGCTTAGCTTTCAGTGGCTTTAACGGAGACGCTCCCACAGCCTCTTGGGCAAATGAAGCAAAATGTCACGTTGGGGAAACTATTTTGATCCCTTTCACTGGGGGGGCAGAGGGGCGGGAAGAAGTGGGTTATAGTAAATGTCATACAGGCCTGAAGTTAGAGTGTGTGTCCAAGTGGGACAGTGTTTGCTGGGCTCTGCCTCTCTGAGCTGGAGCAAATGTGGAAGGCAAGCTGCTGCGAGCCGTTGGTTCTCCTGCTCAAGGAACCCATGGGACAGCTGGATCTCTGGAGGGATTGGAGGTGGGTCTGCGCAGCCGGGTTTGGGATGGGTCGCTGAGAGGCAGAATCGATCAGGAGGGGTACAATGACCTCCAGTCTGAAATTATAGCTCTGCCTTTTCTCTCTGTGCCAGACTTGGTATTTCACAGAGTTTTTCCTGTTGATACGGGTCATGACCTGTATAAGACTCTTCACAGGTGCAAGGTCTTTTGCACCAGTTGTGTTGTTGTAACCAGGAGAGCTTTCCAGAGAATTTAGGAACTGGAGAGTCCTCAAAAAGACAGCTCTGAGGTTCTCACAATCCTGTGCCTTGCAACAAGTCTGAAAGAATCCAGACATCCAGTGGAAACCTGTCATTTTGCTGTGTGTTCCTGCTTGCTTAATTGCTGGTATGTGGATGATGACAGAGTGATTTCATGAAAATTCTTTTTTTTTTTATCCCATGTGTGATCTGTCTAGCCTGTGCTAGCATATACAGTTACTTCTCAGATAACATCAGGCTTGTGGTTTGTTGTCAGTGGCAGGTGCTCTTGCGGAGCCAACTTTTTGATCTGTTTAAATCATTTAGATAAGTGGCATAACACCTCCCTGGAACACTGGGATAGCAAGATAAACCACGTTCCGTGTTAGGAAGAGAAAGGTTGTGTGTCTCTCTGTATCACTCAGAAGCAGTTGAATGTTTTTCAGCATTAATCTGCAGCCATAACGACCCAACTCAAACCTGCAGTTATTAATTGGGAGTAGAGCCAGCAAATGCTGTAGAGCTGGAACTGATATTCTGAGAACTGTGGAAAACAAAGCCGAGGAGAGGAGAAGTGAAGGGAGTTGGTTTGGGATAACTGTGTGTAGAAGGAACAATGAGGGACAGAGGAAGGCAGGGGAGGTGTAATAGTGGGCTCTGTGTTTCTCAGAAAGACCTGGCTGGGAAGATGTGGAATAAATAAGACTTTGAGTCATTCCTTTTCCATACTGGAAAGCTTCCTAAACATGTCATCACAAACCATCTGCATGCTGAAGATGTGCAATTTGATAAGGTATGATAGATTGTAAGTGTGACAATAGTAAGGGCATGTCTAAACACAAATATTTTCCTTCTCCCATGGAAAATGTTTGCACACACTTCTCAGTGGAGCAGGGGAACCAAAGTACTGGGATATATTGCTTTTGCCGCAGTAAGGGAAAAATGGGAATGACATCCTGGGGGGGAGAGCTTTGGAGAGTTGATCTGGATGCTACAGCTTTCCCCAAGAGCCACAGGGCAGAGACCGCTTGTCCTCTGCAGGGGTTGCTGCCTGGCTCAGGGTCTTTTCCCTGTCCCCAGCTGCATCTTCTGCCTGCTCCCAACCTCCAGCACAGTGATGAGGGCAGGGGTGGCCAGGGGCCGCCCAGGAAACCCTGCCTTGGGACTTCCTGATGCCTGTGCTGGGAAACAAGAGCGGCTGTGGGAGCGCTCGGGGCTGTGGCACAGGTGAGAGGGTGGGGAGTGCAGCGCTGGCTCTCTGCCAATGCCATTGCTTCTTGCCGTTCTTTCTCCTTTTATTTTCTTTCCCCACCCCAAAGCATGGGAATGTAGTAATTGCATTTTGACCCAGTTTCCAAAATCACTGTAGCATAGGCTTTGGGGGGAGGGTGGGGTGGGGTCAGGGGGAGCCACTTAGGAAAGAAAACCAACCATTACCTACTACCAGAGGGGCAGGAACAGCAGCAGACTGTTACAAGTATGCACTAACAGCCTTGTAGAACAACTGTTATCCTGCATGTTTTTATGGGAGAAAAACAAAGGTAATTGCGTTTACATTTTTTTGATATTTGATCCCTGGTACACAAACCTTATGAGCCGGAGTTCAGGTCGCCTTCAGCTGAAGCCCTGTAAGTGTAGAGGCTTGTGTCAAGCGCCTGGATTTTCAAAACTTGGCTGGAGGTCTCATGGCAGCCTTTCTTGTGGTTATTTCTAGTACCTCTGCCTGCCAGTTGGAATGCAGGGCTGTAGATCTGTGAGGAAGTGGAAAGGGATGGGTGTAAGTGCCTGCATGGAGTAGGAGCCCTTAATAGCAAGAGGCTTAGGTTAAGATGGGGTTTTGAAATGCGCAGAGACTTGGGGAGCAGATGTAAGTATGAAATTCAAACTAATTTCCTCATTCTGGCTATGGAAAAAAGGGCCTTTGAAGTGATTTCAAACAGCAATTAATATCCCTTGGAATCTCCCCATCAACTCAGTGAGGAGTCTTGATGTGAGAAGCTGGAATTTAACCTTACAAAGTAAGATAGGTGGGAAAGGGGAAAGAAAGGCCAGAAGACGTTGTCTTGAGGGATGAGAATACAGTGTCCCCCAGCTTCTGTGGCATTGGTGTCCTCACTGCCTGTGCCCCTATCATGAATCAGGGGTGGAATCTGGAATAGTTACACGTTAGGCCTAGGGATACCACCAGTGCTTGAACATGCATGACGCTTCCTCTGCTGCAGTGGAGAAACAAAGGATGTCAGTGCCCCAGGCTGCATTTCCCACCATAAGCAAGGCTGTACATGAAGACAACATCATGCCTTGGAGAGCAGGTCTTGGCTGCTCCACTGCAGATAACAGCTTGTTAAGAGAATGCTCTGGCCTCAGAGGATGAGCTGGTAGGTGTCTTGAGGATGTCCCCTCCCTTGGTGAGGACAGATGGGAGCTTTGAGGTGGGACCATGAGTGTGGGGGAAAATATAGCCAGAAGTTCAAGGCTTTGTGAAATGGAGATATTCCTCACGTGTTTGTATTAACCAAATGATATGTGAGATTCTCCAAAGGCAATATTTTATTCTGGAGTTGTGCAAGCATAAAATGAAAGCCTGCCCTTTGACAGCACTCGTATTTTCTTAAAATGCTCCACCAGGACATGCTGTCCCAAATATCTGTCAATACTCCGTCATGCCTGAGCCCTAAAGCACACAGAGCAGGATGTTGTCTCAGGACAGTCATCTCCTGTTGCTACACAAATGTTGAGGTGAAGCCTGAGTTTATTAGTTTTTAAGGCAGAAGATATTGTTTCTGCACATTTTTATTTCATACAGTGCCTTAATTTCTATTAGTCTTAAAATGATATGCCCTGGATTTATTTTGCTTGCTGGAAGGCTGGAGAATCTGAGGCCAGCTGGACATTTCATCTCTTCTTTGTGACAGCCTGGTCCTTATGGCTGTTCTTGCAGCTCAGTGCTCCTGAGGTTCCACTGCCTGCCCTTCCCAGTGCTTCCAGAGCACCAGGCACTCCTTGCCCTTGAACTTCTGCTCACCAAATTGCCTCCTTCCTGTGGAGAGGAGCTTGGGAGCTTGTATGTGGGTTGTTGACTGCAGCCTTTGCTCGGAACTGCTGCTAGAGGTAACCACGAGAGGTATTTAAATAGGTGGTTTCACCAACAGGTCTTGTGGGCAGGTTTCTCACCTGAGCTTTCTGGTGCTGCCTTACATAAAATGCACAGCTTAGCAATTGCTGAATGTGGGGAGTGACACTCAATATCATGGAATCACAGAGTGGTTTGGGTTGGAAGGGTCCTTAAAGGTCATCTCATTCTAATCCCCTGCCATGGGCAGGGACATCTTCCGCTAGACCAGCTTGCTGGATATCTGACAGGGCTGGACAGGGAAGTTTTTCATACCTACAGGTATCTATCCAAAGGTTTTTCAGTGGAGTGTGTGCTTCTGGGTGGTTTCACCTCAGATTGTTTCTCCCTTTCTTTGGGATGAATCCCAAAGGTCTGGGGCTACATGCTGGGGTATTCCTCATCTGCCTATGCTTGCAGGAGCTGCTGCAGCAGAAGGCTGCAGAGTTGGAAAGAGCATTGAAAGAGCAGCCAGCTCTCAGGGATGCTTTTTCCTTATTTTTTGGCCTTGTTTTTGCTTGGACAATACATTTCTTTAGTTTCACTTTCACTATGCCTTTTTTTTTTTTTTCCCCCTAGAATGCTTTGCTCTTCCGACAGCCCTAAAGTGGCAAAGCCCTTTTGGAGTTACATATGCTCCTGGGGAACTGCTGTTTGCTCTATGCTAGTCTGTTTCTGCTGGAATTACCTAACAAATAATTTAAAAGTCATTAAGTCCTCAAAGCTTTATTTATAGAGTACAAATTTCTGGCTAAATGTGACCTGCCAATGTTTGGGTTTCAATGTTTTGTTTAGGAAATGTTGATATAAAAGATGAGAGACAGAACAAGGGATGTGAAAATCCAAAGCAGTGAATGATGCTGCTGTTTAATTATTTGAAAAGAAAAGAAAACATTTCTGATGACCCAGAATAGACAATGGCATAATAAGCTGAAGCCCTAGGCAAAGAAGGAAAAAAAAAGTAAAAAAAGCAAAACAACGAAGCAAGCCAGCCTTTGGTGTGCGGCATCAGAAATTGTGTCCTCCTTAAAAATTATCTGGAGTTTAGAAATGAAACGACATAAGGGAAAATATGATGGACTTACTGTATTGTAAGTACCAGCTGGGTAGCCTTTTTCTCCATATCAAAAGAGGGTCTGCAGAGGGAAAACCAGGCAACACTTGAAAAGTTAACCAGTGGAAATGCATTTTTCACTGGGAATAGAGTCTGTATTATCACAATAGGAAAATGGTTAAAGGCAAAGAGCTGAGATGAACTGTGAAAAATAAAAAACATTGAGATGAATATCTGTTGTTTAAATTGGCCAAGTAAGGGGGAAATAGTGTTCCAAGAACAATAAACCTAAATGACAATGTAAATCAATCAATGATAGCTTGTCTGGAGCTGAGCAATATAGATGTCCATGGATTTACTGTGTAGTTTCCTACTGTGGTAGTTTTACAGCTTTCTTACAAGTATCCATTGTAAGGCATCATCTGAGAAGGCCACTCAGGTGTGTATATGGTTGGATTAGGTAGAGAAGTCGGTGATTTACCTGTGTTACTGATGGTGTATTTCAGATTTCCTGCTGTTGCCATTTGGCATACCCAAAGTCCTGTGCAGATATCCCAGATGGCATTTTTTACATCAGGAAAAGATGTGGTCTTGAATTAAGAGGATCACAGTGACCTGGCATTCAAGTTACTCTTTCCTGCAGGATATTGGATGCTCAAGACCAGATGCTCTCAGTGTTGGAGAGGCAAGGTTTCAATTTTAGAGAAGCAGGCAGGAAGCACTGTACATCAGGGAAACCATCCCTAATCTTGATGCCTGTCACCATCTGCTTGTGGGAAGTTATCTTCAACCAGAGGGTAAGAAGGCTGGCTGGGGACTGCTGTGTTTTGACAGTAGAAATCCAAATAAGTTGTAATTTTTGTCTATACTAGGAAGATTTTGATAAAGACAGTGGTTATTGCTCTGTAAGGATTCGGTGCTCGGAAAAATCAGTCTGGACCACAGTACAGGTGCTCTACAAAAGGGCTGAAGGGCTTGTTGGCCCATCCCTCTGAGTTTTCTTGGTGGCTTTTTTTTTTGGCCCAGGATGCCAATAGCTGAGGAATGAGGAAGAGAAAGAAACTCATCAAAATGACAGCCAGGGAGAAACTGGGAAAAGAAGAAATCTTCCTGCTGTAAAGAAATCTTCCTGCTGTAAATACTGCTCATCCTATTTGCAGCCCACCCATATCAGGTCTGTACCCCTTTTTCATGTGGATACAACGAGTCTTGTGCTCAAGGGGATTGACTTCAGCCTTGGATTTCCCTCCTACCCTGAGAAGTGAAAGGGTCCTGTGTCCCTTCTGACCTGCTTTCTGTCTGAACTTGCTTTGAAGCAGAGAGCAGGTGATGTGTTTGAGAGTACAGAAGTGCTTCAGTCAGCTCGGCTGCTTCCTTAGCCCTCCCCTTCCAGAGAGGGGGAGTATTTGTTGTCCCAGTGTCCCAACAGTTGGAGGTGGCGGAAGCGTGTGTTTCGGCATCCTACGCTCTGGTGGGTATTGTGGATGTAGGAACAAACACACTTTCTTTATTTTAACAAAGCCCTGTGTTTTTGGCTCTGACCAAAGGCTGGTTTGGCCTCGTTCCCTGTAGCACGGAGCAGGACACGAGTGGAGGCGTATGAAATCCGCTTTCTCCACTGCTCCCTGGGGCCGCAGCATTGAGCCCGCCCCCATGCCCACTGCCAAGGGGATGCTGGCAGCTCACCCCCTCGGGGGGCTGCCCGGATCTGGGGGTGCTGGGGGGGACAGGGAATGGGAAACGGGGGTGCCTCCCAGCAGAGGGCCCCCGAGCAGCGCCACCAGCTCCCAGCCTGCACTCTCCTGGCCCTGAGCAGCTCCGGGGCTCCTGGCAGAGAGGGATGTGCAAGGTGTGGCCGTTTGGTGTGCTCTTGGAGGAGTTGCTCTTGCTGGAAAGATAAGGGATGTTTTTGTAAGGAGATATAAGCGTTTTAAAGAATGCAGCCCTGGAAGTTGATAGGAGACTGGCAAATCTTGCACACAGGTCTCTGCAAAGCCCAAACCTCTGTTGCTTCCCAGAGGAGTGGAGCACAGCTTATGTTTTCTAAGCTCTTGAGGTGAACATGTTGTCCTTTCAATGCTTTTGGACGCTAGTAGAATTATTGGAAGGTAGCAGAAGCAAGTGCCCCAGCTGGTGAAATCCCCATGGCTCTTCTCCTTGTGCCCTGAATGAAGGAACTACTGTGACCTGAGTGGCTCTCCAAGTGCTCCAGGATGGCTCATCGCTCTCAAGCAGACGTGGTGCATTATTCATGAGAAGCACATCAAGCACTTCACAAAAACCCCCTTAACCCTCCAGCATTCAGTTCTGTCTTACCGCAGCTGAATGTTTTTCAGCACCTCCTGTTACTGTCTCTTCCAAAAGAGTGAGCCAGGGCAGGGGATCAGTGGAAATTTGGCAGTTTTTCTTCCAAGGGCCCTGCAGTGGTTTCACAGGCAGGACAGGCAGGGCTGAGCAGGTACTCTTACAGAGCCAGCACACCATTGCATGTTGTTTTCACTGCAGACTGAGGCAGGCCTGTTTGAAAGGCAGGACCGATTCATCAAGTTTCCAAAAGCAATGGGTTTGCCCACCTTAGACCTTTACTAATCAGCTGTCAGGGATTGTTTGCTGAGATGCCATGTTCTGTTGAGATTTCCTGGGAAGTGGATGGAAAGGGCAGGCAAGTTTTGATTCTTGGTGACTTGAATACAAATCTGAGAGCTACAGAGTTGCTTTTTGTGGTTCCCTTGGAAATCAGTGCTATTGTACTAATTCAGCTGTAATACTAAGGAATGCAGTGCAGGAATTTGTTGAGTTCAGCAGCTAAAATGACTGCAAAACCCATGTCTATGTAAAACAGACCAAAAAACCCCTGACACCTCAAGGTCCCAAGGAATAGCTGTGATCAAGGATTGAGTCCTGAAAATGTGCATGAAGGATTTTGTTGGTGTAAAAAGGATTTCCTGCGTGTACAGGGGTGTTCGGGGTGAGTGGCTTTTTTCATGATGACCTGGCACTGACATTATTCAGCCAAGGAAAAGATACTGAAAGCCTCTGTGATAAGTACAGCTGTGGTCTCTTTGCACCTAGATCCTTCCACTGAAATCTTTTTATCCTCTGAAACTTCCTGACTTAGGCTGAATAACTCCTCACTTAATCCAACGCAAATATTTTATCACTGGGCAGTCTGCACAAACCCCTGGAAGAGCAGGAGCTGCCAGTTTCCATCTCATTCAGCATTGCCTCTGACTGACAACGCTGTGGTCAGCATGAGTGGCTTCTGAGGAATCTACCAGAAATGCTGCAAGATATATTTATGGAATAACCTGCCCACAGGGAAAGTTTTACCCTACCAGTTCTGCCAAGCATGCGCATGTGTGTTCTCTAATCTTTACCATCAGAAATTTGCCTGTTCTCATTATCCATACACATGTCAGACACTGTCATTGACAGTGATACCTTGTGCGACCTCGCTGGAAAATGAGTTTGTGAGTTAGCTGAGTGAGGAAAATGTGTGTGTGCTGGATGAGAAGGCAGACCAGTAATACTTGTATAGCAGCAGGCACTTTGGTGAAGGTGGCATCCTGTCCTGTGCCCTGCTGAGGCATTGCCTAGGCTGGGATGGGAGGCTGGCGATGGCAAAGGCCACTGGCACAGCTTTTCCTCTCCAAGGCTTTGTGAGCAGGGCTGAAGCCAGCAGGCTTGAAAGGCAGGTTCAAACAGTCAGCCAAAATCTTCCCAAGTCAAACTGGTTCTCTGTGGCCTGTGCAGTGAGGGGAATGCTAGCGGGCTGTTGTCCTGACTGACAAGCTCCTCTCTGGTTATTTAATCAAGCAGAGAAAATATTGGAAATGGCTGGGGAGGCTTGGAGAGGGAACGTAGGAGCCAAGGTGTGTAAGCAATGCCAAAAGCTACATATATACATCCGTCGGACAAGTCGGCTCTAGCCAGCGGATTTTATTTTGTCAGTCACAATGACAGACAGGATTATTAGTGCATTTTACTCAGGTGTTTCTCTGCACTTTACTCAGGTGTTTTTCTGCACAGAGAGTGTACTCATTTGCAAACTTGGTTGAGGCTCATTAACTGCCCTGGCTCATGATATAAGGACTTCTGGAAATGGCTCTGGTAGTGTTTTAGATGATTAAATGCAGCGATGTTATATTTAAAGACTGACTTGGAATTGTGCATCCTGATGACAAAACATTTTTTTAGCCAGAAAATTCAATGCACAGGTTTAAAATGATAGTATTTGAAGTTACAGTGAATTGTGAAGAACTGGAATTGGTATGGGAGTCATTTAGGTTTGTTACTGAAGTAGCGAGCTAAGAGCCAGCTGCTGAGGAGCACCTGTGAGGTACTTTCACTGAGGGATCACAGTGCTTGGGGGGGATCCCAAAACCCCCATGAGTTATCTATGGGGCAAAAAGCAAGAGAAATTTTATCAAGTAGCTAATGTGTCTTTTCCTCAGGAGCTCCCTAGTTTAATTAAAAATAAAGTGAAATGAAGGTACAGAATAAGTGGCACATCAATTAGGGATTTAGGCTGTGGAGAGAGCGGTCCTTGCTTTGGAGCCTTTGGAAGAGGGAAGATGTACAGTTATTTGGGTTAGGACTTGAGTATACAAAGCTTCTCAACTGATTTGGTGCTCTGCTTTTGTTAATACAGGGACTGTCATTAGTTGAAATGAAATATAGTTGTAAGCAATGGGAGTCACCACTGTGCCCATTGGAAACTCACTGGCTGTTGAAAAACAGGTTCTCAAAGAATTGGATTTATTAAAGGGAGCAGAGGAGCCGAAGTCTTGACCCATTCATGGGCAGACTGTGGCTCTGAGTTCTTTCAGGAAAACATTAAACAGGGTGAGGGGACAGTGACTTAAAGTCACTTGTCTGTTCTCAGCGTCTGGGGACAGCACAGGGACAGCAGAAAGGAGAAGAGGAATTGGCAGGGAGATCCTTCTGCAGCGCTCTCACTCTGCTCTGCAAGTGCTGTGGTTTCTGTAGCTGCTGCTTTTTTTGCCTGGCCAATGGATTGCGTATTATTCCCTAGTACAGAGTTTGGATAGGTGACAAAGGTGGAGCTTGATAGCTGAGAGGCAGCTGAAGGGGCAGTTGCTGTGTGGTAATCATAAACCTTGCTGAAGAAGGGGAGTTTTCCCCCTATGGGGCTACAATAGCCTCCTTTGTTCCCCTGAGAGTCCGTGTACTTCCCGTGATGGATTGCTGTTCTGCCATGTTCCTTGTGAGCTGTTCGCAGAGCTCTGCAGTTTAAGAATATTTTATGGATCTCGTCACCTTGGTCTGGACAGTCAAGCTGAGCGCAGGAGCCACAGCTGACTGAACAAGATGTGGGATACTGGCACTGCTTCTCTTGTCCAATACCAGCCTGGAGGGAACCTTTGGAAGGGTGATTAGTGTCCGTAGAAGTGTGTGTGTAGGAGAGGAGGAACTAGCACTAGGCAGGCAAGCAAGGTGAGCCTTGCCATGCTTGAAGCTAAGGAGAAGCGACACGTAAGGTACTATTTCGTTGGAAAATTATAATGAACTGACTAAATGATGGTTTCTATATTTTTCCTGTTGTTGGGGTTTTAATGTTTTTGAGGGTTTTGCTTGGTTGGGTTTTTTCTGTGCTATGTGCTTTTGGCCCAGAAGTGCCCTGGATCGTGCATTTCCAGTGGCAGGGAAGTGGGAGTGGGAAACGCTCCCAGCAGCCGTGGGGAGCTCGCGGCAGTATCCCGGCGGGGCCACCCGCCCCGGTCCCGGGGCGATGGCATCTCCCGGCCTGAGGCACAGGGTGGCCATGGCCAGAGCCACTCGCAGCCGGGGCGGGCGCTGGCGGCCGCTCCTGTCCTCTGCCTGGGGCCGTGGAAGTCCGCACCTGCCCCGGCGCGGCTCAGGGCTCGGAACTCAGGGCGGGGAACCGCAGCCCCGACCCTCAGACTCCTCCTCCGGGCTCCCCGCCCCGGGCCCCGTGACGCCGAGCGGCGGCCGGGGATGGGATGGGACGGGACGGGCCGGGATGGGAGCGGGCGAGGGGACGGCCGAGCTCGCCAGCGGCTTTAAATGCGGGCCGGGCCGGCGCCGCCAGCACAGCCGCGCCGCTCGCTCGGACTGCCGCGGGCGCTCATCCGCACGGACACGGACACGGACACGGACACGGACACGGANGTGAGGGAGCGGGGGTGGAAGCGCCGGGTTACGTTTCTCCTTCCTCGGTGTCTTTTTCGGTGCCCACCTCAGCTGGAGCCAACTTTAGAAACGCTTCATGGTGTTTGAAAACTTTTTTTACCGTTTCAGTTCATCTTCAGCGAGTTGTTAGAAGCTGCTGAATATGCAGCCTCGTCTTTCTGAGGTTTCCAGTTTTCACCTGATATATGGTTGTATGGAGTGTTTTATTATCCAACACTCGTTCCTTGCTGCTTGTTTGCCCTTTCTGTATTTCCTGTGAAGTGCTGCCATCCACAGCGAGAGTAACCATCTTTAGGCTTGTTCCTTTACAACGTTAGTTACTAATGGATTTTTTTTTTTTTTTGTTTAGAGCGCATCCCTTTAGCACTCGCTTTCAGGAGGAGCCGGTGCACTCGGATGTGCAGGGAGCTTCCACGAGGTGGGAAAAGACACCGGGCTCTCTCGGGAGAGCAGGGATCAGAGTGCACGGCAGGAGCTCTGTGGAGTCGTTCCACAGAGCTGCTCCTGTTAGTAAAATTGGGTGCGTAAGAAGCGAGGTTGGGCCCTGGGGCAGATCCCAGCAGGAGCAGCTCCGTCGAACTGCTCCATGTACTATATATAGGTACTTGCTCCTTTTGTGTCAGAGAGGTGCAGTTACTGCGCATCTAAACGTGACTTTGTGCGTGTGCTCCCAACTGTGTAGAGGCTTTGTTCTGGTTATTCTTACAATGTACATATATTCTGTTTAAAAAAAAAAAAAAAAAGAAATGAAAAGAAACTTTGCGAGTTGGATTTAACAAAATGTGCAGAGTTGCGTATTATGTGTGGGACAGAATATGGTGCTAAGTGCTGGTGTGATAGGCTGCAGGAATATGCCTAGTTCTTGTTTTGGTTGATATCAGTAGGAAATTGTGCTTAAAGAGCAAGGTACAGGGTCCCCCTGATCAAAACAACCTTCAGGCTCCCAAACCCCAGCAACTATTTAATGAGAAACTTTATTTTGTTCTTACAGTTTTCAGTCCTGTGCTGAATGATTAAACAGGACTGTTTGCATCTCTGCTTGTTCAGAGCATGTACATGAGCTGATCTGTCCTAGTCTGTGCCCCTCTTTTCCTGAACTGCCATCCCATGCTCAAAGAGTTTTTCTGGTGACTCCTGGATTGGACAGTGGAAGAGTTAGTTTTGCAAAGCCTGGTTTCAGCTGGTGATTTTAGCTCTCATCAGCTTCACCTGCTGGTGATGGTCAGTGGGAGTTGAAGGGCAAATCTGCAGGGGATGCTTCTTCAGCTTCCTAGGAAGGAAACACAGATTTTCAAGTTCCAAAAAAATAGGAGGATTTGCTTATACCTTATAATTTGCTCCTGCTGAACGTGAATTTCACATTTTTAAAAGCAATGGCTGGACTTTTGGAAGCTGCATTGCCAAGAGTTCAAGGGACTGGCAACTGTAGAGCAGGGACTGCTGACCTTGGATGACTGGGTAGCAAGGTGTGGTGCTGGGGTGAGAAGGAATTATGGATTTTTTTTTTTTTTTTTTTTTTTTTTTTT